>JAGDYQ010000282.1:654092-788753 GCA_021962125.1 Bulinus truncatus | reverse complement strand
ATCGGAGGTGCTGAGGCTCAAGCTCATTTCCTCCTCCACCACACCGATCGGGTTCATAACCTCACCACGACTGGTCACCATTACCATCATCGCATATTCTCAAACAAAACAAACATTTGTGCAGGCGTTAATGCAGACATGGTTATACATGAACGGAACAGTTGCAGTTTACAATAATACTCATTACAGTGTTTGAGTTCTAACGACTTTTATTCTAATGATGACGAAAAAAAAGATTTATTAAATGAAACAGGTTGTATAACTTTAAACAGCCGCATTGAGACAGAAAATCTAAATACAATTTCAATAATACAAGGAAATATTTTGCATTAGTCTACTTTAAGAAAAAAAAAAGAAGTAATAATTACCCCTTTTTGATCAGTACAATTCACTGCAATAAAAATACAACTTGTGTGTTGTTTGCCAAATGATGAAGAGAACCATAAAAAATAAAATGTGAGTATATTACCTACAATATTATCAGTATCAACATGAGAAAGTGGAAACAAAAAATGTTTTTTATTTGGAAAATTCAAACATCGGCTGTTACAACTAATGCTTGTACATTGGTACATTTAGTTCATTGGTACATTTAGTTCATTGGTACATTTAGTTCATTGGTACATTTAGTTCATTGGTACATTTAGTTCATTGGTACATTTAGTTCTTTCAAATGGCTAGGCAAGAAAAAAAAAAAAGAAATAGATACAGAGAGTTTTAACTTTTTGTAATGAAACTTTTCCATAAAATCCAATTAATTTTTTGTTAAAAGTGGTTATGAGTCTACAATTGATTCTGGACGATCTGCAGTACACACACCTTGTGGGTGTGGCCAGTCTGAGAAAATGTGCTAAAAACTTTTGTTATTCTGCCATGCCGGCAGTTGTAGCGGGTACACTCACCCTACCACTGTGTAGGCAAAGCAGGCACATAATACCATCATGCCAGCAGTAGGAGCACACAACAAAATAATATAATAAAAAATAATAACGGTAATTGTAAAAAAAAAAAACAATGTTTTCTTATAATAAATACATACTGCAGTATGAAAAAAGAGTTACATTTTTTTACATTTCGTTTTGACAATTCATCATTAAAATAGTCACGATCTGGAGAATAACCAAAGAGAACTTCTAATAAAGGCAACAAAAATAAATTTTTAGGCACCTTAATAAATAGTATCATTTATGTGGTAATAGAATAATAATTTTTCTCGTATTTTTCCTTTTTACAGTACAATGTTTGAATATCAACTTTGTAATCACGAGGGAGTTGTAGAAATATATTTTAAAATATAAATTATTTTTAGTAATTTAATATTACATATGCTAATGAAAGTCAAAACATCCAGGATAAATAAATAACATTTTTAAAGCTTTAAGGTCCAAGAATTGCCTAATTCAAAATGTTAATACTGTAGTATTATTAAAAAGAAATATATTTTTAAAAAAAAACTAAGATTCAATCAGCCGATTGGAGCTCTGTTAAACTTAAATTTGAATTTTAGGGGTAAGAATCACATATTCACAGCATTGGATTTAATCTATAAAATAATAAATAATACCACAAATAAGCCAGAGAGATACATTTAATAATTACATGATTTAGCTGATACCAGAAATAGGCATACAATTTATACCTTGAGATACATCTTTATTATGCAATAATAAAGATAGGAAATTTAGTATATATTATTAGAATGCTTATGATATAACATATTGTTAACATTACATACAAATGTTTTAAAAGCAAAGGGGAACTTATTCATTCATTAGTAAATTCTGTGCTGTTCAATCCATTTCTAATAATAAATTATTTAAAAAATATTGGCATTTTATTCATATGTATAATATAGTTTTACATATGTATAATATAGTTTTACAATATGTATAATATATTTTTACAATATACAATGAGGTCAAGCCGTGGTGCTATAAATCCTCTGTTTTCATAAAAAATTCATAATTAACTGTAGTAAAATAAAAATGTACACTGTAATTCTCAACAGGTTCTACATGTATTGTTGTATTTATAGTTATCAGTGGTTGCTTTAAGTAAAATAAATTTGCAATAAATTTGTTAATTGTTGCATAAATTGCTGGTCTTGAGACGAGATAATGGAAACACACAAAAAATGTGTATGCTGTGTTCACACAGAAGATCATGCATAAAAAAAAAAAAACTGGCACTGTAGGAAAAGAAAACAAAATAAACTGCACTGTTAGAAGTTTAACAATGTGCAGTATGAATACAGATTTCAAAGAGAAAAAAAGGAAAAATAGATATACATGTAAAAATATATTTTAAAAGGACTAGAATAATTATAATAAAACTCAGAATAAACAATACTAAACAATACAAAGTTTTGAAAATGGAAGAGCAGAAATATGTTAAAATATGAGGAAAAAAAAATGAACAGTAAATAAATATTTAAATAACTTACTTGCCACTATTCGTTTGAATGATTAAATTTCTTTAACGATTTTATTTTATTACCATTTTTAAAATGTACATGACTGAAAAATGTATGGAGCGTCAAGGTAATTAAATATATAATACAGAGTTAGTAATAAAAAAAAAAAATATGATACAATTTATATAGACCTAAATCTTGACATAATAGACAAAGCTAACAGGTTGTCAGCAATTAATTCTTCTTAGCAAAGAACCACGTTTGAAAAAACAATAAATTAAAATAAAAACAATATTTTTTTAATTTTATATATATTCTACATAAGAGAACAATAATAAAGTGTAATAGAAAAAGTTGAGATACAGATGAGTAAATAATTTATTATAAAAAAAAAATTTTAAATGCTGTTAACTGTTAAAAATTATCAGCACTTTTATATGATTTGTGAGTTAAGTGGACCATCTTTAATTAATTTAAAAAAGCTACTTAAATTTACATAAGTGACATTGGGGACCCACAGAATATACAAAGATTACTGTAACATTATTATATAAATATTCAACATGTGCATGAGCTAACATTAAATATTTTTTTAAAATTCATATTTTATTTTCAGTCCTGCAGTGCCGTCAGTGACTGCAATTTTAAATTAACTGTGCACGGTACATTTAGAAAAGGGGCAGAATGGCAGAGTGTTAGAGCACTTGACTGCCAACCAATAAATACTGAGTTCGAACAACACAAGAATGCAGTTAGGCTTCTCAGGTACAATCGATGTCCTGAAGTCTGCCAAGCTTACAAATGGGTACCCGACATTTGATGAGGAAAGTAAATTCGGACACATTGTACAAACCACACGATCCCTTTAAATAGCCATGGCTGCAGAAACAGGTGAACTCTACTTCATCTGACAGTATAAGGAAATCTTCAATTTTTTTTTTCAGGTGCGAAAAAATAAACTAAAACTTTTGACATTTTTTTTTTAAATATCAAAGAAAATTAAAGAAAAATAAAAGCAAAAACTGATGGAGATTACAGTGCTCAACAAAGGCCAGAAATAACTATCATTAAATCCCTGAATAAATTTGTTTTTTTTTTAAATTTATAACTTAACAGCAATTAGTTGTTTTTTTTTACTGCAATCGTGGTGGAACTGGTGGCTGGAAGCGCTGAACTTGATCCAGAGGAACTAAAGATCTGCCACTGCCTTCTTGTGTCAAATGACGATTGAGTGTGGAGAAAATCTGGTTATTCAAAATTTGAAATTTTCTGATCCTGTCTACCATCCTTTTTAAGTTCTGTTAAAAGATGAAGAAAAAAAAAAGATGAATAAAATAACAGATTACCAATTGGATGACAAAAAAAAAACAACCTTTTACAGATTACCAATTGGATGACAAAAAAAACAACCTTTTACAGATTACCAATTGGATGACAAAAAAAAAAACCTTTTACAAAAGTGGCTTACAGTGATAGTGTTGTGTTAATTATACAAAATTAAAAAAAAAAGCATTAGTCTGATAATAAAGTCTGGCTATAAAGTCTGATTAGATATTAAAGTACATGTATAAAGAAATATGTGGTCACATAAAATTATGACTGGTTTTAAGGACCAAATTCTAGGATTGTATTTGGTCTAAATGAATTTCATCCTCATGCAGAGGTGATTTCTTTAAAAAAAAAAAGAAATGTATCAATTCCATATAACCAATGGTTTAAAAAAATGATTTTGACATGAAATTTGCTTACAGAGGCAGGGTCATCTTTCATGTCGTGTCTGTTGACTTTGAGAAGGTGATAGCAGAAGTCCAGAGCCTCAAACCGTCTCTGCTGACCCAGCAAAGTAATCAAAACACACCCAGCCCAGTTCAATCCTTCACCAAACATTTCTCTGCAAATAATTCGTAAAGGCGGACATTTAAAAAAAAAAACATCAGGCTCATGATTAAGCTAGACAATGCATTACCAAGCCTAAGACAAAAGCTTTTGACAATTGATATTGTGATAGCTAAAAGTCAGACTAATGATACGGAACCTTTACACTTGAAGAAAATTTGTTTTTGTTTCCTTAAAATTTGTATTAAATATTAACATTCTGATTTTATTTTTTTTCCCCATTATTTAATAAAAAGTTATAGACAATTTAGGGACGGGTGGCTGAGTGGCTGAGTGGCGTAGAGCGCCAGACTGTCCAGCTGTGGCTGGGTTTTGTGCTAACCTCACAATCCCTTCGTATGCTGTGGTTACAAAAACAGATAAATTCTACACTTCATCTGCACCGATGGCCCATTAGGCTAAGGGAACTTTAAATACATTCTTCTTTTTTAATCACTTTTTTTTTCACCCCGAAACAATTCTTAATAAAATTTAAAACTTTGTGAGAAAAATATTTTACTTTCTTCTATATACATGTATTCAATCGACGATGTCATTATCAAAGTGACTTACTCAACGGTAAATTCATTCTCTCTGCCAGGAATGCAGTACACAAATTGAATGGCTGACCACAAGCGGTGAAACTCACTGCAGGTTTCTATGTTCATGATCCCATTGGGTGGCGGCTGACCGTGCCATGTCTTACTGCCCAGAAAAGTCTGTATTCTTTTCAAGACATTTTCAAACAAAGAGCCCGTGGAACATAATCTTTTACCAGTCAGCTCCTCAGCTTCTCTGATCAACATTTTTTGCTGTTTGGGGGGGAAAAAAATAATGGATTCAAAATCAATTTATGATTACTAGATGGCTTAAATGACCCATTTAATGAAGCTGGATTTTATTTTCAGTCCTGCAGTGCTGTCAGTGACTGCAATTTTAAATCAACTGTGCGAGTACAGAAAAATTTTAATTGGAATTGGCATCATGGTTATTGATATACTTGACAAGCATTTTTCAAGTAATGATTACATAATGTTCCTGAATCTTGAATGCAATAGAATGTTGTTAGAAAAAGAACTAATTGTTTGATTACTTTAAATAAAATTATCAACTTATTCTTTTAATCTCAGTTTTGTTTCTCAATGTAACAATTTTGAGCAAGTTTTTTAAAATTTTTTGCACATAAGGGCAACATGACAACCAAAGTGTGATAAGCCTAAATACCTATCAAAACCCAGTACAGACTATTTTCAGGTCGAAGTGATAGCCTTTAGCCCCATCAGAATAAGTGAAGTGGCTCGTTATGGTGTTGGTCACAAATTACATGTACTAACATGTGTCCAATCATCACAAAACATTCATGCTTCCAAAGAGTACATCAAGTGAATAATAAAATGTATTACGTAAAAGTTACCATCTGAATATATATCCTTAAAATACATGCATGTATATAATATATATCCTTAAAATACACGCACGTATATGATGTATATCCTTAAAATACATGCATGCATAAAATATATGTCTTTATATATATAATAAATCTTTAAAATACATGTATGTATAGTATATAATTACAGTCACACACCGCTGGTTTTTTTCCGAGATATAAATCCTCATAAATAGGGATTTTGTTTGTGGCAATGAAGAAAAAAAGCTAAAGTGGCATCATATTTAAGAGAAGAGTTCTAAAAAAGAACAGAAAAGGTCCTAGTGATTAGGGTTGCGGATCTAATTCATAAAAAATTTCTGTAGCTGATTTTTAATTGAAGAAAAAAGCTATCAGTAAATGTAAAAATGTTGCAAATGTTAAAAGTTGTATATAAATCTGGCAGAATTTTGTAGTAATTTCTTTTAAAAAAATAATTAACTTTCCTTGTCTGTTAACTTTTTTTTGTGTGTTAAATTATTTTATTTGTTAACAAGAGTTATGCTATTTTAGAAAATCCTCATAAACATTTAATGTGATTTTTTTTTAATGCTGCGTTTTAGTGAAACGTATCCCCCCCCACATAAAATAAAACTTAACAGTATATACATCGGTACACACACACACACAAATGTACTGCAGGTGTCCCAGTTTTTATTAAATTATTGCCATGTTAGTGCAGTCTTATGTTGGAAGGTACTCCCGGTGCAGAGTCGGGTTTTACTGTATATTAAAGGCCTTTTTTACATAAATAAATAAATCCCTACTACCTCACGACTGCCTTGTCTTTCAATGATGGCAGCTGCATGAAAGGGGGCATATTTTAATTTTTGCATCTCCACAGCTTCTTCGATAGTAGTGGGCCCATCTGAGGAAAAAAAAAAGGCTACTATTAAAATAAAAGTTGTGCTATATATTTGAACTCTATTGTGTGTCATTGCTATCTGTTTTGTTTTCTTTTTCAAGCAAAGCAAATTAAAATAAAACTTTCTCTAAGCCGGATGAGGAAAAAAATGTAAACATCTTCAATCACACGATTTAAGTGCAATCTGTGTGAAAAATGAGGAGGGGGGGGGTAATCTTGTATCGTTATCTTTCAATGTAAACAGATGGAAATGATGGTTACAGCAAAAATGAACAATCATAGCAGGTAGATAGATACCTTTTGAATCCTTTGAAATGGGCGGACAAGGATAAATGTTTAGAAATGGAGCGGCCTGATTGAGATCTTTAATTTCTTCCTGGTTCTAAAAAAAATAATGTAACAAAAAAGTTATAAGAAAAAAAAAGTAATTTTGCTATTATCTTAAGGTGCAGAATTTACTCTGCTCATTAAACCAAATCAAAATGAAATTAATAAACAGCCGAACTTACCAAGGCTTGTTCTAACTGTAAAAAAAATAACACTGTGTTGCCCAGAATCACAAAACTTTCAAAGACGTCAGTTTTGAGATTCGGAATCTGCATAAAACTTTCTAGATTTAATTTGTAGAAACCCAGCACTCCTGTGTAAAAGAGGAAATATCAATGAAGTTGTAATACTAATGTGACAATTAAAACCGGTGTATTAATGGGGGGGAAAAAACCAGAGTATTTAAAATTTAAACCAGTGGAGGGTTTGTAATTTGACAGATGAATGTGTTTTTAATCTGGTAAATACTAATCCCTACTTACGTCATTCAAACAGTGTATTAAACAATGTACGTTAAAATGAATTCAGACTTAAATTCAAAGATATAAATATTGAATTTGGTTTCATCCACATACAAAAAAAATGAGATTTTAAAGATCTGTGTTCAGCATTGAGAATTAAATTTCTTAAACTATTTTTATAAAAATAAAATCAGTGAAAATCTACACTTTCATTTGTTAATTAAATATTAATGTTTTTACTTTTTCAGTTTATGAACAAAAAAATAAAAAACAGATGGAGTACCTGGTGAACCGTAATTGAAGAATGGAAGTTTACAAACTGGTGGAAGAGTGTTCATTAGAATCTCCACATCTCTCAGTAATGTTTCATTCAGCTGTAAATTTAAGCCAAAAAAACATTATCAAAATAATCGCACGTTAAGCAAGTCTAGCAGATAATTTGTATTAAATGACTAGCAAAATACAATTTAATTTTCAAAAAAGCACTTAATGGGCGTGTTGTAACACACTGATAGTAGCAATTATATTTTTTTTCAGAACAATGAACTTAAAATCATACAATTATAAAATAATAAAGTAATATTATTTACCATACACTACTGCAGTCCAAAAATGCAAAGCTTAAATAAACTGAGCAGGCTCATTTGTACAGTGCTAATATAGCACAACTTTTTATTTTAAAAGTGCTCATGCACCACAAGTTAAGAAAAAGAGCTCCATGAGCCAACAACAAAGATTAAGGAGTATCCCAACTTTAAGAGACTTCAAAATAATTTAAGCTGCTGTGTAGAAGCTTAACGTAAGTTAAAATTAAAATCAAACACTGCCAAGTTTGCAACTAAAGAAGTTCTTTAAATGAAAGTGTTATGAAATACTGACAATAAATACATAAAATAAATAAATACAATCAATAAATAAATAAAATCGATACATTTTGATCATGTGACCTAGACAGAAAAGCTTTAAATTTTTTTTTTTTTTAAAAAAACACTTACAGAAACTTCCATTGTTTTCAACAGCTCCTCAACCACAATGGCGATGCCCTGATAACTCAGCAGCCGGCTTATGCAGCGGAAATGTGGAGCTCCAATAAATGCTGAGTAAAGGCTGTAAATCATGCTGAATGATCTGTTGAGATCCTGGGAGGAAATTGCAAATATAAATCACCATGCTTCTACATTTTTTTAATCTCTCACACTAGAATTGTGTCTCTCATCTGGTTAAAAAAAAAATTATTCAGCCTGTTATTATATTATTAGCAAGTAGAATACACTTTTTTTCATCTACGACTTTGAATATTTGTCCTTGATTTCTTTCTGTGTTTCAATTTGTCGAAGGTCTCATGGAATTTAAAAAAAAAACCCATGCAAAGAAATTCTAAAACTTAAAAAAAAACTAAGAATAAATTATGTATTGGATGAGGTTGGTGCTATTAGGCGGCCAGGGTAAGAACTTTAAGTCATCTGGAGTCCACACGGATCTGCAGGTCACCTATCAAAATTTGGGTAAACTAAGCGAGTGTGTAGATAAGCTTTTATTAACCAAATGGTTTAAAAAAGGTACTAAGCCATACACATTTCATATGAATGAAAAAGCCTTTCAGAGGTCAAAGGTTGGAGAAGAATTAAGCAGAGGCAGTCAAGTACAGAGCACATGAATGAACAGATCAAACTATAAAATAAATAAGATCATCAAACCTTGGACCCCCAGACAAACTGTGCAGGGAAATTCGGTGGTTTGTCTTTTTTGTTAGAAGAAAGTCTTTTCAAGATGCTTTTAACAAATCTGAAAATTCAATATTTTTTCTTTAGATTTGAATTTGTTTAATTTGTAGTGTACATGTTATTATATAAAAAGAATATGTATATATATATATTTCCTTCTTTTTTATATGAGATACATACATTAGATAGATCGTTACAAGATAATATTTAATCTATATCAATAATAGCGGTGTGGGTTCTGCGTTAAGTCGAAAGTAAAGGATTAATAAACAGTATTCCAGTTTAAAATACAATCATGAAAAAATCTGATTTGCCCAAAACCTAAAATAACCTACTAGCCTACCGATCAAGCCTAAGGGGATATAACTCTATGCAAAGGTTTTGCAGGGTACAGCTAGTTAAACATAATGACAAAAAAATCTTTTACAGTTAACCGTAACATGAAGTATATGCTATGAATCATGGGATCAAATAAATTGTTTTTTTAAAACCAAAATGAACTACACAGAGGATTGGGAAAAAAAGTATTTATTACCTGCTAGTTGAAGAGTTGTAGCAGTAGTTGGGGAGGAAATCCACATTAAGCAACCAAAAAACACGAAGAGTTATCCTTCCATGAGGGGCTGTGACATTGTTATTTGCCTCCTTCAACATGGCTTCGAAGTCATTCAGTGTAAGGTATTCACCCAGCAGTTTGTGAGTTTGTCTGTTCACTTCTATCAAACCTTCCATTTCCTTTAAAACAAAATTTTAATCTTGGCTAAAATGCACATTATTACACATGAATAAAAAACTTGCAACATTGCTCCTTGCAATACATAAAGTGAAAACATGCAACACTCACTACTAAATGAAGCAGGTCTAAATTTTATCAACTCATTAAAAGTGGTAATTTATGCAACTGTCTCACCAGTATTGCAGTCAAGTCCTCCACTTCTTCAAACCTTGTGATAGCTGCATCCAATGATTTCAAAAGCATCTCATTGACCCTTGAGCTGATAAGACTGTTGAGGTCGATGGAACGACCAAGGAGCTGAACAAATTTAACGCAGATCGTTGTAATATTTTAAAGCGTAAAAATGAAAAAACTGTAGAGATATGGAATGCATACATAATGTTTAATATACCATTCGTATGTCCAGACAGTGTTATCTATTACTTATTAATTGGTGGTCACAGTATTTAAAGTGCAGAATTTAACAGAAAATAAGTTAAGAATGGGAACACATCATGGCTCCATTGTGGTGTATAGTATTGGTGGAAATAAACAATTCTTCTGTAAATAACTAACAGTATAAATCAGCCAATGACACATGAAGCCATGGTTTGAACTAATTACTCTGAGCCACAATCATGGCCCTAAGAGCCATATGGGTTAAATAATACCACGAATAAATATTTATATTGCCAATTTCTTCCCGTGTGCAAGATCTGAACAATATTAAACTAAATGTATTTACAAACTTTGAACGATGCCGATGTAACAGATAGGGGGGGGGTGTTACATTGCACTGACCTGTATATGTCTCTGCTTTAGCAACGTCTGGTACCTGTTGGCAACTGGGAAGTCAATCTTTATGCCATGAGAGTTACATTCTGCACGGAACTTTTTGTCCAGCATCAAGCTGCAACAGTGACAATGTATAAGGTTTAATCAGGAGGGAGAAGACAACCAGATGTGATAAATTAATCCTTTTTAAAAAGATTTTTTTTTAAAATTCAATGGGGAAAAAAAAATTATTTACCATCCCGCCAAGTGCTTAAAGTAAGCAAAGATTTGGTTGCTGAGCTTGTAAACCAGCTGGTCAAAACACAGATTCAACTGAAAGAACATTATAAAAAAAACACATGGCAGTTAACCACTGGTCTGAACAGATGATGCTGACTCATTTAGGCAAATGGCAGAAAATGCTCAAACGTGTGAACTGGAATAGAAACACAGCCAAGAGCTATCAACAGAAGCAGATATGAAGAAAATGATCAATACAGAAAACATCATTGGTTGCAAGACATACATGTACTAAAATTGTGTACTCTAATGCTCTAAGAGATAGTTGGTGGGACGGATGGTCAAGTGGTGTAGATACTCGCCTGTCAACTTGCGAATACTGGGTTTGATCCTCTGTGAGAACCATGGGAATTTTTCTAGGTGAAATCTGTTTCAACGTTGGTTTAAGTTCCACAACCCAGCTTTAAATGGGTTCCCGACTTAAGTTGGGGAAGTAAAGGCAACTGGCAGGCCCGTAGCCAGGTCAAAGTAAGCAGGGGGGGCACCAATACCCAGCAAAGGGGGCTCCTTTACTGTTTCTTTATTTTTTCCTCTTTTCTTCTTTTTTAAGCGGGGGGCACTCCATACCTAGCGGGGGGCACAGCCCCCTCCAGTGCCCCCTCCCCTTGCCTACTGGCTGGCAACTGGGCATTTTGCTAACAATATTTTCCCTTCATAGGCAGAGATTATTGAAACAGATGAATTCCACACTTCATCTGCTCCGATGGCCCGATAGGGCTAAGAAAACTTTGTTTTTTTAATAGACAGATGGTGCTTTGGGTAAAAAAGCTGGATATTCATGCTGCGGCACGACCTGCGAGTCCCAGTCACTTGCATATGCACTATTGGCTATGTGTTTGGATGAAAGAAGGGCAAAGAACCCCTCCCATTAGTGATTTATAGGATCTAAGAGATAAACATCTCATACTTTCAGGGAACTTGTACAAAAAAAAAAAATTGATAGGGATAGATTCAGAAATGTGTAAAATATATCATGCACCAATTTTAACCATTTACTAAGCTTTGTACAATCCCGCATTAGTTAATGTCACTTTTTGGCAAAATTAAATCGACTGAAAAAAAAAACATCCCTTAGTTAACCCAAGCCCCCCCTCCCCCCCCCCCCAACTCTTTCCCAATTTTTACCCAACCTATGCAAAATCACCACTGGGCAATGCAATCCGTAAGGAGTAGAAGCAAGTGATGTGGTGGAAAAAGTTATTATAAAATAGAAAATATTTATTTTGAACCATGAAAATCACATAACCCTGTAGGCCATTGGAGAATGAGACAAAGCGTTTTTTACTTCTAAAGTGGCATACAAATATAAAATTTTTTTTTTTTTAACTTCTGAATCCATCCCTCGTTAAATAGAGCATCCCGAAAAATTTTGAAAAGAAACGCCACACTATTCCTACCTCGGCTTCCACTTCATCATACAAGAAACGTTTTTTAAACCTCGTCAGGGCATATTGAGCGCTGTCATTGTACAGATCTAACGGGTAGAGAATGTACCTGCAATATGGTGGGTAACACAAGGAATCTTTAGTGATGTGAGAAAAATAAAGGTGAAGTTTGTATCAACAATGGTTTGCAAAAAAAAAAAAAAAGAAGTATTTTGTTTATGACTTGAACCTAAAATTGAAAGCTTAAGATTTTCATATAAAAGGTTTTTTTTGGTGTAGAAAAAAAAATCAGCACATATTTTTGTATTTTATTCACATGCTTTATAATACTTTCAAGGAAAATGGTCCTAGTTTACAAGGTTTACATCACAGTTTAATACATTTTCAACGGCAGACAATTTTTCAATCAAAATATTTAGATTTTATTTAATTATTTAAACAATAAAAAAAATTTTAGTTTTTTTTTTCATGCTCATTTGATTACCTACACAACGAATTTTATTCATACAATTCTATCAGAAATTGACAAAGTTATCAGTATTTTTATTTTTTAAGTTAAAACAGGAAAAGAAAATTCCAAAACATAACGTATTGTTTTTATGCTGATTTTTAGTACTGTGCTGTAGTAGAGTACTGTATTATGCAGATAAACAAATAAAATCATACATCATTTTAGTGTTTAATGTATTTAGATTAAAATTGCATTAAAAAAATTGCTAATAACATACAAAAAAAGTTGGAGAAATAAGTGGGGTGTAAAAAAGGGGCGGGCTATCATCTTTGAATAGGAGAAAATTACCAAGGATCCCATCAATCCACTATTAATAATTCTGACATGAAATGAAGCAAAATAATTACAAATTTGGCAAAGAGAAATAAAAAATTATTAAGAAGAAAGTAATTTTTAATTGCATAAAGGCAAGAACAAGATGCAACTAGACAAAATGATAGTGATATCAGGACAAGCTGATTATTCAGAGATTTTGGTCTTTGTGGATTTTTTTTCTCTGAGCCAATTGTATTGACTAATGGTCCTTAATGAGTTAATGAAAATTAATGAAAATTAATATTTGAAAATTCACCCACTCCATCATAGAAGCTTCTTTAGTTTCAAGAATATGATCAGTCAGCATCCAAGGCATGGACATCTCGATAGGAAACTAGTAAAAAATAAAAAAACTTGATTCAGATTTTACACCTTAATTTGAGTTTTAAAAAAAAATGTTACACTATATTAAACTAGTAAAAATAAAAACTTGATTCAGATTTCACACCTTAATTTGAGTTTTTAAAAAAAAATGTTACAGTATATTATCTAAGTAAAATACTCACCTGGATACGTTTTCCCATCGTCATTTCAAGGAAGAACTCCCTGTACCACAACTGGGACAAATCACCACAATTAAATAAAGATGCTGAAGGGAAAAAAAAATAATGCATAATAACATAGAAGAAGTCCATGGGAGAAATGGGCATTGTCATAGAATGAAAAAAAGTTAGTTGCTAACTTAACCGCTTGCTGGAATCCTCTTCCACCTTTCTGCATAATAATAATCTTAAAGAACTGTCACTGGGAAAAGCTCCGAGAGATACAAAAAACTTTATACAGTAACAGTTGCAAAAAGAGCAGAGTGTTAGGTCAAAAATTATTTTTCTCCAATGTAGAATGTTGTAGCTATGCTTGTTTTCTCTGTTGACTCCTCTGATGTGATGTTCAGCTAATATGTCTGATTAAAGTTAAAGCCAGAATTATGACAGGTAATCAGTGGACAAAAAAAAATGACTGAGTGACAATATTTAAAGCCCCACAGACAGTGAGAATGAAAAAACATTTTAAAACAAATTTTTCGGTTAAAAACGTACTGTTAAAATTAAGGAGATAGTTCCAGAAGAAAGACTTCTTGTGAAATTCCTCTATCTTTGCCACGTGTTCTTTGCGCAAGTTTTTCCTGGCCCCGCTCCTTTCGTCAATCAGTGATTCCAGCATGGTACGCACCATATAAAGCTATATGAAAAAAAAAAAAAAAACTTTTGTTATTTCACTAAAAACCAGTTAATTTAAAGTGATATATTTCTGTTAAGTCCCTTATCCCAGACATGGGCTAACTTAGGTTCCCCGGGCAAAGTAAAGACCAAGTGGCTGTTAAGATTGGCCAGTGCCTCGTTCTCATCCACACCAAGGGCATTCATACTGGTTCGTATGAAGTTCATAAACAGTTCTATATCTGGCCCCCTTCTGTTAAATTTAAGAGCCTATTGCCTTAAAAAAAAACTGCCCACCCCTGCCTTAGCCCCTGAACAAACTGGCTCAATGTTGGGTTTGCAGTTTGACGAATTAAAAAAGTGAAAAAACATGTCACCCTTACTGATATGTGGGGGGGGGGGGACAAACGGGAAAACGTACTTGGGTGGATGATGGTCCAGTGTTCCTGCGTTTCACTTTAATCTGGAAGCCATTAGGGGGATCCTTTTTCCCGAGGAGAGACGGATCATTCTCTGGTTCAGTGTCGTTGTACCAGTCAACACAAGTCTCTCTAATGGACATAATGATGCTGGCAGGATACAGAATGTCAAATGTTAGTGGTAGAAACTATTAAGAATGAGAAATGAATAGTTGCAACAAAAAAAAATTGAAAAAAAAAAGAAATTTGAAGAAACACTGGAAACATCAATCATCATCAACAAAAACGGACTATTAGGCCAAAATTTTAATTACAAAAGATTGAAAATTTCGTTTGATAAAATATTTAAAAAAAAAAAACAATAAACAAAATACATAGCTTGCAAATTAACAGAATCCAATATCTCCACTCAAAGATTATCAGGATAAGGAAGGGATATTTTAAGTATAAATGAAAAGCAATCTCTGCTTCTGTCTTCTTTGATAGACCCATTTACACTGGCAGTGTAATTGTTAGCTGTACAAGCCATCTACAGATTTAGTATCATTCCAGGGACTTTTAAAGTATTTAAATTCTTTTATTATCAGTCCATACAAATTACACCAATAACATAATTTTAAAATTAAAAGACAAACAGCTTTAAAGGGTGGAAAAAGATTTAGCTAATACAATGTATAATATTTGTCTTTTCTAATTATAATACCTCAGGAAGGAAAAAAATTTCCAAATAAAAAATTACTTTTTAGTTTTTAGTGTTTTCATTATTTTAATAAATGACAAAGGACTGATAAATAAAGATAAATAAAAAAGTTTTAATAGCAAGTGATTTCAACATACAAAGTGAGCAAGGAAATAATGTCAACTGTGTTATGTCCTTACAATTTCAAGACGTCCTTCTTCTTACTGACAGCTTTACGCAGGGGCTCTCTCAAGAATATCTGCACAAACTCCTGCAGCTCAGCGTAAATATGCCGCCTGATGGCCTCGGTAAAGAGGGTTTCCATGCGTGCCATTAGGAGTTGCAGCCCTTTGATCATAGCAATGATCTCAACGAGAGCATATTTCTCATCGCTGCTGTAGTTGTAGCGTGTGGCCTGTTGAAAAATAAAATGTTCGTGAAAAATGAATTTACATCAGACAATGAATCTTCAAACACAGATGGTTTCCCCAATACAAAGAATAGCGCTGCAAAAAAATTAAAAAATGTCACAATGACCAGGATTAACAACAGATTTTTTTCCCTACCTGTACTGCAGGTAAAAGACACTGTGGACTATGAAGTCTCCTTCTAAAAGTTTTCCCAAAAGTTGCATGCATAAGACATTAACAGTGGGACGGATGGCCGAGTGGCGTAGATACTCGACTGTCAACCTGAGAGTCCTGGGTTCGATCCTCGCTGAGAACCATGGGACTTTTTCCAGGTGAAATGTGTTTCAAAGTCGTCCCACAAGTCCACCTAGCTTTAAATGGGTACCTGACTTTGAGTCGGGGGAAGTAAAGGCGGCTGGGCGTTGTGCCAAACACACAATCCTTTCATATGTCGAGGTTATAGAAACAGATGAATTCTACACTTCATCTGCCACGATGGGCCCTTTAGGGGACTTTTCACTTTTTAAGACATTAACAGAACTTATTACAAAAAGGATAAAAATCAAAGGTTCTTACTCTTTCGTATTCTTCTGCTTTTTCAGGACAGTCTTCCGATTTTGTTGGATTCATTAGTTTCCATGATACCTACAGAAAAAATTTACCAGTGGAAATTTATAGTGGAAATTTATAGTGAAAATTTATAGTAAAAAGATAAAATCTATTTATGATTGTAAGAAGGTTAGTGAATCATACAAATTATGTTTTTATTTCCTTTTTTCTTTTATTAAATTGTAGCGCATTCAGTTCATCACAGTAGGCAACATTGAATACAGTGCCCTACATTTTAGATAGAACTTTTGTTTGCTATCAATCATTAGAATATCATGTGAGCCTAAAACATGTTGATGCAAGTACACAAAGATATGCGGTTGGTTCATCGACAGTTCTAAAAGCAATACAACTACCCTCACATTCAAATGTCAGACAAAAGATGGGATTCAAAACGAACTGTTTTTAGAGCAGAATCTCCCATTTTTTTCCTCACCAATTCCATGACCTGCTGTGTCCATCTAGACATGAGGGTCAGACCATTCAAAGCCACTTCTGTGAGTTCCACGTTTTCTGCATCAGACCTCACGGAGCCAGGAGATAATGTCATCGCCTGTGGGTTAAATTTTTTTTTTTTAATTAATTTTTTTTTCTGAAATGTTGCTAGTAAAAAAAAAAATTAATGTCCTCTATCGATTAGCAAGGGATGGATTCAGAAATAATTTTTAGAAAAAAAAAAATATAAACACAATTTTTTTTATAGTTCTTTCATAATCATTGTTCAATTTCCTGCAAGAGAGTTTGATTTTTATAGCTAAAAACTATTTTTTTCCCCCATTTACAGTTTTTTAGATTTTTGTTCAGGTTGCATTGCCCACTGGCCATAAAGACATAAAATAATTTACATAGCATCAAAATGAGGCAGTTCCTTGGGTCAAGGTTCTTTTCTTAAACATTTAGTTCATTATATTGTAATAAAATTGTTATTAGCTGATGCAGAAAACAACAATGCTTAATAAAAACTTTTTTCAATTAAAAAGGTCATGTTTATATTTGAAAACATTTATGAATCCAGTCCCCCATGCTAGTATATAGAGCACCCTAAATTAGAACATTTTTAAAATTTCCAGGTCAATTGATTCAGGTCCCACAAAGTCCACCAAGCTTTAAATGAATCAGACTTCTGCTTGTTCAGCGGATACTTAAATCCCTTGTCATAAGTGAAGACATCATAAAATTCCAACCAATATTTATAGAAAAACTACTTAGCTACCATAAAAGCAAAAAGCTTTGTAATTTATACAAAAATTTAAGATAAAACTACAACCTAAAAATTACAAATAATATTACAACCTGATTGGTGAGTCGAGCCAGCTGGCTAACATACTGCATGTGAGTCTGACGGATGTGATCCAGGCTGCCTAGTATGTTAGACTGAGGGCTTGGATGGTTCGATTCACAGGATGGCCATTTCGAAGGGTCGAAATTCGGACCATTTTTTATAATACCAAACGGAGCTATCATCATGTCCCCATACAGTGGAACCATCTCCAGTTGCTATGAATTTTAATATTCAAAAAGTAAAATTAAAAATAAACACAAAAATATCAATCAACTTGTATTGAACTAATGAAGAATAAATAGACAAAAAATTAAAAAGGAAAAATCAATTGTTTCTTCTTCAAATAAATTCATGCTAATAAAAAAAGAAAATTACATGTATTATCTTTTCACATCATTCTAAATTGAATTATGTATATTGTTACAAGCAGTAAATACTAAATTAATAGATACTAATTCACCATCATAGATAAATTTCGCATAAATGCACTGACTTTCATTTATAAATGTATTCAAACCAACGCCGTTCTTATTTTTTAAACTAGCGTAAAACTAGTTGCTGACTACTTTTACAGAATTTTGCTATTTTTTTTTTTCACCTATGGTAACTATTGTGCATTAAGAGGTCAAGTAGGTTATCTCCACAACTCTGGTGTTCCTAGATAAGATCCAAAACCTCTGGAATCTGTTACAAATCAATTGTATGTTGTTGTGATGATATCTCTGGTGTTGGTGATAAACAGACATGCTTCTCTCACAATGAAATAGAACACATTGATTGATAGAACAGTTCTTCATAAAATCATATAACACCTGTGACTTGTACCACAACATCATGAATAAAAATTAAAGTTCCCTTAGCCTTAGAAGGACATCAGGGCAGATGGAAGTGTAGAATTTGGTGTTTTTGGTAACCTCTCCATATAAAGTGATTGTGTGTTTTTACACCCAGCCACCTTCACTTTCTCCCCAGCTAAAGTCAGGCACAAATTTGAAGTTGGGCGTACTTGGGGGACTTGAACCAACTTTCATCAGGACCTGAGCAAGATTTTGTTGGGTTCACACAGATGACTGAAGTCATGACTCTAAGGTAGGCCAGTGGAGTGCTCGTCAACATTCTGCAACCTGTCCCTCAACATCAGGAATAACTTGTAATAAGTTCTCTTAAATCAACTGACAATTCAACCCTCAAATAACATCTGTACAGCTCTGTGTATCCCAGACGACTTTCCTCTTTAACAGCTTGTGTCCGATTCCATTCAACATCTGGACCACCTACCGTCCAGTTCATACACAGTGCGATCATATCTTTCTACAAAACTTAGTTATCACGATTGTGCTTAAAACTTATAAACACAGCACACTTTGAGTTAATACATTACAAACCCACACAACTAAATGTAGACTTTCTTAATTTCATTCAGTAAGTGCACCATTAACAAGATGAAATCACCTTCTCATCAACTGCCAAGGCCAATTTGACTGACAATTAAATCTCATTTTATCAGATGGCTCATCATAGCATATGACAGGCAACGCTATAACCAGCATCCTTCGGACTAATAGTTTTAATTCTCAGCCCACATTGCACATTTACATCAATTAAAATTTGCCTTCACTAATACAGCATTGTTATCATATTTAGTTGAATGGTTGATTCTTTGTGGCAATTTGAACAATGGTCTTCTAGATAAAGCTTTGAGAGCTCTCTGCTTGTGCTTATTCCTCCCTCCCCCAAATATTTTTCATGTGTGAGATGTGAGCATAAGTTAGCATGCCACTTCTAAACTGGCAAGAAATATGAGTCAATAAATAAAACAGCCAGCATATGGCCCAGTTGGCGATGAGGTCTTTAGTTCTTATGTTTTCCTATCCAACGGTCTAAAATAATTTTACTGTCCAAAAATTACCTTCAGGATCTTATCTATTTTAGACAAGTTAATTTTCTTTTTCTCGTTCATCCTATAAATACTAGGGCCAGGTCCAACAGAGTCCATCAAAAAGAGCCCAAAAGCCATCACCTGTTAAATAATTTTTTTAAATTAATAACTAAATATATCTATCTATATTAAAGAGGCAGAAGTTGCATTATTAATTACTTAAATGTGATGGTATGTTATGACAAAAGAGTTTGCATTAATAATTACTTGAGCCCTTAGGGGCATGATGCAACTTTACATTTTTTACTTCTTACAGGCACAGTGCAAAAAGAAATTTAATGAGAGAGAAAATTAAATGCATTTTTTTTATTTTAATATAAATGAAGATAAAATGTAATTAAAAACAATTAACATGACAGAACAGCTAACGAAAGCCAAAGAGAAAAAATAATGAATAAAATAATTTTACTTTGACCAACATATGTTTCTCATTAGGCTCAAGGTACATGTTTTTCTCATACATCATTACACATATGTTGATGACTTCTGCCAATATTTCTTCAAACCCCTGTAAGTAATACATGTATTAAGTTAATTGACATTTAATCAAAAAGTTTTTCAAGCGACAGTACTTTATTTGAGAATTAGAGTTATTTCTTTCAACCAGTTCAAAAAGAGGATTAGATTTATAAGACTCAATATATCACTTTTAATTTTTTTAATTAGTAAAAGACTTTGATCATTTCAATTATTTAAAAATGTGCAGCATCATTTTCATTTCTATTTCTTATAAAACCCATTAAATATTATTTTTTTTTACTTGGGGTGTTAGCTATATTAATTTGATCGCTTTGCTTATCTACTTCCTTCGTGGTTTCCGCGTAACTTAAAGTCAAATGACCAGCTTAACTATGATCTTAAAAGGGAAGTTACAGCGAAGAACAAAAAAACTACAGGTAAAATAAAGACCAGCGAGGTAAACCAAATGATGCTATACTGCTTCCTAAAATGAGGTGGGGGGTGTGGTCGTAAATCGCTAGTCTGTCGTCCTGGGGGGTCCTTGGTTTGATCTCCGGTGAGGACCAATGGATATTTCAGTTTGAGGCTTAAGTACCTGCTACATCTCCCATGGTGCTTCCATGGCCATGCCACTATCGGCTATGGTGGGGATGAAAGATAGCCACCATTAGTGGTTTTTCTAAGAGATTTCATCTCATACTAGAAGGCACTTTGGGGGGGACGAGTAGTCATGTGGTGTAGAGCCCTCGACTGTCGACCAGAGGGTCCCGGGTTCAAATCCCAGAAACTTGAGAGATTTTTTTTAGGTCTTGGTGTAAGTCCCCCAAGTCCATCCATCTCTAAATGGGTACCTGATTCTAAGTTAAGGGGGTAAAGGCGGCTGGGCGTTGTGTAATCTACCTTGATTAACCCTTTGGGGCTTGAGGGAACTTTTTTTGTTAAACAGGCACTTCACACACACTGCTTCCCAAAGATGTGAAATAAACAAAAATTGAGATTGAATGAAATGGAAATCATTCAGCAACAAAGCTATAATTTGTAATAAATATGACAAGCCACAGTAATTTTCATGTCTATCTAGAAATCAACAATGCCCATGATGGACTGAAACAATGCATTCACTGACCTGTATTGTGGCCAAGCGCGTTTTTAAAGTGTCCCTAATTTTGTTCTGGGTGGCTAAATTCATAGACACATTCTGAAACTCTTGCGGATCAGCTGCAGGACTCAAAAGCTGGGCCGCCCTATTTAAAAAAACAAAAAAAAAACTTATTGAATGAAAATACTAAATCTATAACAAGTGAATAATTTGAAGTGATCCATTTTTTTTATTTGCTGCATAACTTCAACTAATTCCAAGTTTGTTTAGCTAATATAATTACTTTCACAATTTTTACTTAATCTAAATTTTTATGTTTAAACAAATCATGCTGAGTAATGCCTCTTTATGATTGTTAAATTATACAACCTATCATAACAATTTAATTAATTATCAGCTCTTCTACAAATTAAGTATTTTTTAAGTACATTTTTGAAAGCTGGCAGTTAAATTTAATATTTGGTGAGTTGGTTAAAAAGCTGGTGGGAAAAGCAAGAGATAAAAAGTGGCAACTTATTTTGTTTAATGTAGTTTGATTCGCATGTTTGTATATTTTTTTTTGCTGCAGTCTATAATAGAAATATTTTTATTTTCCATATAAATTGCAGAGGTTTTTAAACAAATATAATAGCTAAGAAAATTATGAACATGTTAAAAAAATAAATTCAAGCATATTATATAAATCAAGCAATAGAAAAAAGTGTTAATAAGTATACATTAAGTGTATGTTCATAACAAAACAGTGTTCAGCAAAGTGATTTCTAAAAGTTTCCAAAAGGGACTAAGGACAATCCAATATAAAACTATCAAGAACCCATCCTGTCCCCAATCTTGTACTTGAATATAAAACAGGCAGGCAGTAAGCGTTTTTTTTTTTTGTGGGAAAAAAAATTTTTTAAGTGTAAAAATTGTACAAATTTTAAAAAAAAAAAAAAAGCTCGTAATCACTCAAGCGAAACAATTACCACTCCTTTTTTTCCCCCAAGATTGTCTTCATCTCCGAAATTATTCTGTTTGAGATTTTTTCAATAGTTTTTTTTTTAAGTTTTTAATTATATTTTATAATAAAGAAATAACAAGAATTTAATATTATGCCTTGTAAGTTTATTTTAATTTGATTTTAAAAAGTTAAAAAGTTGTAACGTAGTGCAAGGGTGCTAAGTTGGATACCCAGTCATAAATATTATTGGCTGATTATTTAAGCACCAGCTCAAAAGATCTGTCAAGAAGCACTCGAGAATCGTGCTTTTTTTTTTTAAATAATGTTTGCTTTTGATAATCTATAAAAATTGTTTGTTTTTTTCTTGTTATCTATAAATTTATTTTAAAGTATGTACGGCTGAGTTTGCAAAGCCATTTTAAAATTATTAAATAACTACGCAAAAAAAAAAAAGTGGGTTGGACAACTGGATGGTGTCAGGTTCTGCCAGTCACAAGGCATGTTGGGCAATAAAAAACAACCAATAAGAATTTAATAACAAAGCTGGTGGATTAACGATGACCTTGCTTTGCTGGCCCATATTCCTTTAAGTCAAACACAATGAAAATGCTACCTGTGAAACATTACAACACCTGCAGCGAAATTTAAGAGAAGGGACAAACTGGGATAAAGACCAGAACATTTCTTTCAGTAGACAGTGAACGGGGTAGATTTCAAAAATCGGACCTGGAAAAAGTTGATACTACCTAGAACAATTGAGTCAAGAGTGGAGGTTTGCAGAGCAGACAATGTAAATACATTGGTTCAATAAATGACTAAACCATAAATCTTTACAGGAGCCTCACGGCTAGACAGCAATATGATGCTCAAAATCCTACTCACCGTTTACAGGATATAGGTCACTGAAACAAGAACCTGAATGTAATTTCCACCAGACAGGTCCAAGGGAGCACATCAGCACTTGTTAATTATTAATGAATTAATTCACATGAGCTAACTGATGTAACTAGCTAGTCTCACATTTAATTCCTTAATGGCTGACATATTTAGTAGGATGTCATTTTTAATTCCCATCAAATGAAATTGTTAAGAAGTTTTAATAGATTCTGAGGGGTAAAATATGGACTACTACATAGGTATATATCAGTTATATGTGTATATATATATTCAGATGGTGAGATGATAAGTTAGAAAAATATTTTTGCATGAAATAGTGCTTTCTATTGTAGATCATTTAAAAAGCTGCAGCGAATCTACAAAACAAATTTTTACCGTTTGTATACAGAGAAATCATTGTTTACACTGGCTTTCATGTTGGTTAATTCATTTAACACAGCAAACATGTTGAGTAATTTGCCTAATGTCAGAAGATAAGCTTCCGATATAAAACCATTTTTAGCCACTAGACATAATTTCTTGATTTCTTCACAAAATAAGTCTATTGCTTTCACCTGTAAGGATTTTTTTTTATGTGTACAAGGGGAAGATAAAGAAAGAATTAATTATAAATATTGTTATTTTATTATAATTATAGTTTGATTGATTTTGTCAGTCAGATTTATGCTGTAAAATATTTTTTTTAACCATTACTTGGCAACTTATGTCAACGAAATTAAGACAACAGTTGAGGGGAAAGTGGAAAGAGACAAAAATAAATGGTAAATCAAATGTCAGTACTGTTTATATAAACAAGATTTAAGAAGCTAATGTTGATAAAACATGAGAATAATTTATTTAATGTATATTCAAAAGAGTTTAAAAGCCTTTTTAGTAAAAAAAAAATTGTTACATTAAGAAACTAATTTTATCAATTATATAAACTGTCTGTTAAATAAAGCTGACCTCCGCAAAATATTTTCAGTTGCAGTAAATTTATATCAGTTCGAATCTCAATGAGAACCTTGGGATTTTTTCAGGTCCTGGTGAAAGTCCCCAAGTCCACCCAGCTTTAAATGGGTACCTGACTTTAAGTTGGGGAGTAAAGGCGGCTGGGCGTTGTGCTAACCACACAATCCCTTCATATGCCGAGGTTATAGAAACAGATGAATTCTACACTTCATCTGCCCCGATGGCCCGTTAGGGTTAAGGGAACTTTACTTTTTAAATTTATATCAGGCATTTTTTTGTACATTTCATTGATATCTTTTTTATATATTTCATTTCTAATTGTAGTAATAAATATAACAAAGGGAAAAGTTACTTTCAATTTAGTACATAGTATATTAAATAAGTTAAAATTAATTAATTCAATTTTTTTTTAATTTTATGGTTACAATTATGTAAAAAAAAAAATTAACTTTTTTTTAAACTCCATCACAAAGCTGAATGATTTCTGCAAAAAAAGATTTTAATGTTTCACCTGAAATGACATGAACTTAATCAGTTTGCTGATGTGTGGTTGAAGGACCTCAACTGTCTGACGATAAATCTCTTCTCTGTTCTCCTGGTTGTTTGACCTGACCTATAATTATCACATCAATGTGAGGAAATAATTACTGTTAATGTAAGACAATAGTTAACTTTTTATTGCTACCATTCCATTAGTTGAATAAACGATCACATGCCAGGGTAGATTATCCTGGTTCACACCTAAATCCTCATTGTACAGAACTATAAACAAAGGCTTTTCCAACAATAATATATTCAGTTCTACCAACCTTAAATAATCTTAAATCTCTCTTTCAGGGCAGTCAGTAAATTAGGTAAGTAATGTTTATGATGTTACAGAATCCTCACAAAAATTTATTTACAGAACATATGCCATGTAATAAATATTGAGCTTAAGGGAACTTTACTTTTTTAAATATGGAGCAATTTAAAAAAAAATCTCAGTCAGTACTATGGGATTTTTTCAGGTCTTGGTGAAAGTCCCCAAGTCCACCCAGCTTTAAATGGGTACCTGACTTAAGAGTTGGAGGAGTAAAGGCTACTGGGCATTGTGCTAACCACACAATCCCTTTATATGCCGAGGTTACTAAAACAGATGAATTCTACACATTATCTGCCCCGATGAGCCCTTTACTTTTTTTAAATATTGAGCAATTAAAAAAATAATCTTGAGTGCTGCTTGCTTAGAAGAGAACAATAAAGTAGATTACATTTTTATGTATAATATTCAAAAGACTTGTTGGTGCTCCGAATATGACATATGATTTTACATAACGAAGGTATTACCGGCGGGACTGCACGTGAACAACATCTCCATGTGTAGAGCATAACTGCATACTCTTCCCCTTCTTCTAGTAGCAAATTCTGCAAATACAAATGTACAAGTATGATAAAGTAACACTGGATGTCATGACTTAACATACATATGTGTCAGGACACTCAGGTTGGAAGGTCAGAGGTCAGATTGAGGAAAGAGATAACATGTGATATAAATGAAGGGAGATGGTATGACATAAATGGAGGGAGATGGTATGACTGGTAGAGTGTGGTAGTGATTGGTCAAGGATTACATGACACTATAAGCAGGAAACTCAGAAGATTAATCAAGGGAGGAGTTTGACCATGGATCAATTAGGACGATTTTGAAGTGAGGTGTTTTATTTTTTCGTGTGCTTAAACATGGATTATTTTGTTATAGCTTGAGGACTTGTTCTATTTCATTCTATGTATCATGTATTAAAGTTTATTAACTATTAAGTTGTACATGTATTAATTCTGCATTGAAACTAAGTTTATTTAGGATTTATACTTATAATTATTATAGAACTTTGGCTGTCACTGACAATATGAGTGTACAAGTATTATAAACGGACATGCCATATTAATAAAAAAAATAATAAGTCTGCTTTGCTATAATTTGCCCTAAAAATTTGCTTTATTAAACAAAACTGAGACTACTATAGCCAAAAAAAATTTTTTTTAAATAAAAAGTAAAGTATTTTTATATTCTGTGTTATAAAAAAAATGGGCCAAAATATTGTTGTTTTATTTCTGTAACTAGTTTGGCCTAAATAAAAACTAGACTTAACAAACCAAATATGCCTGGCCAGTGGCCTGCTCTTTGTATTTTGCCACACTCGTGACAAATGCATTTTTGTCCTCAAAATTAGTATCGAAAATCACACGGTAGTGAAGAGACAAGGAAAGGGCTTCGATGCATGGCTGCTGGTCATGAGGAGAAGTGCTGTGAAGCAGATCGACATTCTCTAGTGCAGTTTTCAGGGGTACAGTTGGAGAAGACACGTCAGCCATTTCTTTTGTCATTTATAAACCTGTCATATTAAAAGAAATTTTATATAAACAATTAGAGACTGTTGCGTTTTTGGTTGTAAACTTCATATGCACCCACAGCATAGCACTGAGAAAAACATGAAAACAATGAAATATGGGGAAACTATGACTGTAAAAATTATTTGAAGAATTTGCAAGATTTTTGTCTTTTTTTTTTTTTTACTAGGGTTATACAGTATTTTAAAAAATCAATAAAGGAATATACCACATTGAAAGTTGGGGAAACACTGCCATCATCTTAGATGTCATGTCATAGTAAAAATCTGTAATGTCTTCAATGTCTTGTTTTGGACATTAAGAAAAACTCAGTGGCTAGAAAAATACTTAGGTAGAAATAAATTCTTGAGTTCAGTAATATATATAATTAATTGACAATTATTTTTTTCTTAACGTAAGGGTTTTGTCCACTGAGGGTTTATTAGTCCATGTGAGTTGAATTGATTATTGAAATGATTTGAAAGGTTATTAACTTAAGACTTATTTTATTTCAAAACCACGTCCACGGGATTACAAGCTAAACAGCTTTTAAGAAAAGAGGAAGCAATAAGCTAAGATCGATCTCAGTAGATGCTGATAAATGGATGAATAAATTACTCTCTATAACTCTCTTCTTTTTTTTTTGTAAGTTCAATCAATTGTACAATAATAAATAAAACTACTTACACTAACTACAGTTATACTCTTACAGTACACGAAATGCAGACGAGCGCAAGCAGCAAATTAAAATGATACACTATTTCTCAATTAATTGCCATAAAATTGTGCATCGTCTTTTCTACATGTAGACCCATAAAAATGCACAGAAAGAAATTCAACTTAGTCAAACAGTAATGCGGAAGGAATATACCCGAATTTTAATAACCCAGTGTGTTGATAGTAAAATGTTCATAACCGTAATAATTATCCCCCTTTGCAAAAAGTAATGTAAACAAGTTTCTTAAGTTCTGCCAACCTAGTAATTTTATATACATATCTTTGTAATGATTGTAATTTTAACTAATTTATATTATTTTTCTTTAAAATCATAGGTTAAATGGCACTGCATTTAAATTGTGAACGTTAAGTGTAATAAAAGTTTTACAGAAATTTTTTTATTATATTTATTACATTAAGATTCTGTGTGTAGTATACTATAAACTATAAATCTTTAAAGAAAATTGTAGTGATTCCTCAGAAATAAAGCTTAATTTGTTCCAATACCTTGTAAAAGTTCCTATTCATTTGAGTTCCAAGACCAATACCCCCTTTAAAATTATGCTCTAATTTAAGAACTACAGCGCCTACAGACTTCCTTCATTCTTCACGGTTAATTGGTTCCAGACTCTACCATGATGGGTGAATTTCCGCAATGTAGGATTCTTTATATATGAATAGACTATTTTTGTAGGTAGAGCATAAAAACATGTTTACAATCTTAATACTGTTTTTAAAATCTTTAGAGCTATCTAGACATGAAATAACTTTGTATAATCATCATTGCGCTCAAGTTGCTTAACATATTTAGCTAAATGTAAGGAAAAAAATAAATATTAGACTTGAAAAGAATCTGATTTTTTAAAATCTTTTATATAGAATAATTATTAATGTTATAAGCGCAAAGTGGTGAGGGAAGAATGTATCAGGGGAAATTAAGTAAAATGCTAGTTATACGTGCAGCCACTATAAATGAGTAACTAATATCAGATACCCATCAATAGCTGGGTGAAGTTAAAGATTTTGTTCATACTCGATAAAGTTTCT
The DNA here is from genome assembly GCA_021962125.1 of Bulinus truncatus. Lineage (NCBI taxonomy): Eukaryota > Metazoa > Mollusca > Gastropoda > Planorbidae > Bulinus > Bulinus truncatus. The sequence continues at coordinate 760,687 of JAGDYQ010000282.1, read as the reverse complement.
ACATTTGAGTTAACAATAACACGTGACCTCAATGCTGCTCTAATAGCTTTTCTTTTACTTTTTTTGTCTTCACCTAATATTTAAGACCTATAGGAATAAACTACATAAAAAAATAAAACAAAAGATATAAAAAAATATTATCAGCCCGAGCCATAGTTATTGAGGTGCCCTGTGAGAGTACAAGTTTTTGGTGCCCTCAATCAGACATAAACATTTAGAATTATTTGGGCACCCGTTCTAGCTCAGCCGTAAAGCCCTTTCTATTTCACTGCTATTAGTAATAAAATTGCCACATCTTCTTTGTAATGATAAAAAGTAGGCTGTATGTTCACAAGGACAGGAGAAACATGCTTGTGCACACACACAAAACAATCTGTCGGGTATTTACAGGTTATAAAAAATTTGCCAAAATGTTTGGTATGCATATCAAGTTGACACAGTTATGATGTAATTATATTCAAAAGCATCACTGTATTAGCATATATTAATGCGGATTCATCCTGCTCTCTCCAGCAAAAAGAACATTTGTGTAAAAAAAAATAAGCTTCTTTGCCATTGGAAAGAAAATAAATCAGTTTAACTGATATTTAATTTTTCAAATTTCTTATAACCATTAAAGGAAATTAAAGTTTGTTTCAATTCTAGTTTAGTAACTTAACATTTATCTTTTGATGTATGTTTATTTTATTTCTGAGTACTAATGACTAATTAATAAATAGTTAATTTATAAAATATTGATTGATGTAGTGTCTGAAAAGAAAACATTAGATCAAATAACTATCTTTCTGCATTCCAGAATAAAGTGTTACATAACTTTAAAAACGCCCCTCAAAATCTATTCATTAAGATCATCTGAAATTAACTGGTTTAAAAACAGTCAAATGTGTAGCACAAGTAAATATTGAACCTTTTTATGTTCTATAAATATGTAATTTAATTCTGCTTTGATTCTGGCTAATGAGGTGCAAAGAGAAACTTTAAATCAAAGGTTCAAGACAGAGAATCATCTTTTCCATTTTTTTTATTCACTGAAAATTTGTAAAAATAACAATAATATTTTCACAACAGGAAAATATTCGGTAAATGAATGATATAGATAAAACAGATGATAAAATATAACAAGTATACAAATAAAATATGACATACTGCAAAGCTTCTGAACAAAAGAAAACTAAACAAATATTGTAAATAATATGTGGAATGGTTTATGTAAAAATAAAGCTCGCAAAAAATAGAGGGAAAAAAAAAACTCAGAAACTTGAGAGTTATATAAAAAAAATAAGGCTGCCTTCATTTTTCTAAAATACATGTACAATCCTGTCTGATGTTTTTTTCGGCTGTGCTGTGAACAGAAATTTATAACTTTTTTTTCTTTTTAATTTTGTCCATTCAAATCTTCGACAGTCAGAAATGCACACCCACACACAAAAATAAAAAAAAAATTTTTAAAAGTAAAGTTTAATTCTCCTACGAAGTATTCTACCTCACTCCAAGTATGATGATAAAATGCCAGATTTAACTCACGAAAAAATATACATTGGAGGTGTCTTCAATGTTTGTTAGTAAACATTTTTTCTGCAAGTGTAGCAATATAACAGTTCAACTCAGTTTTAAATCAGAGGTGACCAATATCTACTCTTAAATCCAAATGTGGCTATTTAATGACATGATTCCTAAATTTTGATAAATTGTTAAAGGTGCGTTTCTTTTTTTCTTTGCGTCATTAATTAATTGGAGTGCAGCTTTCATCGATCCCATCATAGATAAAAAATGAAGTAAGGTGAAAAAAATTAATAATAATAAACTCTTCTTCACATTACTATATAACCCAAAGTGTTTTAAATTGTATCAATAACTATTTGGTGCTAGTTCAAAGTCAAAGTTTTATTACCAGGAGAAATACTTAATTATTTGAAATGATGCTGAAATGAGCGCCTCAGGTCCAGCTCAAAGTTTTATTATCAAGTTGGAAAATTTAAGTATTTAGTCATTTTTTTCACACAATTAATACTTCAAAGCTATCAAGAAAATAAAGAACCTTTAAACTGGCTTCTAAATATTTGAATGTACATGTACATGTACATGTATTATCTTTATGAATCGTGAAAAATCATTACAGTATGGCACAAAAAGAATTATGTGTACTAAATTCAGATTCAAAATTTTGAGACATACATTTAAGATAAAGTTGATATTATAGCATGATTATTTTAAAAGTAAGCTGCTGCGCCAGAATTTTCAACACTTTGAACGCAAAATCATCTGTGTGTGGAAGAAGTGTGATGATCCATTCTGTCATATGTTCTTTGATAACCTGAAAATCAGTTTGAAAGTTAATTGTAACATTTCATCTATTATATAGGTATGGTTGGAATCATTTGCCAAATGAAATCATGCCTCTGAATTTAACATATTACAAAAACTCATTATAATTATTGTAATTGTAACATATTGATGCGTGCTATTATGTAGCGTAATGACACACTGCTGCCTGCATGTAACCTATTGAGGTGTGTAGCCATGTAACATATGTTCCTCTCACTAGCATGCAACGAATATCTCATGATAAATAAGAATGAATGCTGTGCTTCATGGTTCATAATAAGTTTAATCACATAATAATAAACGAAATAAACAATATGAAATAAGATGTGCAGAAATACAACTTTTGTGTAAACAAAAAATCCAATTATGAAAATGAATCATCACAAATTACACTTGTCTCACTTATATAAAACAATATCACTTCTCATTAAACAAAGATTATAACTATCTTCTATATTATTCTCCTTATATAGTATGACTCTCTCGTCTCTCAACATGAACTGAACTGGAAAAACTCAACTGAACTCCCTTATCTGAACTCCCTTATCCGAACTCCTTACGTGAACTGACTACAAGAACTACTTACAAGAACTACTTGCTTATATGAACTGCCTCTTATATATCCCGCTTACATTACAACTCGAACTTTCTACAAGCAACTACAATCGAACCAATAGACTGTCATAATTTCTATGAATGCAATGCACGGAGTCCAGAAACGACCAGACTATGACCTCATGACTGCTAGCTGACCTCGTGACTGCTAGCTGACCTCGCCACAAACACACACACACACAGCTGTTCGCGTAACACACAGGCAACTGCACTATGACAGTAATATTTATATAAGGATTCAAACACTTGAAAAATATGCGATAAAAAATTTAAATTGAATGAATATATATATATATTGATAAAAAAAACCCTATACAACTTCAAATAGAGATGAGGATGGCACACGTGGAAGCTGGATGGGAGGAAAAGAGAACTTAATGCAAAGCAGGGTCGTGAACTTTTTTAACTGTATCCGCTTAATTTTTTTTTGTAAAGCTGCACAAAGTTGACTGAGACATCTTAAATATAATGAATTGAGCCAAATATTGATCAATAATAAGATATTTCCAAACTTTATTTGTAAGTCTGACAGCTTTCCTATAACTCATTAACCCTGGAAAATACACTTGGTATTTTATTTTTAAAAAAAAGGGGGCACATTAACATCACAAAAAGTGGCTGAATTCACATAACGTGCTTGTAATAAAATTCTTAACAATGATAAAAGGGTAAAAGTGGAATTTAGATTTACTGAAAGTTGGGGAAAGACATTCACAATTAATTTGCTGAAATTACAAATCCTGTGAAGTTTCTTGGGATCAAAAGCAAAATTCACTAAAGTAAATATTTTATCAGATTCCAAGTTTTAGGTTGTTCAGATTGAGGAAGAACAGGTAAACAGATTTTTTAACAATTTTCTAGGAGGTTTTATGGTAAATAGTTAAGTGTTGCATATATGGATAAAGAGATCTGTAAATGTAAAAATCTGATTTGCATTTACAGATCTTTACAATAAGATTTGCCAGAATTGAATGCATAAGTCAACAAATGATTTAAAAAAAAAAAGACTTTTAATATAAAATTTACTCAATCCCATCACTACTCACCAAAAGGAAAGTATCTGATGACCATCTCTATTGTTGTGCTAAATTTCAAAACCTTTACGGCCTGAAAAAATAAAAATAAATAAATTATTAATGTTTAAGAATAAATATCAAAATTTCAATCCCAATAAACTTAAATGATGATAAAAAATTAAGAGTGCATCGAAATTATCTTTTTTTTTTTTTTTTGTGGTTATTCAGTGAGGGTTTAAAAGGCTTAAATAAAAAAGATTGTTAAGGAATCCAAGATGGTGCTTCTCTTTTTTTTCTAGTCTCATTTACCTCTGCATGATCTAGAGTGTCAAAGTCTATGTTGTTGACTTTAAGTATTTGATCACCTTCTTGAAGTCCGAGTTTGGCAGCTTCACTCTGGGGCATCACCTATTCAAAAGATTAAGTAATACAGTATTACTGTTATTATACTATTGTTCAAATTTTTTTAACCCTCATAATCCACAACCATAAGAAAAAAAATAATTAGCTTATCATAGTTTATAAAATTTAGATTGAATTTTAACACAGATTTACTAAGAATGTACCACATAGCATTAAAAAAAGTCAAAAGAATGTTCTTTAAGTAAATATGTCATTTATTCATAATGAAATATAAGTGATGTTGATATTGACTACATAAGGATAAAAAAATACTAAAAATATCATAATATAAGTTACTTATAAGCCTAATCAATCATAAGTCAATTCATTTTTTCAAGAAAGAGTCTTAAGAGCAGGGATCACCAACATTTTTGCTTATGTTTTATGAATGTAAGTACCGTCAACATATCTGATGAACTGAATCAAGGGTCATAGTTTGGTGACTCCTACTATAGAGAAGATGTGTTATTTGAGGAAATAAAAATTCAACTTCATTGTAAAGATAGGAATTAGCAGCTATTACCTTAGAAACATAAAAGCCAAAGTTATGTTCCTTTCCACCTCGTATATTAAAACCTAGCTGAAAAAAAAATGTTGAATATAAGTTTACGATTGATGAGAAGTAATGTACTAATTAGTCAAGTGTGTACTCATTTTTAATGATAAAAGTTTATCAATGAACAGTTACCGCATCAGAAGCTTTGAGTCTCTTTAAGACTACTGTGCGTGGTAAAAAGATCCGTAAATCATTGTTGTAATTACTATCATGGAGTCTCTGAAAAACATAATTGTAAAATAAAATTAATGAGTTAATTTGCAAAAATAATCTAAAAATATGTATGAATGTCAAATGCGGTTTCGAAAAAAAAAAAGGAAAAAGTGCTTGAGCATTACATGTGTGTACTGGGCCATCGATGCAGATGAAGTACAGAATTCATGTTTCTGTATAACCTCGGCATATGAAGGGATTGTGTGATTAGCTGCCTTTACTTCCCCAACTTAAGTCAGGTAACCATTTAAAGCTGGGTGGACTTGTGGGACTTAAACAAACTTTGAAACAGATTTCATCTAGAAAAATGCCCATGGTTCTCACAGAGGATTGAACCCAGGACATGCAAGTATTTACACCACTTGGCCATCCGGCCTACTATTTACATGGTATAATTTACCATAACTTTTTCTTGTAAAAAAAAATCACATTTGTAAGTAAATAACATAGTAATAATGGTTATATAAAAATGATTATCTTTCCAACTGCAGGTAAATGTTAACAGTAAGCAATGTATACAAAGTTTTATTTTAGAAAGTTAAAAAAAAATAGTCAACTTCTTAAATGCTCCAGTTTAAAGTGTCTTCCATGCTGGCACCATACTTTTTACATCCGACAATTGTAGTTGTAAAAAAAAGTATTTATAAGAAATTGACTTGTCGAAAAGAGCTATAAATGAGCTGTTATTTTGTGAATGTGGGGTTGTTGTTTTTTTATAAATTCCCTAGGTGGCGCAGGTATCTAAGATATTATTTTGTTTTGAACAGAATATGACCTCATAGACCTAAAAATTTACTTTTATACTTTTGAAAACACTAATAAAATACCTAATTGATTGTGTGTGTTTAAATGCAGTAATAGCTGTGGCTTTAGATTTCCACATGATAAGCAGTGACAAGAAAAAAAATCATTTACACCGCTCTAGCATAACAGTTAATTATTTATTGCTGAGTCAGTGATCTGAGGTTGTCCTGAGATACTTAGCTCCCTACCGGAATCAGGCTAACAAAACGCTTGTTAATAATCAGTGCTCGATTTAAGAAAAAACCAGTGCCAGGGCTGAAAAAAAATGTCTACAAAGCAGGGGATATATGTCTATGGTTTCATTCCCAGAAGGGAATATATATCAAGTTCAATGTGGGGTTTTAGTATAATAATCATATTCAAACTATGTGTCAATGAAATGATCTAATTTCCCTGCCAAGTATATTTTTGAAAGCAATGAAAATCTAAATCAAGATTCCACTTTTTAAAATGATATGCAGCTCTACCATAAGCAGTCTCTATAACTCTACAAGGTTTGCCATATGTTTGTATTTTGTAAGGACAGTTTGCATTTTCGATCTCATTGTCCGTAATAATTTTTCTCCCTTATTTGTGTGTACTATCAATTAGTTTTTCATATTCGTCCATACTTTTAGCATTGAAGGTTTGCTTGTCTTATTTGGGTTTATCTTAGGCTACAGCTATGAATAGTTAAAGAACCTTTGAAAAGAAGAATATTTCTTTCTATTTTAAGCATAGTTTAACACCTTCAAGAAATTGGTTGAGTGAGTCTATGAAACAATATGCATGAAAGTACCAGTATATGAAAATTATAAATATTTTGTAACAGATAAGTCATCCTCAAAGTTTCACCTTGTATGTATGTGAGAAGTAAGATATGATTGTACCCAGTGCTATTTTGCTAAAACAAAAAAAAAAGGTACTGGAACGCTGTCATGTCATAAAGACATTAAAGAAATAACACTGAAAATAGTGCAGTAAACAAAAGTCAATGGAAAAAAAAGTGCCGGTATGCCATTCAAGTGCGTTCCGCCAGAAAAAAAGCACTGATTGTACCCACTGACACTGTCACTGAGCATATGCCTATTATGATCAAGGTAAGCACATGAATAATATCAATAATATTAACAACACTTAAATATATTGACAATATTGTCAATATATGAGGCATTTGGGTATTTTGCTAGCCTAGTCACACAACTAATTATGTAGTGGCCCCCAAAGTCTAAAGGAACTTACTTTACCAAATGATGTGTTGAAAGCCTCACTCAATGCCCTGACATGTCATAATTGACCAAAATTTTCTAATGGGGGGGGGTCTCCTCTAAAAAAATCGCACACCTGACAGTAATTATATTGAGCTTACTATTTAATAAATATAATAACCTTAAATCATGGTGTTTATAGAACAAAACACAACGCAAGGCGAGCTAAAATAACTTAGTTAAGTCGAGAAAAGCCCATCTTAGCATCTACCCTATCTCAAATACAGTTATGATTCTTAATCTTGTCGATCTAAGGAGTAAGGCAAAGGCTATGTGGCCATTTTGACTTTATAGTGATGTCAAAAAATTATATATTTACTTCTGCCTGTGGAATCCAAGGCGGTGGTGGCTCATACGGAGGAGGTAAAGTGTTCATATAATTTTCAGACGTTGACATTTCCAGTTAGCTAGGCCTAGGGTTCCATATTATTTTGTATTCCGTCTGCTGTAGATGTGCGCATGCGCGGCAATGGGTCCGTCCACTGAGCTCTGTATTTAGGCTTTATTCCATCCTTAGATATCTATAGGTCCGTCCAAGCATAACATTGTAGGATTAAACAATTTCATTCAAATAACAAAAGTTGAAAAAGAAAATTTAAAAAATTCGCTAAAGCACACGGCAACCCTTTAAAATAAACGAAAATCTAACACACACACATACATGGGCGCAACCGATGTACGGGTCGTGCGGGTCCGGACCCTACCAAAAATCAAGCCAATGGTTTTCGACCCTACCAAAATTCTGGGACAGACATCCCAATTTTCATCTTCCCTAATATTTTGGACCCTACAAACTTCAACATACTGGTTGCGCCCCTTTCTTTGGTCAGTTGTGCAAGTTGTGCTGTCTGTACTATTACAGTTCACTTGTGGTAGAGTTCAACTTAGTTGCACAATCTCTCACTGACAACACACCGTTCACACAGTTAATGAGACATAAGATCCGCGATCCAAATAACGTTTATTACGTGAACATCAAAGATTAAAAAAAAAAACATACATGAAATGGAATCATGTGCAATAATATTCACATTCAATGCCCTGAATAATACACCAAAGTAGTCAGCCGTCGCGAAGGATTGGGATAAATATATTTGATCAAAATACACTCTGTGACTTCGTACACAACATCAATTGATTAAAATATGCCTCTTTAACCTCGTCCACATTATAATTTGTAACTTTAGATTCTCTTTAAGTATAATGACGTCCCGAATGTTTTTATTGTTTCAACTTTTGTAATTTGAATGAAATTGTTTTGAATTGGGCGGACTAGCAAAAAAAATAAATTATCGTGCATGCGCACATCTTTACTCTTAGACAGATCCCGAATAAAAAAAATATACGCGTTCCGTTTAGACGTTAATTTTAAAGGTTTTAGTGCACACTAACTTGCGTGCTCGCTCACTCACCACGTGTTTGCTAACCCACCTGCTTGCTCGCTCACTCACGCTCGTGATGGCCTATTCACCCACATGTTCGCGCACTCACCCACTTGCTCGATCACTCACCAATGTGCTCGCTCAATAACCCACATGTTCGCTCACTGACTCACGTGCACACTCACCCAAGTGCTCGCTAACTCGTTCACGTGCTCACCCAAACACACACGCGCTCGCTCATTTACGCTCATGCCCGCCTACTTACCCAATTGCTTGCATACTCACTTACGTGCTCGCTCACTCACTCACCAACATGCGTGCACTCAGACGCGTGCGTGCACACTCTCTCACGTGCTCAAATACGCACTTACGTGCTCGCTCACTCACCCATATTCTCGCACACTCACTTACGTGCTCGCTCACTCACCCACGTTCCCGCCTACTCACCCACGTGTTCGCTCACTCACCCACTTGCTCGATCACTCACCAATGTGCTCTCTCACTCACCCACATGCTCGCTCACTGACTCACGTGCTTGCTCACCCACCCACGTGCTCGCTCACTCACCCACGTTCGTACACTGTCACCCAAATGCTCGATCACTGACTCACGTGCTTACACACTCACCCACGTGCGTGAGCGTTTAACGTATTTTACGGATCATACGGCGCACCCAGTTTTCAATCCTCAAAACAAGAAAAATAATATTCGACCTTGCCAAAAAGCATTTTATCACACAGTTTGGGATGTGTTTGAGGGGTCTTTCAGTACTTCTCCGACTTGCTGATTTAATCTAATCATTGACAACAATTTTGATGGACAGCTGAGCAGACTCATACATGTGAAGTTAATTATTGTATTAAGTTGGCAGTTTCAGATTAAGTATCAAAATGATTTTCTGCATACTCTGACCAGGCACGCCGAGAGGGGGGAGGGCGGGGGCGTCATTGCCAGGGGGCCCGCCCCGACCATGTCAATTTTTTTCACGACTTATTGTTTATTAAGGGGCCCGAAATGATGTCCTGCCCTGGGGCCCGTGTTGGCTCTCGGCGCCACTGACTCTGACATGTCTTGAACTAGACCAGATATTTCAGTTACTCCAATACACAGGGCATTCCCCGCTGTTAGTCCCAATGTCTTTCTCTGTTGCAGACCCGTAGCGTGAAAAATCTACAACAGGGGCCAGGCATTCTACAGCAGAGGCCAGGCCAATAGCGGGGGGACGGCGGGGGGCAGGAAATAAATGTTACTAAGTAGAGCAAACAAGCAGAGGGGGGCCAGACAAAATGCAGGGGAGAGTCCGCCCCGCACGCTACGGCCCTGATCTGGTGTATGTGTGATCTTAAAATGGTACATGCTCAACTGAAAATGCTTTTGTCATTCGTATTGGACATACAGCAAAAATGGTTTAACATCGACAGAAGCCCTGTTGAAAAAGAAAAAAAAGTTCAATGTGCGTGCATTTCATTGTACAAATCTATCACTCTGATCTGTTGCCGAAAGATGCGCCTGTACTCCAATGTATGGACCAGCTATATTCGCTTAATGTCCAAACCTTGTCCTTTTTGCAATTTGACAGCAACAGATCGCATCACTTACAATTGTTCTTGTATTTCATCAACAAGGTCTTTTCCTGTCTTCTCCGCTGTACAAACGAGATTAATGCAATGAGCTGTTTTGACTTGGATAAACTTTCATCCTTTTTATTTGTGACGGCCTGATATATGATGCACCTTCTGGGGATGCATGACATTTTTATGAGTATAAGTTTATGTGAAATATAGATATATAATTAGGAGATGTACAGCAGAGCCATGCTTACTTTTAATTTTTTTTTAGCCTTTTAGGTAGGGAGGGGGCTGGGGTGGATTCCTTCCAGAGGCGTAGCAAGGGGAGGGGCATCATGCCCCGGGCGCTACTCACAAAGGGGTGCAAATGGTATATTTTACATATAATATTATATGGTGTTCGAATGAGGGGGGGCGCTAAAAAGGTATTTAAAATGTATTGTGCCCCGGGACCGAGTTAAGCTCGCTACGGCACTGGTTCCTTCGCAATGATACATTTTAAGGCCATAAGGACGGAACCCGAACAAACAAATAAAAAAATTATTTGCCGCGCATACGCACATCTATAGACCGAACTCCGAACTGGCAGTACGGTGTGTTGGACAGTGCCATACCAGGCCCGTAGCCAGGTCAAAGTAAGCAGGGGGGCACCAATACCCAGCAAGGGGGCGCCTTCTCATTTTAGTTACTTTTTCTTTATTTTTTCTTCATTTTCTTCTTTTTTAAGCGGGGGTGGGGGCACTCCACACCGAGGGAAGGGCACGCCCCCCAGTGCCCCTCCCCCTTGGCTACGGGGCTGTGCCATACTATTGTTCAGTACTGTAAATGGAATGTGTCCCGATCTGACCCATCTACCCTGTCAGCTACGGAGACAACAAGTGATGTTTTTTTTCAACCATTACAAATTTTACATCAAAGTCTGGTTATACGTTAGGCGTTTGATATAGTTTGACTGTTCCCCTTTAACTTGCTCAATATTGAGTATGCTGCCAATTTAGCCTTTTTATATTTGGAGCAGTTATACAGCGGTATGAAAATCGGGATAAATAAAAAGAGAAACAAAGTACTTTCAAGAATTCTCGCAGTGAAATATATTTCAAACGGGCAAAAAAAAGTGCTGTTCAAATCTTGAATTTTCTAAAGAAATATCAGGCTAAATTGGATATATAGATTAATACTACTTAATTAAAAAAAATACGACATATTTCTTATTAACGATGATCCTGAGGAAATGCAGATGACGACAGAAGCACTAGCCGTGACAGCAGAAAAGCTAGGACTGGAGATAAACCAAGAAAAGACGAAAGTCATGAGCCATGGTCAAAACCAAAATGCAACAATCAAAGTAGAAGGAAAAGCAATTGAAGAAGTACAACAGTTTTTATATCTTGGAAGCTGCTGAGACCAACAAGGCGATACAAAAATAGAGATAAGATCCAGAATTGCAAAATCAGCCACAACTTTAAAAAACCTAGAAAATATATGGAAGTCAAAAGTCCTGAGTATGAGAACAAAACACAGAATCTTTAATTCCAACGTGTTACCCGTTCTTAACTATGCCTGTGAAAGCTGGAAATCTACCAAAGAAATTAGTAATAAACTGGACTACTTTGAAAACAAATGCCTACGGGAAATTTTGGGAATTCAATGGAACGACTTTAAAACCAACAAAGAAATTAGAGACATTGCAGGACAGCCTTATATCTCAACCGTGATCAAAAGAAGAAGATGGCAATTCGTGGGACATGTGATGTGGAGGGACAACAGAAGAAAAGTGAAACAATCGCTTAGCTGGGAGCCAACAGGAAGAAGGAAAAGGGGAAGACCTCGCAAAACACTGAAAATAACTCTAATCAAAGAGGCAAAAAATGCAATTTAGACTGTCTAAAAACAATAGAAATGCTAGCTCAAAACAGACAGAACTGGAAAGACACGCTGAGAGCCCTATATGACGTCTAACGACACAAGAATGATTAAGATTAAGATAAGAATAAAAAAAAATATTTCATAAGATGTGTCACCTGACCTTTGACCTTATAATGACATGTTATTGAAGTTGTCATTAATAAAACATAATTTGTAAGTAAAAATACTTTTTGGCATTTTTTTCAGCCCTTGAAAAAAAATCTAGCATTTTCTAGCATTTTTCCTTCTAAAAACTGGCATTTAAAACAATGTCACATTTGGCAACACTGCTCCGAACCCGAAAAAAATAAAAATACGGAACTCTAGACACTACGTTTTTAATGGTGGACAGCCACAACCAAATTGTTGAAGCGGATTAATAAATAACAAAAATGCCTGAACGTAAGTAGCTTAATTTTAAAACGCTTTCATAGACAATTTTAAATCATTATATAATATTTCAAGAAATTGAACTATCAGTTAAAACTTATTGGGCTTGCTCAAAATCTGAGGCTTCGAAACAGTATTGTTTTTGTTCAGCAGCAGACATACTTACAAGTCACAAACTAAATTACTATATGTGACATCATAGGATAGTGCTATAGGACTTGCCATAGCCATAGCCCTGACCCGAGGGATATTGTAGGGAAGGGAGTAGTGTCAATTATTTAAGTTTGAATAAGTAATTGTAATTTACTAGAAAATAATTCATAATATTTATAGGCTAATTTAAGTTCACAAAGTTTGTCACAAACTAACAGTTAATGAATAATTATCAATAACTTGCTGTACCCTGCAAAACTTTTACATAGACTATAGAGATATATTCCCTTAGGTTTGATCAGTAGGCTGGGTTATTTTTGGTTTCGGACAGATATGATTTTTTTATGATATTATTACAATTTAAAGATGAAATATGTTGTAGAAATACAAAAAAACAAACAAATATTTAAATGGAATTATTTCACATTTTGGCCCATGGGCTTCGTGTTTCAAAGCCGCAGAAACTATACAAAACTGTAGATTAAAAAAAAAACATTTATCAAATGGTGATGCTGGCAAGACGTCATTTTAAATTCTTGTTTTCCGCTTTCGATTTAACGCAGAACTCAAGACCGCTATTATTATATTAGATACTAAAAGTATCAGAGCCAGAAACAAGTAGAGTATGAGTATTCAACAAAAGTCAAAACAATCTTGTCATTCTGGAGTACCTAGACTGGAGGAAGAGTGTGGACTAATGCTTTGTGCCACAAGATTCTTGGATGTTATGAACAAATATTAAAAACATAGTCTTACACCTGCCTGGAGCATTTTGATGAGGCTACTTAAAAAATCAACTGGCATAATTTCACCACAAGTATTGCTTATCAGATTTATGAGACCTTGTCAAACACTAAACCTGCGCCGCTGCTTTCAGACAAACTGCCTCACCTTATAGTCCATGTTTTTTATCTGAAAAGAACTGGACCTTGAGAGACTTTTTCTTCAAATGCACTCACATTAACACTAGGGTAAAATTCAAACTTTACAAAAGTTCTTTACCAAAGTCCAAAGCATGCATTACAGTTCTTTTCTATGGTACTTTAACATCAGAGAACACTTTTATATTTATAAATCCCCCCTCTTAAGCATCTTCAAAGAATAGATCAGGAACACTGATCTTGAAATATCTGAGCATAGCAAGCACTCGGAAATAAACGTCAGGCAATATCACAGATATATTGTTGGACAGTGCATAGAAAAAAAAATGTATAAAATCTTTATCAGTTCAAAATATCTTTGATGAAAAAAAAATGTCTTGTTTGCATTGGTCTCTTCCATATGTTCATTATAAGTTCTAGAATTTACTACTACTCTCCAAACTACAACATAAGCTCTGGAAATAAGATGCTATCAGATAACTAGGGAAATGTTATTGTTGGCTACCATTTCCAACTGGCAGTTTAGTTAGATTTTACTAATCACTAACAGAAGAATTGAGAAAACTCGATGTACATGATTTTTTTAATATATTTTGTAGGAGATACAGAGGTATTTTCAAATCCACTACCTCCATCTGGCCACAGGGTCCATGGAGATGATGGAATGGAAGATGAGTAAGTACCCTTGAATATTTTTATCCCCTATCTTGAGCAGATGGATAGTCATGCAATATCATCAGTATTCTTATCATGTATAATTCTAATTTTTAATATAAAAATATTGCACTTTTTAAAAAATGAAGCAAACTGTTACTTTTAATGTAAATAGCTATTTAAATGTTCCCATTTGCAGGCATCCTCTTACTAATGAGGACTTTCGTAAGATGTTGATGACCCCAAAGCCTTCCTCATCAACCTCATACAGTGAAACTGTAAGACATGCAAGAAAGGAGTAAGAAAAACTTTTTCATTTTTTTCTGTTTAATTTTGTATTGTTTAAAATTTTTCTTTAAAAAAAAAACTGTTTAAATTTGTAAAAAAAAATGTATTGTTCTTTTTTATGAATTAAACTGATCAGTTTATGTGTTAATTATTTTTTTAAAATCTGATTAATCTTTCTAGAGCTCCTATAAAAGAAGACGAAGCAGAAGAAGAAGATGCAGCAACAAGGAGGAAGAAAAAGAAAAGGTATTTTTTGCATAACACTTTTGATATGAAATAAAATGTTATTGTTGCAAAAATGAACTTTAATATTTTATATCATGTGAAGGTAGTGAAGAAATCCTAGTCTGCTGTATTAAAACAAAACTTTCTTTTTATTGAATCTTATTGATCAATGCTTTTTATTCTGTATGCATTGTTTCATGTATGTTGATATCTGTAAATTGAAGCTTTCATAACAATTAGTTTTTGTACAATGAGCCATTATTTTAGCAGCACATCTAAGGATGTCCTTGCAATAATAGATACCCTTCTTGTGAGATAACATCTTTTTTTGTATTCAACCCAACAATAACTACTAGGCTGTTGTTAGTATGACTGGCAGCTATTAGCAACCTTGTACATTGAATGCTTCCCTTCCACCAATAGTAAAATTAAAACTTAATACAACCATTCCCCTAAAAAGTGAGTAAAGTCTGAACACTGGAGCACTTTTCACGACGCAATAAACTTATATGCACAGTTTAAGTAAGTTCTAAAAATACATTTATCATTTTTTTTTTATTTGAAAGATATTAACAGATTTTTTTTATTTCTGACACTTAATTATTTTAATTATTGAGCTTAAGCTATATTTATTGCAAATATGTCTGAAAAAATGTTTCACCTTTCTATAATTTATTTTGGCATAATGCCTGGTTTTATGAGATTTTAATTTGATTTTAACTATTAAGTAGACATCAAGATATTTCCTCACTTAAATATTTACCTTGTTAAATTTCAGTTACTATGCAAAGCTTAAAAGAGATGAAGAAGAAAGGCAAAAAGAATTAGAGTCTAAGTACAGAGACAGAGTAAATAACCCTTTTTTTTAATCACTATTTAAATTCACATATACCCTCAGCTCACCCTTATGATTAGATTGTACTCTTCTTTCTGTTCCCTCTAATTGACAGATAATGATAAAGATGTTTATATAAACATAACAAACCTATTTATAAACAATTTTAAATATTTCCTTTATTGCTGATAGGAGAATTCTGTTAATTAAGAAAGTCAATCCGTGTGGTTCTTAAAAAAAAATTTTTTATATCTATTTCAACAAAATGCTGTTCTCCATTAAAGGCAAGGGAGAGACGTGAGGGACATAACAAGGATTATGTTGAAACAGAAGTCATTAGCACAACTGCAGATTACAGAGCTGTGGCCCCTGATGCCAAGGCGTAAGTCTTTACATCTCTTTACCATGACAGTAAATATCTACATGTTAATTTTTTAAGAAAATATTGATGTGTTCATTAATACTTTTTTTTTAATTTTTACAATTATTTTATTCCATGCAGCATTGAGAATTATGCAGAAAGACGAAAACAGGTTATTCAAGCTTCTAAATATCTGGGTGGTGATATGGAGCACACTCACTTGGTAAAAGGTTTAGACTTTGCTCTCTTGGAAAAGGTAACTAAATTTATACTGTATTTAAAAAAAAATTTTCTTATACATTGACATAGACCAGTGATAGTGCTATAGTGTAATTAAATTTTGTACCTTTTAATAAATATCTTCATGTGGTTGCTTTGGTACTGTCAGTGATTTTTTTTTTTGGTTTTAATTTTTTGCTATTATATGTCATTTGCTTAATGAATTCAACAGGTGAGAGCGGAAATTCAAAACAAAGAAAAAGAAGAGGAAGATCTAATGGAAGCCGTTGTTTCACAACCCAAGTAGTTTTTGTTTGTTTTTTTTCTCGTTGATTGTGTATTAAGTATACAAAAAAAAGATATCTTAAATGTATTTTTATTTATATTTTTATAACAGAGAAGAAGAAACTCCAGAAGAAAAGATTTTATTCAAAACAAAGCTTGGTACGCCTTATTAGATGTTAGGAAGTACTAATAAATAATTTACCATAATTTTATTCTATTAATAAAATTTCCTTTGGCCTTTTGTCATATTTTCATCAACTCGTATTATTTGCAATTTACTATAATTCTGCCTTTTTTTTACTTTCAGGGCGAAACATTCACAGAGTTATATTTAAAAATAGACTCCCACAAAGGAATGAGTTGTTCCTCCCTAGGCGAATGGCCTACGTTATTGATCTAGAAGATGACTTTGCTGAATCAGATGTACCAGCCACACTTATAAGGAGCAAGGCAGATTGCCCGACACTAGCAGTAAGTGCAATATTTTTGCATGTCTTTTTGTTTAATACAAACACTTATTGAATATACTTTTTTTATGTATGAGATATTTTTTCCTATTTATCTATTTTTTTTCCCCCAGGCTACAACAACACTTACAACCAATGACATAGTCATCAACAAATTGACACAAATTTTGTCGTATTTGAGGCAAGGCAAGCGAGAGGCTAAGAAAATGAAAAAGAAAGAGAAAGGTGATGTGAAATTGAATTTAGTCATGCACTTACCTGTGCTTAAATTTGCATTAAGTGATCCCAATATGTAGATCCTTTCTGAATTTCTTTTTTTTTTTTTATTTACTAAATTAAACAGGCAAGATTAAAGAAGAAGAGAAAACCAAAATATCTGCTGGAGATGATAGGTACATTTTTTTGCACTTTTTTTAATGTGAGTTATATTTTTAAAAGCTAATTAAAAAGCAGTTCACTTGATGTTTTATTTCTTGTGGTCATTTTTCAGTCTTTATGGAGAAATAGGTGACTATGAACCCGCATTCAATAAACCAAAAGACAGAAAGGATAAAGACAGAAAAGAGAGAGAAAAAGATCGAGATGGAAAATCTGATCGTGATAGAGACAGAGATCGTGATAGAGGCAGAGACCGTGATAGAGAAAGGGAAAGGTAGTATTTTTTTTCAATTAAAGAAAAAAAATTTTTTTTTTTAGCTTGTGAGCATTGAGTTATTGTTGTTTTTAAACCTCCTCTTCTATTTCACAAAATAATTTACATTTTTCTTTTGGTACATAAAAGAACTCAACTAAAAACGAATCCTAAATAAATTGATCTTTGCTCAGTTTATTTTTATTTTAACATTTTATTTTATTTTAGTTTATATAATGTGAACTTGATTTCATTATGTTTATATTTTTAAAAACGTTTTGTTGATCTTGAAAACGATTTGATCCAGAAATAGAAACAGAGAAAGAGACAGAGAAAGGGAGCGTGACCGTAGAGATCGGGAAAAGGAAAGAGAAAATGAACGTGAAAAAGACAGGGCTGATCGATCCAAAGAGGCAGAAAAAGAAAGGGCTCCAAAACGATCTTATTTTGAAAAACCTGTTGAAGAGGTAGATATATTGTACATAAATCATTGCTTTGCTAAACAGACCACTTTTTACTGTTGAAATATTTTAAGCTGTTATATATATCAGTGGTGATTTGGATAGAGCCTGACTGACATGGTGTCTGTCACAATATGGTTTCCAGAGTCACTTGTGTCACCTAAGGTTGTGCTATAGAAAACTGTACCAGACAAGGCTTTGAGAGGCCATAAGTTCAAAAGAATATTTCATTCTTTCATTGAGCTGATAGGGCTTAACTGCTTTCGCCCGAAGAAAAATTAAGTAATGTATTTTCTCTTAAAAGAAACAAAATAATATCTGCCAAGTTAAATTTGTGAAATTATAAATAACAACAAAATAACCATTTATAAATTTTTTTAAATGTTTAGGCCCCCCCCCCAATGTTTGACTCATAACTGTAATATAAAGTACACAATCTTTTTTTTCTTTTTTTAATTATACTTTTGGGTGATTAAAGATAAAATAAAAAAGGCACATTATTTAAAACCTCTTGTTTGTGTGTTGTTGTTTTTATTTTTTAAGAAATAATCTAATTACATGTATTTGTTCTTTAAGGATGACATTAAGGACAAGACTAAACAAACAGCTAGTGAATTGGTGAAATCAATCAATGATAGATTCAAGGTAAAAAAAAAAAGTAGTGTTTAATTTACAAAAAGTAATTTTTTTTTCTAAGTAAACATCTAACTTTCAATCATACTTAAGTAAACATCTAACTTTCAATCATACTTAAGTAAACATCTAACTTTCAATCATACTTAAAGAATCAGAAAAACAATATTTAAAATTGTTATTTTTCTTTTCTCTCAGGGATATGCTGAACTTGAGGAAGAAAAAGAAAAGTGAGTGAACATTTAAAAAAAAAATTTTCATGTATCTTTTGATAATCCAAGAGTTTTGAATTCATAAATATTTAAAAAATGGTAGTTTTCTTGGAAGTGATCTCCTGTATGTTAAAGTCATTACACTGATCAGAAATAATAATAAATTAACATTCTGTGTATTTTCTGAAAAATAAATACATTTTCTTTAGATATACCTGTTGTTCATCTAGTGAATCTTTGTCCATGTACCACCATGTCCATTTGCACTAAGTTGAAATACGTTTACATGTAATTTAAAGTCAAACTTGATGTTAATCTTAAAAGCTCACAAATTTTCTCTTACTTACAGACTTAAGATAGAGGCTGAAAAGAATAGATTGATGAAATTGAAGGCCAAAACCGATATTGATAGTTATGCTGAATGCTACCCTGGGTAAGCACAGCGCACTTATATTTAAACTCTTTTTTTTTTTTTTGCTTTTGAATGAAACTCATTTAGGAGTGAGTCATAGCTATATTTTATTTTTCTTCTACTAGTATGATGGAGTCAGCAGACGCCATTGATGATTCAGATGAAGAGGTTGATTTTACAAAGATGGACCAAGGTAACAAAAAGGGTCCAGTTGGAAGATGGGATTTTGATACAGCTGAAGAATATTCTGACTACATGTCAAACAGAGAAGCACTTCCCAAGTAAGGATTTTATTTTTTTTACTTAAATGTATTATTCAAAAAAAAATATTTGATATATTACACTGTTAAGGATGGGCGTTCAATGTTATTTTTAAATTTTGTATTCAAAAAGGAATATTTGGTATATTGAGATGTTAAGGATGGGCGTATACTATATTATTTTGTTATTTAAATTTAGTATCCAAAAACAATTGATATATTTTTCTGTTAAGGATGGCCTTACAATGTTATGGTTTTTTTTTTACTATAAATTCATTACTTCATGATGAATTTCAGGGCAGCTTTTCAGTATGGTGTCAAAATGTCAGATGGAAGGCGCACTCGAAGAACTGGCCCCAAAGATGAAAAGCAAAAACTGGACAGAGAACTGCAACAAATCCAACGCATCATTGATAAAAGAAAGCCAGGTGGAAGTGGAGGGGGCAGTGAGCCCAAACATCCAAAGTACTGATGAATTTTTGTTTTTCAAATGCAAACTATGACTTGATGGGGCAAAATATTTCATTAATTGAACAGAATCATAAAATTTTGAGAGTCTTTATAATCCAGTTGATTGCTTGGGTAATAAAAATAAAAAAAAATTGTTTAGTGTCTTAATTGTGATGCTTTTAATTTTATTACTACAGTAAACACTTTGATGTTCCTTTACCAAAGGTCAAGAAAAAAATTGTTCTAATATTAATATCATTAATAGATCACTTAATATTGTTTGTTTGTTTTTTTTTAGATCAATTGTTAATATGCCAATAATTTTATTTTAAATTGCCTATCCTAAATGTATGATATTTTGTAAGTTAAAAGTTTAACTAGCATTGATATCACAGACAGACTCTGCTTTTGTCAGATTTTGAGTGCAGTTTTTTTTTTTATTTTTTTAATGTAATATTTTTTTTAAATCATTTCAATAACTCGTTATTATTTTCACTTACTTTAAAAATGTATTTAGACATCATGTAATCTTTCATAATAAGACTACAATTCTAGTAACTTACGTAAGCATAAGTTGTCAATCCTACGGCCTTCATGCTCAAATCCTGGTGGGTGCTGAGATCTAACAAGCTGCATAAGAATTCTTCACATCACATACTAACCATGAATGCACCCAGCTCAAGGTGACATAAGCTGAGGAAAACTTTGACAGATGATCACAGTACTGGCCACACTATCCCATAGTATGCTTGGTTGGACTCTGATAATAGATGCAGAAACGTTCCTGTAAAAAGGCAAACTAGGCCTAGACCTTTGTGACCCACCACTCCCTAAGGGCCACTTTCCAGTTGTATCATCTGTCAAATCTCATGCCGACAGGCAGAGGACGCCCCTGAAAACCTTCTTACGTCTATGACTATTTACTGACTTGAGCAACAGACATGGCAGTCACACCTATTAACTATGTTCATTCAGATAGCTTTCTGTAACGATACTGTTTATTAGAACATGAGCATATTGTTTTATTTTTTATATATGGATGAAGATTATTTGTTTAATAATAAAAAAGAATTGTAAGTTGTCTTTGTGTTCTGGTTATTGTTGTTTAAATTAGAGTTGTTCGATGAATTCTTTTTTAATCAACACAAATTATTTAATGTATTATTTCATTCCAAAGTTTGTCATTTTCCAATTTTGTGCTGCTCCTCGAAGAGCAATTTTTATTGTTTTATTACTTTAGTTAACTAAATTAACTTGTGCTGCTCTTTAAAGTATTTATATAAGTTTCTGTGGCGAAAAGCCTCCTTTCCTATACTCACACATTCAGTGAAGGAAATATTTTTTCGTTAGGCCGCTAGGCATGAGTTATAAATTCATTCGCATGTCTTCATCCGTGCTGTGTGACACCTCCTTTCATGACATAGTTGCAGATTATATTTTTTATCCAGAGCTTATATGAGTTAGCAGCACAAAAGATCTGTGAAACTGCTAGGAAGAGGAACTATTGTCACTAACACCCATTAATAAGATCTGGATTCTCAGATCTTTTGCAAAGACCTTGGATGTTACAAAGTTGTGGATTGTTTCACAGAAGTACTTTATGAGACTATCCTACCTTTCTATGATATTGCAGAACTCATTTGCTGACTCCTGTTTGCAAAGTCTTTGTTACAAAACCACCACAACCACCACCCACCCCACCCCACCACCCAAAAACCCCACCCCACCCCCCAGCCCACCACCACAAGACCAACAACCCACTTAAAAGACCCAAGCAACCCACCTTAAACCCAGGACAACCACTTGTACAGGACCCAGGACAACCACTTGTACAGGACCTAGGACAACCACTTGTACAGGACCCAGGACAACCACAGATAAGGGCGTCCCTGTCTAAACTTTTGTTTTTTCCATAACCAGTAGAATTTTAAAATTAATGTGTTGCTATTTTTTTTTTAAATACACTTCTTAACCATCTTACTACTCAAGGAGTGTTTATCACTAGTTGTAAAAGAAATGCAAGCTGAACATTCTGGCAAGTCTATGTTGATAACTGTCATGCCATAAGGAAAGGCAATCTTAGAACTTGTGGTATGCCTCATGTTAATATGAATGAAAAATGAGGAGGTTATGAGAGACTCTTTAAGTCATAGATAATTTATTTGAAGGTCTAAGATTGAAAAATGGCAGCCTTGACTGGTGCTTTTTGCTTATGACCTCAAAATACATTTTAAAAAAAAAACTGCTTTGCTCATTAGGTATCATTAACAATCAGTGCTCGATTTAAGAAAAAAAACCAGTGCCGGGGATGAAAAAAATTTTTGCAGAGCTGGGGATAAAATGTCTATGATTTCATCCCCGGTAGGGATATAGTTCTCAGTGCCGGGGATATCCCCGGCGGTAAATCGAGCCCTGTTAACAATACCTTTTGGACTTAGCACTGCATATGAAGTGTGTAATTAATCTGTTATATTAACATTTTATATTGTTACTTATATGCAGTAACTTTGTAATAGGGGACCCGCTCCATAGGGGATCACTGACATTGGGGGGCGGGGGGGTATCAATTGAGTCCATGGGCGTCGCTAGGAATTTTTCCAGGGGGGGGCAAATAACAACTTTATGACATTTTTTTTAAATGTAAGGGGGGGGGGCAAATGCCCCCCTCTTATATGACATTTTTTCAAAATGTAGGGTGGGGCATGAATACGCCCATGATTGAGTCCTCACTCTTCATGCATTTAGGACTATAAGCAGTGCCTCGATTTACGAAAAAAACCAATGCCGGGGGATGAAAGAAAAATTCTGCACATCCGGGGATATATGTCTACGTGTACGTTTTCATCCCCCGGCGGGGATTAGCTGAATCAGAGCCGGGGATGACAGTTGTCAGGATATCCCCGAAGGTAAATCGAGTCCTGCTCTATAAAGTCCCCGGTTTGTTAACCAAGTCATTACCCATATGTTTTTTTTTTTATTATTCAATGCAGTAGTCGTGGTGCGAGTTACATTTTTTGGCATCCTACTCCCAATCTGAAAAGTTTTTAAAAAAACAACACCAACCATCCCACAGCAGTCTTTCGGTGCCCCTTTCTAGTCCGGCGGCCGCACAACCCGAAAATCCCTTCCTACGCCACTGATTTTATCTGGTCTAACAGAAATCTAATCACATCACTCTGTTAGTCTGTACGTCTCTAATAATAAAAGTAAGCACCAATAGCTAATTTTCTTTAATTTTGAACAGTCCATATAGTTGTGCAAGACTACACGGAACATTGTAAAATATAATTACTTGTTAAACACAATTAAAATTTGATAAAACATTAAAATTTGAGTTCATGAAAAATCGAGACTTTATATTCTAGTATGTTGTTATCAGGCTCGTAGCGTGCTTATTTGCTGTACTTAGTAAAATGTATTACCTGGCGCCCCTGCTATAGCCTGGCCCCTGCTGTAGAATTTTCACGCTACGGGGCTGGTTGTTATGTTTGACGTCAGTGTACAATCGCTCCCCCAGCACCCTCTTCCTCCATGTCAAAAATTGTCAAACGTTTTGATCCCCCCCCCAATGACTTTTATGACGTAATAAATGAACGTCCCCTTGGAGAAATGTTGTCAATTTCAAATTACTATTTATTATATATTGTATGCGTTAGTTTGTGGACTAGGGACTAGCCAACCAGAACAGAATATAGTTAATGCGGCGTACTGTGTGAGTAAAATGTTTTAGCGCCCTCCTTCAGATCTGAAAATTGCAAGTTATTTCCTTTCTAGTTTGGTACACTGTGCGGCCGCACAGCCCGCACTACTCTCCCTAAGTAATGCATGTATAAAGCCGCCATATCCCGCTGACCTGCTAGTTCACAAAACTCCCACAGATGCCCTATCCCGTACTGGCGGGAAACCCGCCACATTTTATCCGACGTCTCTGACTCACTGACATATATGTAACTAAACAACAAGAGAAAATGTTTTCATTGGACGATTTATTTTCCACAGCGGATGCGGTATTTTCAAAAGGGAAATTGAAGCAAGTCAGTGCAGTGAATTTTGTTTATTTTTTTTTCAAGCTGCAATCTAATTCTTGTTAAAAATAAATAATTCAACCATATGCTAAGAAATTGTATTTTATATTAATTTCTATCTCGGTAGATGGTTTATCTTGTTTTCATTTATCATGCTTTCATGCCTTACTCAGGTGTCTTAAGTCCACTCATTGGCTGGTACCTCTTGTTATCATTTATCATTATTCTAGTCGGATCTATTAGTCTACTCAATTTAAACTATACTATCGATTCTTTTCTTAGCCCACCTTAACCTTAGTTAGTTGAATGTTATTCAACACATTTCCTAGTATATCTTTCAAATATGCCAATTGCTGCTAAGGAATTCTGAAGAATCATGAATTTGATGAATAATATATCATTTATTTATGCAGTATATGGACATAAATAACTATAAGAAACTTACTAACAATAGTGAATAGTCAATACCGGTCTTAGTCTTAGAGAAGATAGTCACTGTGACTGAAAGTTGTTTTGTTTATTTACATATTGATACATTATTTATTATAAATATAAAATGTATCTAATCAATATTAAATATACTTACCAGACTGATATGTTCTGGATACCAAGTACAGTCATTAAACGGATAATAGAAACAAAATCAAGCCAAAACTGTATAGGGATAATAAAACTTATAAATGTATTAAAAATACCCCCTATTTACCCCATTAAAGTCATAAAAAATGTATTGCCTTATGGTGTTGGGGTGTTGTTGGTAATAAAACTCTGATGTCCAGAAATAGTCAAAATATTCATTTATTTTACAAATAAAGATTCTTGTATTGAGGTCAGACTAAGAGCAATAAGGTTTAATTTTGCTTTGTGATTAAGTATATAAAATTTTATTTTTCATAAAAAAATCTAAGCCCAGGCCTTAATACACATTGCTAAAAAGTTAAAAGCTTTTAAATCTTCATATATTTTGCATGATCCTAGATCATATATACATAATAAAATTAGTTGATTGTGTTTTTCAATTTATATTCCAGAGTGCCTTAATATTTATTTACAAGTCTGCTTTTGAAAATTTTCAAAAATGCCTGACGATAAAGGAAAGGCTATTCCTGTTATGGTGGCACTTCGGTGCCGCCCACTAATTGAAAAAGAGATAAAAGAAGGTTGCCAACCGTGTTTGCAGGTTATGTCAGGAGAACCTCAAGTTGTTCTTGGTAAAGATCGAGCTTTTACCTATGATTTCGCATTTGCTCCCAATGATCCACAAGTGGATGTCTATTCCAAGGCTTGCAAAAAGCTGATAAACAGTATATTTAAAGGTACAGCTATTTTATGCAGGAACATATTAAATAGTTATGGTAATGATTGTTAGTTTTATGTGACTTAATTTTTGTTTACTTACATAGGTTATAATGCTACAATATTAGCATACGGCCAGACTGGTTCTGGAAAGACCTTCACAATGGGTGGTTGCTATGAAGCATCACTGGAAGGAGATGAAGATGACATGGGGGTGATCCCCAGAGTTCTCAGGGACATATTTCTGACAATTAAGGATAAAGACAGCATGGAATATAGTGTGACAGTGTCATATATTGAGGTATGTACTATTGTTGAAACATAATTTGTATGATGGATCCCCCCAATGCTACCAGCATATATCATCAGCATGTCTTATGAATTTTTTATGGTGTTTGTTGAGGACAAAATTGAACAAAAAGATTCATGAGTGGTTTTTATTTTGCATAAGAATGTTGACAATTAACATATATGTTGAAATAATGTACACATGTACCTTAACTCTAAAGAATGTGATTCTCTCTACTACACTGTACCACCAAAAAAAGTCTCAATACTCTTACAAACTTGTTCACAACTTTTTCATTTTTTTCACTGACTGATCCCCCCAATCCACACATGACCATCACATAGCATCCTTTTATCATTAACTTTCTTTACCTCAAACAATTTTTTAAACCAATTATTCGCCAGATTTATAATGAAGATTTAAATGATTTGCTGTGTCCAACTTCCCAAAGGGAGCAACTTAGCATTCGAGAGGAAACGAATGGTGGTATTAAAGTGAGTCTATATTTTTTTCTAGCCAAACTAATCATTATTATCATCTTTCAAAGTGCAAAATTTAGGACCTAATACATCTTACATTGATAAGCAAAAAATAATTAAATTTTTTTTTTGAATTATTAAAGTGAAATTTTTTAAGCCGTTTATCAGTAATATTACAAAAGAATTTTTTTTTCTTTTTTTTTTTTTTTTAAGCAGACAGAATTTAAGAAAATAAATTCATATTCACCAAATGATTCATTTTTAGGTTTGTAAAATAAACAGTTATCTAAGCATTTTATTTTCTTTGTTCAGCTTTTAATCCTCTTAAATCCTTTAACTTCATCAGATTCAGGGTTTGAAAGAAGTTGCAGTGAGAAGCTTTGAAGAGACTATGAAATGTTTGAGTGAAGGCTCACAGAGTCGAACTACAGGTGCAACAGCCATGAACAATACTTCCAGCCGCTCTCATGCCATATTTACTGTGAACATTGACCAGCGAAGGAAGTCAGACTTGTGAGTTATCAGTAGTAATAAATATTGTAAAAAGTACAATATTTGATGAGACTTAAAAAGATCAGATAACACTAATGATGCATGTAGGATCCTTTAAAAACGCTTTATAACACAATCCTTTAAAAAACCATACTCCTTTTATTATCTCTTAACTCGTTACTTAAGCTCATCTGTTAATACCTACACTCATACATTTCAACATCCACACATTTGGAATACTAACTTACTGCTCATTCATTACACTATCTAATTTATTCAAAAAAATTGTGTGACATTTCGTAAAACTAAACTCACTCACAAAATTATGTCATAACAGCTACTACATGTACATGTATTGTGTGACATATGGTAAAACTAAACTCACTCACAAAATTATGTCATAACAGCAACTTCATGTATTGTGTGATATTTGTTAAAATTAAACTCACTCACAAAAATACGTCATAAATGCTACTAATGCATGACATTTGGTTAAAAAAAATGTAATATAATTACATTTTCAGAAATGATTGCTGCAAGGTGAAATTTCATCTGGTCGATTTGGCTGGGTCAGAAAGGTGTAAACGTACACAAGCTGAGGGTGAAAGGTTTAAAGAAGGTTAGACATGTTTCTATGATTTAACTAAAAAATATATAACTTTAATACATGTATATACGATTTGTATTAGTTTAGTTTTAGATTCACAATTAAAATTGTTTTAAAAAAAAAACATATACATGTAATTTATTTTGATAGTGTTCAAATGATAATTTATTACATGTGTTGATTGAAACTTTGACCGTTTATTTTTTATTCAAAAACTTTTTATTTATTTAATTAAAATAAATTATTCAGGTGTAAATATTAACAGAGGCTTGTTAGCCTTAGGAAATGTTATAAGTGCTCTTGGTGAAGAGGCAACCAAACGCAGTCATATACCATACAGAGATTCCAAACTAACAAGAATACTTCAAGGTAGTTGAATAATTTAAACAATAAATTTGGTATATTTTGTATAAATTATTGTTTATTGTTTGAACAAACCATGAAATCAACTACATTTTTATCATGAGACATATCTGTACTAAATTTTTCAATTACAAAAAAAATTATCTCGCATATTTCTAAATATAACTGATTAGATGCCATGCAGATTTGAATGGAAATAAACATTTATTTGACACCTGAACTTTAAAATTTAAATAAAAGTCACCTTGTGTTGTGGGATACATTTTTATACAGCTAAAAAGTTTGATACATGGTTGAGGATCTTAACAAAGGCATTCCCTGCTATTGCAGATTCTCTCGGAGGCAACAGTCATACTCTTATGATAGCTTGTGTCAGCCCTGCTGACTCCAATATTGAAGAGACGCTGAACACATTAAGATATGCTGACAGAGCGAGAAAAATCAAGAATAAGCCTATAATTAACAGAGATCCGCAGGCAGCAGAAATTATGAGACTTAAAACTCTGGTACAGTAGATATGTTTTTTTTTTGATGCATGATCTTCTGTCCCAATTTGTAAAAATCTTCTTGTTCATAGATTTATTTTTTTTTTTTAAATAACAGGTTCAACAGTTACAAGGGCAGCTTCTACAAGGAGGAATCAGTCTGTGTAATATGAAATCGGAGTATGTGAATATTTGTATGACTTATTATGTGATGTGAAACGAACTTTCCTCTAGTATTTTTCTATCCACTTAGACGAAACACTAAATATACTCTGCAATTGCTGAGGATAGTTTGGGCTTGAGGGATTTTTTTTTTAAACTTTAAAAGTAATAGAAATACTGCCTTTATGAAAAGATAAAGTTATAAATCTGATAAAAAAAAGCCTGTAGGTATAGTCAGTAAATAAAGCTTGTTGTATAGTCAGTAGGTATATAGAGATGGGTAAAGAGCATTCAGTTTCCTTTACTACATTAAAAAAAAACTTCAAATGTCTGATTTTAATTCTATTATGTCAGTACCAGCATGTGCAGCAGTTCTGAGACAGTGACATCAGTGGCCGACACAAGTGCAGAAGAAATAGTCAAATTAAATGAAAAAATAAAAACACTGGAGTCTGAAAACTACCATCTGACCAAAGAGCTCCAGCATGCCGTGGGCCAGAGCACTCACATGTTAGATCAAGTCGTGAAACTCGAGGCCAGCAATGACAGGCTTAAAATGAGAATTAATCAAGTAAAAGACAATGTCGGGTAAGTTGTGTTTTCTGTAATTTTATAGTTTCAGGACCAGGCGCTGAATGTAATACATGTATTCAGCTGATTTTTCACAATTTTTTTTTTTGCCAGACATTTGTATCTGCTTTTAGATTAAAATATCCATACTTTAGATATAAAGAGAAAGTGTCATTTCCAGATATATTTTTTTTTCTTTCTGTGAAAATGTTTGTTGACATATCTTATATTTTTGCAGAATAGACTTGGACCTTTTAAGCTCAAGTATGGATGTGGAAAATAATCCTCAGCTAAAAGCTGAACTACAGAAGTTACACAAATTGACACAGTCTGTACGGGATGTTTCTTGCCAAATCGAGGTATTAACAAATCAAAAAAAAAAAAACATAATTCTTGTGATTCATAATATGGGATTGGCTACTAAATTTAGATAAAAAAAATAATTGTTCAATATTAACATTTTTGTTTCAACGCAGGATGAAGTTCGTGAAGAAGAAGAAAATAAAGAGGACTCTGACAGTGATGAAGTATCATTCAACTTTTTATTTATTGGTTTATTGCAGTGATGCTAAAATACTGGCCTGCTGGCCAAATTTGGCCCTTTATGATAATTTTTTGGCCCCCACAAGTTTAAAAAAAATAACATCTCATTATATACATACATATATAAAAATTATATTTTTGGCCCTCCAAATGTTTTTGGCAGAAATTAATGGCCCACAGAAAAAAAAAAGGTTTAGCATCACTGGTTTATTGTATTCTTTTTTTTTTAAAATGGCAGTTAGGCCTTATTTGTAATTATTTTTATAAAACTATTAACTCTATACTGTTTAGACTTAAGAATAAGCTTTTGTAGCTTCACATACTATTGGGAGTAACTCCTGTATTAGTTAAACTGCTATCACTGAAAGAGTTATGTTCATAAATTAAATGTAGTAAATTTTTCTCTAATAATGACTTAGAGTTTCTTTTAATATCAGACATGTATACTTGTTTTTTATTATTGTTATAAACATTAATTAAAACAATATTATGACACCATTTTTTTTTATATTTATTCATCAGCTAGTGAAATTCTTAATGCATTTGGTTTCTAAAAAAAATGGAAAGGAAGTTTGTGGTCAGAATTGGGTGAAAAGACTATCTGGTAGTTCTGGGTGGAAGGGGTTAATGGCAAAAGTCAAATGTTAAAACTGCTTATTAAAAAAAAAAAAAATCTTTCATAAATTAATTTTTTTTTTTTAAGGAAAATGCAGCAAGTGAAGAAATAATGTCTACTCCAGATTCAAGAGCTTTTGCTCAGAAACATGCATTGAGACAAGCCGAGCTTCATAGGGAATTAAATGAGATTAATAAAATGCTCACAAGCAAGTTGGCGCTGGCTGAGAAAATGAACAAAGCTGATGAAGAAATTGAAGTTATGAGAAAAAAATATGAGGAGATGGCCAATGAATGGAAATCAAAAACTGAACAGCTGGAAAAAGAAAAGGATGAATTAACAAGTACGCTTCATGATGCCCAGCTAAACTCTAATGCTGCTAAGTAATTTATTTTTTTTCATTTTTAGTGCAATTCTTTATTTGTTTTAAAAGTTAACCACAGTATGGTTAAATATAGGATTATGTTTAAATAGGTTTACTTGTGCTATGCTTATTAAACCTTAGTGAATCAATGTTGATTAAGCTGTATATAGTCACTTTCCCATTTCAAGAATTAATAATCTGTACAAACTATCCAGGGTAGCAGAGCAGCGCAGACAAAGACTGAAAGAATTAGAGCAGCAGATGGGACAACTGAAAAAAAAGATTTCTGAGCAAAGTAGGATTGTAAAAATGAAGGAATCTTCAGACAAACAAGTATCTCGTCTAAGTGTTGAAATACAAGTAAACAGTTTTTGGTTTACGTTATATACACTTAAGTCAATTAATTAACCAATCCTTAAAAAAAAGGTTTCTTGTCTAATTGTTAAAATCCAAGCAGACGCTACTGGCTATGAATTATATTTTGCTGAGTAAATAAACATGTTTTGTTTTATTAATACTCAATCCTTTTTTTTTTAAACTTTTACAGACTTTAAAGCAACAACGTGTGAAGCTTCTTAAGCAAATGAAGGAAGAGATGGCGAATTTCCAAAAATGGAAGAAAGAAAAAGATCAAGAAGTAATGAAATTACAGCAGAAGGTATACATTTATTGAATTTAAATAAATAAAAAAATTCTTTTTACAAAAGCAAAGTTTTAGTTAGTGTTACTTTACTTTTTTTTTTTCTGTGCACAGGACCGAAAGCGTGAATTTGAACTCCAAAAATTGAAAAAGGATTTTGAGGCGCAAAAGTCAGTTCAGAAGAGGAAGACTGCTGAGGTTGGTAGTTTCTGTCATTTGTCAGTTTATTGTTTCAGTGTTCATTCACTGTCAGTCTATTAATTAATTTCATCAATTTTTAATTTACCTGCTTGGTCATCCTCATTCAAATTTAGGAAAATCTAGAAAATGTTTTATGCTGAAGTTTAATTATATTCAAACATTTCTGTTTCTTCATGTTAGACTTAAAAGCATAACATTTATCCAAGTCAAATTTTGCTTAGTTGTTGTTTCTGGATTGTTTGGTTTCCCTCACAAGGGTTGTGAAATTCACCATTAAAGGATATGTTTGTTACTCATGTTGACCCAGTGCCAGTAATATGGTATCTGACATGTTATGTCCGACCTTCACCATTAGTACATTACTGTTTTTCACAAATTCTAGATAATGTCTGTTTTGAAGTAAGCATGAAAAAATGTCATTCATATTCACTGGGCTGTGAAGTTATATGTGGTATTCTTCAATATCATCGTCACTGAAACCAATAGTTGGTACTGAGACTTTAATCATTGATCTACAATGGCTTAGCTCAAAGGCAGCTTATAATGAGCCAATTTTGTTCATGCATTAGCTGGTATCTTAACACTACATGCCATTTTTTGCATTTATTAAACAAGAAACACATCTTTTTATCTGCTCTCTTTTTTACAACAGTATGATACATGTTTTCATTATCGTGTCTTATTCGTTGTATTTTTTTTTCTCAGTCACTGTATTTTGTTTTCATTCATTTTTTTTCCCATGATTTTTATATGTATGAAGAATAACTTTTGTTTATTTGGATAGGCCATAGCTGCAAATAAGCGTCTTAGAGAAGCTTTAGCTAAACAAAAAGAGGTAGAGACAGAACGAACTGGAAAGCTGGAAAAATGTGACTCCACAAGCATTGGTAATCGTGTCAGAGTAAGACATTCGTTTGATTTGCCCAAACATTTTTTTTATAATTCCTTTTTGTTTAATTCACTTTGATGAAAATTTCTTTCATCTGTGCTGTATTATATTTATAATTATTATTTTTTCTTATGTTTAATTATTTAAATAGGTATGTATTTTTCTTTAAATTATTTTATACATTTAGAAATGGTTGAGTCATGAATTGGATGTCAAAGTTAGCATAAGAGAAGCTCAGTATCACCTTGCTCAGCTCATGGAAGACAGGAAAAACCTGACAGAACGTCTCCAACTGTTAAGAGACCAACTGGAAGATGGTCCCCTCTCAAAGGTTCGATTCCATCAACTGGTTTTTTTTTTTTTTTTTAAACCTGTGATTATTTCTTTTCTTTTTTTTTTTTTTTTTGTTTAATAAAAAATTTATTTGATCATTAATTTATTTAATTTTTTTTTTATTTCAGAAATTTTCTTGGCTTGGTGATAATGGAGATCCACAAGAAATCAGCTTTGAAGAAAAGGAGATCAACAAGCAGATAACATCAACTGAACTGGATGTTGAATTGATGTAAGTTAGTCTCATTAAAAATGACCTGAATGGATTCTTATTTTTTATGAGTGAATTTATAAGTCATGTGATTTAAAAAAAAAACATAGATTTAAACTTATTTAGGGAATCTCATTAAAAAGCCAGTTACAGAAACACTTCGTCGTATACTGGAATCGTATGAATATCTTTGAAAGTTTGGATTGCTGGTGTCTTCTAAAATGTTTTCTTACCTGTTAAGTCCTCACAGTTTAAATCCTTTCTTGTGGGAATTTTTCTTTTTAATGCAATCTGTGTTTAAAAAATGGATAAAGTTGATGACAACCTTGAAGAAAAAAACCTTATAAAATTTTCTTAATGTCAGATTTTTTAAACTTTAAGAGATTATGCTTTTCAATACATATATGTTTATAGGTTTATGTGAAATTTTGAAGAAATTCTTTAAGAAATCTACATTTTTAAAATTCTCAATTTTTTTATATGGGTTAATTTAAAGTCTTGCAAATTGAGAAATTCAAGGAATGATGGCCATGCTTAGAAAAAAAAAGACCTTACAGTTTACAAAAGAACATGATGAAAATAATTTGTCGCAGGGCTGGCAATAACAAAGGCACGCTTGCCAGACTTGGCACATTAGAAAAATACATGTACATGTATAAGTTTGCTTTAATCTTGGCACTTTGATAAAATCCCATTTGCCATTTCTGGTATATAGAAGTCCATAGGCAAACTTACTTTATTTATTGTGACTTGTTTTAAACAATTGTGTGTTGTCTGTAGGATACTATGTGAACTGCATTAGTTTGAAGCGTTCATGTTTTAAAGTTGTATGGATAAACTGTGACTTCTGAAGGTGTTTAAATCAGTTTTTAAAAAAATATGTCTTATTTTAAAAGCATTTCTTTATTGTTTTGAAGATTTACTAATCAAATTAGTATCCAAGTCCTTATATCAAAGTTCTTCAATAGATAAAATAAAGTTCATAAATTTGAATATCCAGTTTGGAGATACCTCAGCTATACAAAGAGATTCCCATTGAATGAGTTAAATAATTATGGATGGGCAAATTAAAATATTTTCTGAAAACAGAATGATTTGTTTGTTCAATTTTTGATGGCCTGCCGTATACAAAATATAACAAGTTTGGCTGAAGTAAAATTTAAATAACTTTGTTACTTCACTTTAGAAATGCTCACATTCAAGAACTCCAGCAGAAGATTGTTGATGCCGACCAGGGTAAGAAATCCACATTAAAGATAATACTAGTGATTATATTAATATTGACCAGTCTAATAGTTCAGCTATATTCATCTAACAAATGTTGATCAAATACTGTGTAACTTCTTATCGTGTACATTTATAATATACTTTTACAACCAAAGACTCATTTTGACGGAGAATTTTAGATGATTTTTGACAACTTGTAAAAATAAATTTTGACTTGTTTCAATCGTGAGGGTTGTGAATGAAATCTTTTTAGAGTATGATACATTCTGTTGCAAATTACTTGGCTTACCAAGCTTAACATGGGTAGCTGACACTAGTTGGGGGGGGGGGGGGGATTTAAGGCAGCTCATTGTTCCTCATGGCTTGGAAACTAAATTCATCTATACTTCATCTTACCTGACTAGCTATCATGGGCTGTTAGAAATGGGAATCTTTTTTTTTTATTTTTTTAAATGTTATGTCTTGAGTTTGTTTCACACCAAAACATTTGTTTGTTTCACACCATAACACTTGTTTGTTTCACACCATAACACTTGTTTGTTTCACACCATAACATTTGTTTGTTTCACACCATAACACTTGTTTGTTTCACACCATAACACTTGTTTGTTTCACACCATAACACTTGTTTGTTTCACACCATAACACTTGTTTGTTTCACACCATAACACTTGTTTGTTTCACACCATAACATTGGTTTGTTTCACACCATAACATTTAAAATTAATGGGCACAACAAAAAAAAAATCTTCTTATTTTAGAATCTAAAGGAAAGTCCACCTGGCAAAGTCTTCACACTATGACTGAAGCTAAATGTGCTCTCAAATTTTTGTTGGATCAGGTATTTTTTTTTCCACCATCATCATTAGTTTTCGTAATTCATTTTTCAATCCCAAATATTTCTTTTTTTTTTTTTTGTAAGCAAATTTATTTGTGTAAATATCTTTTTATATCTTGAAATTATATTTCAGGCCGTGTCGGCTAAAGCAGACAGTTTGAAAGCAAGCGGTGAACTTCGGAATGTCCAAGATAGAGAAAAGGAGGATGAAGACCAGGTCAAAGAGTTGAAATCTACCATAAGTAGATTACAGAGCAAACATGAAAGAGAAGTGGATAAAATAACAAAGGAGTATGAGGAGAAGGTAAATATGTAATCTACATATTACCAGCTGGCCTGGCTGTTAGATGCTATTTTTTTTTTAGGTTTACTTGCTTCAATCGTTAAAAAGAAAAACGTATTTAATCAAGCTCATGACCCCAGTGATTGCAATGTTGGGACAAACATGGGGGGGGGCGGGGATTTTTCCCAACATCCTGAAATTTTAGCTTTAAAAGCTTTTTGCAATTTACACCTGTGCTTTTATATATATATATTTTTTTTTTAGATTTTAAAAATATATTGTTTTTATTTCAAACCAGACTCTTTTCTTGTTAAATTCTGATCATGGTCCTAGCGGAAAATCTACAGATGCCAAAGTTAAAGACAAAATCAAGCTATTGGTAAGTTCTTAAGCTTTTCTGTAAATATGACTATCTTGATGTCTGCTGCGCATTTTTTCTGCACATACATGTACAAACGTATTACTGTTTGGTATTTTTTTTTTTTTTTTTTCAAGTCTCATAAGTTGGAGAATACTGAGGAAAAGTTGAAGGCTAAAGAGACAGAGTGTGAAATTATGCAACAGGTGAGAGGAAAAGATCATTATCACTATGACCCTCTTTTTTTTTTTTTTTTTTTGTTCTTGCAAGTATTTGTATCCAGTTAATTTTTTTTCTAACTAATTTTAATCCTTGGAGTTGCTCTTTTTCAGCAAATCACAAGAATGATGTACAAAACAAAAGATTATCACCTGTTGCCTGACTTGAACGACACTTCTTCACCTTTTTTAAATCCAATGCCAAAGGTAATAAGAGACGTATTTACAGCACAAGTTATAAATGACATTTTATCTGGAAAATTGTACACATAATGTACCTGCATGGAAAAAAATTTCATCTTATATAAGAAATTTGCTTCAAGATGAGAACAAAACTTTTTTTTTCTTTGGGATAACTGTTAAAACTGAATGCAGTATTAATTAATTTAGGCCTCCTATGTACATATAAATATGTATAGAGTGTTAGAGTGAAATATAAGAAACAATATTTTACATAATCTAAAGCAGTGGTTTCACCAGGCCCGCGGATAGGTACCGGTCAAATGGTACTAGGGCGCCCAAGGAACATTAAATTGTTTCCTTTTATCTACTGTGGTGTAGTTCTCTCAGGATGGTGTGACTTTCCATGGGTGTATGTGGTCAAACGGGAGGCTGACCGGCGTTAGCCTTGTAAATCAAAACAATCTAATATATAAATAATCAACGTCTCCCTCATCCCCACAGGCGGCTGTAAAATTATCAATCTTCAACCAGTGCGCGGCGAGAAAAAGGTTAAGATCATTGTAATTTTTTATTTAGTGTTTTAAGATGGTGCATTTAACATTTAATCATTTTCAATTTTTTAGGAAGAGCCCGGCACATCCTCTATGAACAGCACGTTTGTTGTTGATGAAACCAACCCTTCAACACACCAAGAAATTAGGCCTACTCGCAAGAAGAAGATAAACTCTCTCAAGCAAGAAAATGTCTCAGACGGCAACAGCTCTACAGAAAATAATACTGAAAAGGAAGAGAAAGAAAATAAAACAAGAGGAAGACTTAAAATGAATAAGCCGCCAGTTAGAAAACTTCAGACCTTTACAGACACTGAGGACAAAGAGTCTGATATCCAAGAAGAGAATACAAAATCACCTGGTTCCCTCAAACGACGTTCAGGTGAAGATTCTGAAGATTCAATTGCTAGCCAGGAGAGGAAAAAACGCAAGAGGACACTTTTATTGAAAAGACCACAACAATTTTTCAATGACTTAACAGACGATTAGAAATTTCTTTAATTTGTACCTTTTGACAGATGGACGCTCTTTTTTTTTTTTTTAAATTTACAATTCATTTTAGAACCATGCTCATTTGTTTTTTTTTTAACCAAATTATGTTGAACTTTTTTTTTCATAAGTGAAAACTGCTATGGCTGCCTTTTATTTTTCATTGATCCTTAATGCCAGTTTTGTTTGCCTTATTTGCTAGATATATCAGTTGGTTTTTGTCATTCCATAGCTCACTACTGACCTCCTGATTATTGATAAATATTCTTTGCTGTTTTTCTCTTGTCTTGAGTATGAAATTTTGATGTCTGAAGGTTATTGTACAAATTATTCTGAATTAAAATGTTGATAATTTATTTTTTAATAAATATTTCTTTGTCAATTCTGATGGTCAGCATCAGAACTTTTTTTGGGTTCAGAATTTAAATATTTTACCTATGTCTGATCCCTCAAATGATTTTTCGTCACTATATATTTCATTTCTCAAAATTCCCATTGAAGTCTGTTGATTCTGTGCTTAGGAATCATTGTATCTAGTTTTTTTTGTAAGTATCAGGCAAAATTTTGATCTTCCCCATCACTAGTTAAAACAGGTTGTGGTTATTTAAGTAGCATTTTATTTAGAAATAGCTTTTCAATCTGTAGTTAGCGTTGGTTAATGTTATATCAGAATTCCTTCATATATGCTCTCAAAAAATATGTATCATTTGTACAGAATTTTGATTGTCAATTCATGAAATAAATGTTAATTCTGAAAAGAATTGCACAAATTTTTTTTACTACTGTATCTTGTATTTTTAATGCAGTTTTTGAACACTTTTTTTTTTTACCAAACGCTATAATCTTTTACTTCTAACAATGCTGGAAATATTTCCACTTAACAGGAATTTTGAACTGGTATACTGTTTTAATCAACATTTCCAACCAAATTAGACATTACGCTGTTTTTTATTTAGCTACTTAGTTAAATGCTGACTACAGCAGAACTAGAAGAATTTATGTATGGTGTAGAATCCTTTAATTTCATTGCAACATTGTTTGCTTCAGATAATGAGTTAATCTTTAGCAATTATGCACTTCTTCAAAGAGTTTACGGAATGAGTTCACCATCTAATCTTTACGTTAATTAGTTATGAAATGACCACAGATGGTCATGCGATGAAGCTGGACTGTCAACCTATAGTCCAGGGTTTGATCTCTCACTGAGATTTTAAGATTTATTTCGGTTTCTGGTGAAAGTTCCCATCTTTCCAACTTAAATGGGTACCTGACATCAATTGGGGAAGCGTTGTGCTAGTCACTTAAGTATTCCCCTTTGTTGGCTGCATGGCCATAGCAGGGATGGTCACTATAAAACCTTCCACTCAGGGCTTAAAGTATCTGGGACAAAATCTAATATAATTACAGTATCTCAAACCTTTTTGACATCTTTAATAGACCATTAAAAAAATCCATTACATAACTAGTAAGTAGAAATGGAGCAATTAAAATCATTAGCGACTAATAGATTTACTGTCAAAATCTTTGCGAGAGTTTTTGGTATCAAAACAAATTTATATGACACTTCAACAAGACAGGCAACTACTCTCATTTTTTTTTCTTTAAATATCTCTTAAAACCCTTGAAATAATTAAGTTTACTGAACGTTAAGATGTGCTAAAAATTAATAGTACAAATAAAGTATATAATAAAGACCAAAGAGTGCGCAGCTTTTCATTATTTATTTAGCATAATCCTACCATACCAAATGCAGTGCTCTGTTCAATGAAGATTTAGTAAATGAAATATTAGAGGAAAAAAATGTTTAATGGAAGGCACGTTTCTCAAAATGAACAAAAAATAGAGGCATCTGGTGACCATGGTCATATTCAATATTGGCAGCTGATATGGAAAAAAAGGGGGGAAAGCTTTTTCTAGGCATAAATTTGCACACCCTTAGTACTGCCTAACGTTCATTTGTAAAGCATTGTCAGTGGTGAAAAAAGTGGGAAAGCTTTTTATATACACACTGCTGTCATTGAAATTTTAATTCTGAAATAATCATAGAATCCTATTTTTGTAGATCACCACTTCAAGTACCCGAAAATAAAGCGGGTTATTTAATAAACAAAATTTGGTGTTGCTATACAATCAATTTACACACCCAACTTAACTGGTTGAGACTGAAAACTGCAGGATGATAAATGCTTATACAATGTATTTATTTGATATCTGGAGTCCACGCATTACCCCAAACGGCCACATAGATTAAGGGTATGATGATGGTTTGATTCTTATCTATTTAAACAAATCATTGAGTTTTCCCCTGTCATATACATGTACTAGTTTGTGTGCATTACCAATTTGTTGAATTACTTTATTTTAAATTTAGTGTAACATTCAATGAAAAAGATAGAAACTGGGTATTTACACTTTATTTCAACATTTAAAAGTAAAATGATCTTATAGCAATAGCTGATAACAATCATTTGAGGTATAAATTATTATAAAGTACACTTTAAAATATTTGGACACAAGCCTACATGTTAAATGACAATTTTGATATAAAGGTCGTTTTTTAAAAAAAATTAATTGGAGTCTTTCAATAAAATTCAAATAATTCATGATATGGACACAAAACAAAGTGACAATAAAAGAACAAAAAAAACAATCTTCAAAATCTCATGGATATAAATACAGATTGAATATGAGCAATAAAAGGCAACTAAACTGTTTCATGGGCATAGGCTTACAATCTGTTCTCTGTGAAAGAAAAAAAAAAAATCAGTAAATAGCAGTGTGTATTAAACACTGACAGTTTTTTGTGCCAATGCATGTAAGTTGAATAAAATAAAATTTTAAAAAGCAGTTTGGTACAAACCTTCTTTGAGAGGAACCCTAACTTTGCTCGGGGTCTGCAGATCTTTCGTGCCTTCTAGTCTCTCCAGTTTTTCTTTATACTTCTTTATTAGAGCCAACTGTCTCTTCAACTCGTCTTGCGTTTCTTGAAATTTCTGTCAAAATAAGTATGGTAAAAACAACAACATTAAAACAGTACATGTTATGTTGTTCAAAGTTCTTGATTCAACTGGTCCACAATAATCGAGGCTTACATTACATTTAAAAAAAAAAAAACATGTACAAAACAAAACAACCCACTAACCTTGTGTAAGGTCAAATTTTCTTTTTTTAAGTTATCCACATATTTCACTTTTTGACGATGGTTTTGATGCCCCATATTTTTTATAGCTTCTTTGGTGAGTTTTTCCATCTGCTCATGAGTGTATTTATCCCTGTCTGATGTACAAGAGAAAACAAAGCAGTTAAACAATAACTTGAGATAAGTAAAAAAAATACAGCATTCTGATAGAATATGGAGAAAAATGGTAATAAATATTTATTATTTTAAAAAATTAGGAAATCTAACAAGCTGTACCTAAAAGGATTCATACTTTATTGCCAAATCGTTTACTATATTGAATAAAAAAGAACAGATAGAACAAACATGGCAAAAGAACAGCACAAAAGATCGCTTACAAAAAAAGACTTTTATATGTCAGATGTTTGGCGCCTAACCATCAAAACACTATCACCCTACAACAAGAATGTTTTTTTGCTTTTTTTTTTATATTAAATTCTTACTTGATATATAATTTCAATTGAAGTGCTCATATTGTCTTAAAACAATTTCAATAAACTGATGTGTTAGTTGACTTGACAAAATTAACAATATTTAGACAATACCAGTTTACATGCATAATTTAAAAAAATAAATATACCTAAAAGAATTTTTTTTTCCACTTCAAACATATCCAAGGCTTCTCTGAAGGGCTCAATTTTTTTCTCCAGTTCTTCAAATTTCAACTTCCAACTGATGCAAATAAATAAATTTAAAAAATGCAGTATATTATGAAGATAATTACACTAAGTTTAATATAAAACGGCTGAAATAATCTGAAAAAGAATCAATCTAAATGCAAAATGTTGAGATTAAGATTACACTTACTTTTCAGACAAATGTGCCTTCATTTCTTCTTGCTGACACAATGCTTCTTCCTTTTGTTTCTCTGCCCGAATTAATTCAGCCTGAATGTGCTCATTCTTCTGGGCCAGCATTCTGACTTCTAGCTTATACTCTTCCAACTGATGATCTTTCCCTGCCAAAGATGTTTCTAAATGTTTCAGTGTGTGAGTCACTTTGTTGTTCTCTTCAATTTTTATTGAAAGTTCATGTCTTGCGTTTTCTAAATCTTCAACAGCAGCCAAATGATTGCGTTGATTGACCTGTGACGAAACCTCTGCTGATTCTAAGGCTATTTTTAAAGCTTCTACGTCTTTTGCCAATTCAGATTGAACTTTGATCATTTCATCTTTTGTTCTGACGTGAGCCAATTGAGCATCTTCTAAAAGGGAGGTAAGATAATCCCGTTCTTTGATGAGTGCATTTTTTCTATCTTCCAGCTCATTATTGTTCTGTTTCAGTTGCAATACGTTTCCAGATAAAATGGTCTGCTGCCTTTCAAGTTCTCTTATATGACTTTTTAATTTACAGCTCAGTGATTGCAATGAAGCATACTCCTCTTGCATTTTGCTTTTTTCTACCTCTATCAGAATGGTGGCTGAGTCCTGTTCTTTTAAAATTTGTTCTTCGAGCACTACATTTTTCTGCTGCAAATCTTTCATGGCATTGCTCAATGCATCCTTTTCTGTCTCCAGCTCTTTACCTTGTTTCTGTAGTTCTAATACTGATAATTTTAAAGCTGAACCTTCTTTTTTTTCCAATTCAAGCTGGCAAGAAATGGCATCTCTATCTTTCTCCAGAGTGAAACATTTATTGGTCAATTCTTCAAATTTTTCACTAAGTTTAACTTTTTCTGTTTCAGAGTCTTTAATAATGCTTTGTAATCGTAATACTGATGACTTCAAGGCAGAGCATTCTATCTGTGACTTTTCTCTTTCTTCATCAAGGCAAATGTACGCAGCATTTCTTTCCTTCTCCAAGAGAGCTGTTGAATCTTTTAACTCTGTTATGACCTCAGTTAATTTAATTTTTTCTGTTTCTAATTCTTTGATTCCTTTTCTTAATTCTGAAATAGATGACAGTGATAATTCTAATTTTTCTTGCGACTTTACTTGTTCCTCTTTAAGACACGAAGAAATGAAATCTCTTTCTTTCTCTGCAATGACTCTTAGATTTATTAACTCATTCATATCTTCAGATAATTTAATTTTTTCTGATTCTAGTTCGGTAATTTCTTTCGTCAATTTTGAAATTGCATCTTGTGATAATACAAATTTTTCTTGGAGCTTAACTAGTTCCTCTTTAAGACAGGAAGTAATGACATCTCTTTCTTTCTCCACAATGACTTTTAGATTTATTAGCTCACTGAGATCCTCAGATAATTTCTTTTTTTCAGATTTTAATTCAGAGCTTTCATCCTGTAATTTTGAAATTGTGGACTGCAATAATGAGCGTTCTCGTAGTGACTTTTCTTTTTCCTCCTCAAGTAAGGATGAATTTTCATCTCTTTCTCTCTCTAGGTTGGCTTTTATAGTTTCCAACTCATTTTTATCTTCAGTTAATTTAGTTTGCTCTGATGATAATTTTTCAATTTCAACTTGTAGTTTAGAAATTGTAGACTGCAATGATAAACTTTCATTCTGTGAATGATCTCTTTCCTCTTTAAGACTGGAAGTTGCAGCATCTCTCTCTTTCTCCAGAATCGCTTTTAAATGTTCCAATTCAGTTATGGTCGTGGTTAAATTGATTTTCTCCGATTTTAATTCAGTAATTTCATCCTGTAATTTCAAAACTGTAGATTGCAATAATGAGCTTTCTCTTTGTGACTTTTCTCTTTCCTCATCAAGGCAAAAAGAAATGGCATCCCTGTCACTCTCCAAGCTGACTCGAATATTTTCTAAATCATTTATTGTTTCATTTAATTTAACTTTAACGGCTTCAGAGTTTGTAACTTCATTTTGTAATTCTACTATTGATGACCTTAATGCCAAAATTTCTTTCTGTGACTTTAACTTTTCATCTTCCAGGCAAACAGAAATGGCATTTCTTTCTTTCTCTAAACCAGCTTGCACACTTTCTAGCTTTGCAATAGCTACACTGAAATTATTTTTTTCTGTTTTTAATTCTGCTATTTCGCTTTCCAATTTTAAAATTTTTGACTGCAATGATGAACGTTCTTTTTGTAAAGCAAATACAGATTTTTTTTCACTGTCTAACTGCAGGCTAAACGCATCACGATCTTGCTCTGCAATAACTTTTTTTTTCTCAAGATCTGCATTTACTTTTTGTAATTCAGAGTATTTTTTGTTCAGCTTGTCTTTTTTTGCTTCCAGCTCCTGTAGATTTCTATTACATAAAGATAATTTTTGTCCCAGTATTTTATGCTCCTTGTCTAGCGTTTCTTTTTGCTTGTTGGTCTTAGTAAGAAGAACATCCAGGCTGTTGACTTTTTCATGGGCTTCTTTCAGCTTTAACTGTAATGACTCTACTTGTGCTAGATAACCTTTTAAAGAAAGAAATTACATTAATACTGCATGACATTTTGAAGAGAAATACTGAGAAAAGTGAAAATGATAAATTGATAGTTTTCATTTTTTTTTTAATTTAAAGAAGAAAAGTTGCACAATCAATCAATGAAATGATGCATTCCAAAATTACAATTTAAAATTGCAAAACAAATTTTATTTAATTAGGATTTATATGAGATGCTGCTAAGAAATACATGTCAATAAAGTTAGTCTATTACCAACCTTTATCACTTCCTGATCTGCAACTTTGGTCCAGCCTATTTAGCGATCTAGTTCGGTTCAACTCTGTATCTAAAACATTTTAAAATAAAAAGTGATTATTTCAATGCTAAGAACATTGGCACATACATGAGTTGATTATCAAATAATAGTTCTAAAATGTGCTTACATTTAACTACTAATGTGATGTCAGACTAATAATGTAGATTAACAGTTGCTCTTTAACAGTAATATTTGAATTTCAGTATACACTATTAGATTGTAATAGTGCATATCATTAAAATGTAAAGTAAAGTTTCCTTAGCCCTAGCAGGCCATTGGGGCAGATGAAGTGTAGAATTCATCTGTTTCTATAACCTCTGCATATAAAGGGATTGTGTGGTT
Organism: Bulinus truncatus; assembly: GCA_021962125.1. NCBI lineage: Eukaryota > Metazoa > Mollusca > Gastropoda > Planorbidae > Bulinus > Bulinus truncatus. The sequence continues at coordinate 716,994 of JAGDYQ010000282.1, read as the reverse complement.
AGCACAACGCCCAGCCGCCTTTACTTCCCCAACTTTAAGTCAGGTACCCATTTAAAGCTGGGTGGACTTGTGGGACGACTTTGAAACAGATTTACCTGGAAAAATTCCCATGGGCCTCACCGAGGACTCTCAGGTCGACCACCTGTCCCATATCATTAAAATAAAACATGCAATATTTATTAACATCCTGAAAGTTTTCTAAAAGATAATACAGCAGTCCAAGAAGCCTACATAGGTCATCATAGGACGGCTGCACATTCTATAGACTCTTTTTTGTGTGACTGACAACTTGATTTCTAAAATTTAATGAACTAATTTTACTATTTTATTGAAGTATATTTTTAACAAGAAATTTTTCATCAGACAGTAAATAAAGCTAGAAAATTATTTAAAAAATAATTTACCTTTAATAGGACCATTTTGCTCACATGCTAAATTGTAACTTCCAACTCCAGGAATGTTATCTATCAAACAGAAAACAAATATAATACTAAATTATAAGACAAAGTTAATCTTGTTTACATTAAAAGAACTGTCAAAAAATATACAAAATTACAGTTTATGCCTACTGATTAATAATGTTATTGGACTGTTTTTTTATTGCTCTTTTGACGTCATTGTAACAATCCGAACGCATGATTGAAATTGAAGGATAGATAACTGAAAAAAGTAGTAAGTACCTTTTTCTTAACAAAGCTCTGAGAGGACTTCTACAGTAGACTACTGAGTAGAGTAGACAGTAGTAAATATTCAATTTCACTAAAATACTGCCTTTGGTAATATTATATTTTAGCAACAGAAATTACCAAGCCCTTAGACTCAGTCAGTAGGCTTAAACTTAAGTAAGTCTTAGACTTAAGTATAGTTTACTGGTAGTACTTATTATCCAGTTGTGGCTTAATAGTAAATATTACACAAAATTCACCATATATGTGCAAAGATAAGAGCTCACTTTTAACGATTTACGTTAAATGATTTCTTTTAATTGCTGTCAGACTAAATTCACGGTAAATACTTATTTAAAGTTTCACAACTTAACATCGGTTTGTTTTCAAAACAATGAATTATTAGCATTTTAAATCGAGTAAGTAAACAGTTTTACGTACCATCTAATTCGTTAAATCTTTTGAGACGAGCTCTTGGGAAAGCCATCTATGTTAGAAAGTAGTTCTGTAAATTATTGTTCCTTTATAAAGTTGCAGAAAAATAATATGCAGATAAATCGTTAATGACATCTAGTGTGAAAAGAAAGTTAAACAAAGCGGGTTGATACTCCGACCAATCGCTTTCAATATCCGGTGTTTTTTTTTTATCCTACTTAATTATATAGGTAATAGAATTTTCGCATGCCGTACTCACGAAGAATACCTAGACTATAGAAAAAATCTTTCTACATGTATTGCTTGAATTTGCATCACTTGTAATGATTGTACATTATTTATATTGGAGTCAGTTTCAGAGTTTATGTTGATGACTTGTTTAAAATTCCAAACATTTTAAAAATACGTTTAAAAATGTATTAAAAAAATCAAGAGCGAAGAATAATATGCACATTTAATGACGACCTCATGTGCAGTTATGAAAAATAGTGAACTATAAGATATGTGAACTATATGAATAGACAGAAATAAGATTGTACTTTATCAATGAGTTTCAGACATAAGCTTAAAATTATTTGAATATACCACATAAAAATATAATTATTTGATTGTTTAATTTAGGCAGTGGTGTAAATAGCTTTTGTTCAAATCCCAAAATCGTCCAGAATTCAATAAAAAAAACAAATTCTAAAAAAAAGGGATATAAAAAATAATAAATTTCCACCAAAAAAAAACCACACAATTTTTTCCTGAAATTTTTAGCCATGCTTCTGGTTTAATTTGAATTTAAATATTATCATGTAAAATGGATAGATCCCTTGCTAGATCCTCACAAAAACTGGATATTTTACATTTGTTTTGCCGTCAGTCGGGTTGGGGGGGGGGAGGTATCTGTTGAATACTTGTTAACAGGAAGTGAGTACGGAGTCATCTGCCGTGCTTAAAATACAATGATTTGATTTAGCCCAATCCAAACGAAACCTTGCTGCAAAAACTAATTTTGAGTACCGGGTATTTTCTGTTGCCGTCAAATGCCATTGAGAACAACCAATGTGGGGGTTGTAGAAACATTTCTTGATTTCAGAGATGACAAGAAAAAAGCCTGGTTGGTGAAAAAAAAATTTTCTTGCTGTGAAAGTACAGATCGAGGAGAAGGTTACAACATTGCGGCCTGTACACGGGGGTTTAATGTACAGGTGCACATATCCCTGGTGCACATATCTGTACACATATCAGCTGTATACCCCGGGTACACATATCAGCTGTATACCCCGGGTACACATATCAGCTGTATATTCAAGGTACACATATCAGCTGTATATCACAGATACACATATCAGCTGTATATTCAAGGTACACATATCAGCTGTATACCCCGAGTACACATATCAGCTGTATATTCAAGGTACACGTATCAGCTGTATACCCCGGGTACACATATCAGCTGTATATTCAAGGTACACATATCAGCTGTATACCCCGGGTACTTATATCAGCTGTATATTCAAGGTACACATATCAGCTGTATATTCAAGGTACACATAACAGCTGTATATCACAGATACACATATCAGCTGTATATTCAAGGTACACATATCAGCTGTATACCCCGGGTACACATATCAGCTGTATATTCAAGGTACACATATCAGCTGTATATCACAGATACACATATCAGCTGTATATCACAGGTGCACATATCAGCTGTATATGACAGTTGTACATATCAGCTGTATATCACAGGTGCACATATCAGCTGTATATCACAGGTGTACATATCAGCTGTATATTCAAGGTACACATATCAGCTGTATACCCCGGGTACACATATCAGCTGTATATTCAATGTACACATATCAGCTGTATATCACAGATACACATATCAGCTGTATATTCAAGGTACACATATCAGCTGTATATCACAGATACACATATCAGCTGTATATTCAAGGTACACATATCAGCTGTATATCACACGTACACATATCAGATGTATATTCGAGGTACACATATCAGCTGTATACCCCGGGTACACATATCAGCTGTATATTCAAGGTACACATATCAGCTGTATATCACAGATACACATATCAGCTGTATATTCAAGGTACACATATCAGCTGTATATCACACGTACACATATCAGATGTATATTCAAGGTACACATATCAGCTGTATACCCCGGGTATACATATCAGCTGTATATTCAAGGTACACATATCAGCTGTATATCATAGATACACATATCAGCTGTATATTACAGGTACACAGTTATCACTGAGATAGTTCAGAGAGAGTTAGAGATATATAGTTTAGATAGACAGACAGACAGACAGACAGACAGAGATAAAGAGAGGGAGAGGATTAAGTTGGACAGTTAACACAGTACTTTACTCGAGTGTTTAGCGCGCGTACACACGTACTTACACAAAGACATACACAGCGCGTACACACGTACTTACACAAAGACATACACAGCGCGTACACACGTACTTACACAAAGACATACACAGCGCGTACACACGTACTTACACAAAGACATACACAGCGCGTACACACGTACTTACACAAAGACATACACAGCGCGTACACACGTACTTACACAAAGACATACACAGCGCGTACACACGTACTTACACAAAGACATACACAGCGCGTACACACGTACTTACACAAAGACATACACAGCGCGTACACATGTACTTACACAAAGACATACACAGCGCGTACACACGTACTTACACAAAGACATACACAGCGCGTACACATGTACTTACACAAAGGCATACACAGCGCGTACACACGTACTTACACAAAGACATACACAGCGCGTACACATGTACTTACACAAAGACATACACAGCGCGTACACACGTACTTACACAAAGACATACACAGCGCGTACACACGTACTTACACAAAGACATACACAGCGCGTACACATGTACTTACACAAAGACATACACAGCGCGTACACACGTACTTACACAAAGACATACACAGCGCGTACACACGTACTTACACAAAGACATACACAGCGCGTACACACATACTTACACAAAGACATACACAGCGCGTACACACGTACTTACACACAGAGGCGTATTTACCAAAACTGTGGCCCTAGGCGCATGACCAATTCGGGGCCCCCTCGCCTATAAGGCATTTAAAATGATCAGAATACAACAATAGTCAGAACACTCATGTATTATTTAACATGCATACTACATAGTTATGCATACTAGCTAGAACGTACAATTGTCAGTTTATTACAGTTATATAACTTTTTTCCTGCTCTTCAATTTCGCGAACGTGTCAATGTGCGCATTGAAATCGTATTCTAATGTCTCCTTTGATTCAATGCATAAAATAGACAAATCTCCCAGCCTACATTGGCTGATGGAATTCCGCAAGTAATTCTTGATCCTTTTCAACACAGAAAATGACCGTTCTTCAGTTGCGTTTGATATAGGAATGGTGAGAAAGATTCTTAGAAGGGTTTCCACATTGGGAAATGTACATTATAGTCCACCCACTGCTATAAGCTGGTACATCTCTACCGCAGATTTAGCGCCTTCTTCTTTAGCGAAATGCAAAAACTGTTTGATTTCATCGGCAGTGGTATCAGAATTAACATCGTCTTTGTATTCTTCGATCAAGGCCGAGATCTTTGTTTTCAAGTCATCTACATTGTCCTTGAAAAATAGACTGAACAAATCATGTATACCTTTGTATGCTTCGATTCTGTGATCAAGTTCCGTGATCAATTTATCACAAATGGCGTTTACTGTGTTAACAATAAAATTATCACGGCCAGTTAAAATAACTTCCGGTTCATTGCTTTCATCAGAAAACGGTTTTCCTTCTTCTTGCGGCTCCCTTCATCTTGATGCTTACAGTCTTTGAGATCCTCGTTCATATGCAATGCTGCTCGCTCTTCAATACGAGTGAAATCGTTTCGGACTTCGTTGTTAATAAATAGCTTCAGTGATTCTAGAAGATTTACACCAGCATCAAGATATGAATTTTGCAGGGATTTGCTGGTTGCATTCATCCGCTGTAAAATTGTATCCCAAAGAACAGTCATCAATGCAGTTTCAAAAAGATCTATTTTATTAGCAAGAGCGTTAGCCTCATTTCTTACAGCTGCCTTCTGATCACGATCTTCGGCTGCTTGAAGAAGAGCTTCCTGAATACCAATGTAGTTCTGATGCAATGCAAACACTGCATCCGCTCTAGCTGACAATCTTGTGTCCGAAACGTTCTTTATGGTGCATCCATTTTTGACTAGATGACTTTTAAGGATGTTCCACCTGTGTGTGGACGCTGAGAACCAAACATAAACATGTTGAATAAAGTCAAAGTATGATACTGCTGAAAGTGACGATTCTGCAGCCGCATTACCAACTAGATTCAAGCTATGGCTGGAGCAGGGAATGTAAACTGCATTGGGACTGTGTGCCTTCATTCGAGCCTGCAAGCCCGAGTATCTGCCAGACATGTTAGAAGCATTGTCGTAGCTCTGCCCCCTGCATTTAATGATATCTAATCCCCAGTTCTTCAAAACGTCTAGTATCACTTGCTCCAGATTTTGAGCGTTATGAGCATAGATGTCAACAAAAGTAAAAAATCGTTCTTTAATTTCACCATCAATGAGAACATATCTGAGTATCACAGTTAGCTGGTTCATCAGGTGTTGAATCAACAATCAAAGAGAAATATATCGATTTCTTTACTTCTGATATAAACTGATCTCTGACAGCATTGCCCATTATTTTAATAAATTCGTCACAAGTAGCATGTGACAAATAACTGACAGAACCACTTCCCTTGTTACCGTACCGTGCAATATGATTTGCTTAGAAAGGGTCAAATTTTGACAAGTAATTCAAGCAACTGGTAAAATTCCCGTCATTGTTGGCATGACCACAAAAGGCCAAGCCTTCAGAGGAAAGTAACTGTACAGTTGCTACAATCCTTCGTAGAACTTCTCTCCAGTATTGCCTTTCATAATCTAACTGTTTGGCCATCGGTTCGTCAATACGCCCTTTTGCGTTCAAGCGTTTAGCGAAAGTGCACATTGCTTGAACGTGGCCATACGAATTCTCATGTTCAGAAATTTTGGCGGCAATATTTTTCCAATCAGAACACCCGTTTGTTGCAAATTGACTAGCTTTATTTGGAAACAGTTTACATACATAACAATACAAGCTTCCACTAGTTTCACTGAACACTAACCATTCACGTCTTTCTTTTTGGCCATTCGCCTTGGTTAAGTAAAAGTTATGTTCAGACAAATGACGAAAATATTTTCTGTCACGATCTGTCATCAACATGCCAGCACGTGAAAGGTCGCAAACATTTTTTGGTTTGAAATCCAAAACATAATTACGCATGGTTTATGTCAAATTCGCTGGCCATATAGCAATATTTGTCAAAATTTCACCTCAGTTGTTATCATTAACAATTTCACTACTCACGACCTCCGGTATAGGACCTTCAGCCGCTGTTCAGGTTCTGGCAAGTCTGTTGGCTCAGGCTCAGAATCCATACTGGCTGTTGCCGAGACGACTGGACTTGGATCATTAGCTGTTATTTCTGTTTGCGTAGTTTCTGATGGTGGAATTACCGGTCGTTTCGCTAAAATGTCAACAAGGCGCCTTCGTTTTTCGCATCTTCTGCTTTTCTTTTCTTTTGGATATCACGCTTTTTTGCACCTGAGGGATATTGTCTCATAGACATAGTTTTAATGAAACGATTGTGTCGCAATCAGCTACAACAGTAAAGGAAAAATGATCAATGATCATTCATCCACACAAAGCGTAGTGGGTAGCAAGAACAAAATTATCAAAATAGTGTAATAAACTGGCAATTAACAATTAGTTATTGCAATTTGCAAAAAAATAAAATTTGAATTAGAATTATTAATTAAAATCTGTGACGTAAGGTGCGCCAACTACTGGTACGTACCGTACGTTACTTGTCATTTCCAACACTAGCGCCAACTTTAGTAATACGTCACAGCAAGCAAGACACACTCAACCACGTTCGACAACTCGCATTGTTTACCAGTCTGTAAGACTGTTTATAGATTTGTGGAATTCCCAAAACCCTCACAGCAACCGGATTTTTTATTTCTTTTATAAAACCAGGTTTTCGGGGCCCCTAAATTATCTGGGGCCCTAGGCGCGCGCCTAGTGCGCCTAGGCCTAAATTCGCCGCTGCTTACACAAAGACATACACAGTTTTACACTCATAAGGACATTAGGAAAATGCACAAGTGCTTAGCACTCTCTAAACCACACAGAATGCCCTGCCCTTTGTTAGCTATAGCCAGGCACGCCGAGAGGGGGGGGGCGGGGGGATGGTCATTGCCAGGGGGCCCGGCCGCCCCGACCATGTCAATTTTTTCACGACTCATTGTTTATTAAGGGGCCCGCAATGATGTCCTGCCCTGGGGCCCATGTTGGCTCTCGGCGGCCCTGGCTATAGCTATATTTGTTCAATGTACGTGTACTGTGTGAAAGTGTGAATGGCATTGTCTTAAAACGAATATTTTTTTTGGTTAAGATTATTGTAAAATTAACTTTATTCTTAATGTTTAAAAAAAAATAATTAAAAAATTAACAGCTACAACAACTTGTGTGTTTATCTTTAAATGTACACATGAAACTTGACCTAAATTATTTCACTCTTAAACTCTGCGCCTCTCTTTTCAATGTTCTAATACCTTTAACAAGCTGCACCCAAATGTAACATTGACCTCCGCGGCTTGGTAACACAGAACTGACACTTATGCCTTTGGATTGTCCAAAACTATCAGTTGACAGCACCCACCACCTTCGCCGGTGACCCACCATCACCAGACTTAGCCTGCCAAGTCCAGAACGCGCTGAAAAAAAAATCGAAGGGGCAGCGTATTGATTTGTGCGTCCCGCTGGTCGTCTGCCTCGTTCATTTACAAGCTGGCGAGGTGTTTAGCGCCCGTTGGATGTTCACTTGGTTTCCGGTTATTCGTTTTATTTACACATGGATGATATCTTCTTTGTAATCAGTTATCAGATTTGTGCATCACTTTATAATAACCTTTGAACCTCTATTGATTTGTGGGATGTGTCCGAGTATTTCAATAAATGAAGGCTTATTACTATGTCTAGGATATCATCTTTTTTTATCTTTTTATTTCTATAGTATCATGATAGCGGCGTTGTTGGACGTGATGTAATAATCACCAACAGATGTTCACTATGTTCCTGCGAGAGTATATTACCAATGTATCAGGTGCGCCAGAGTGAAATGAGCGTAATCTCGAACCGGCACGTTTGTCTGTGACACGCTCTCGTTGCAGTGCTTAGCTGTATTTCCACTTACATGTGTACTTCGTAGAATGAGGAAAATTACATTCAGGTGCATCCCTGCGTGCTCATGCACCAGAGTGACCTACTTCGCCGGCACGCTGGCGCTCATCATTGTCATACTTTTCATCCCTTTTCTCAGAAACTCCGTGCTACAGCCGGTGTGGCCGTACGCCTGGCGGGACATGGGGACCCTGGACGTCCTCGCCCTCAAGTTTTTCACCCAGAACACCATGGGCGTAGAGCCCGTCCCGTCGTGCCCTGTCAAGACGGCGCCCGCGCTCAAAGCCTCGGATATCGACGCCGGCAGAGTTCGGGTGTACCGCGACGTCAAGGGCGCCCGGCTCCGGAGCCACGAGCACACCCGGTTCCTCCCTGCCCTGGCGGAGTCCGAGAAGCTGCAGCTGATTCACACGTACATGGTCCTGGCCGAGGCGCTCAGGTCGATGCGGGTGGAGTACTTCTTCGTGCAGGGCTCCCTGCTGGGCGTGCACCGCCACCAGGGGCTCATCCCTTGGGACGACGACATCGACATCACGGTGAACGTCACCGACTGGAAGCTGGTCCGGCACGGGCTGTCCTGCGTCGAAGGCTTCGTCCTCTCGGTGACCAACTACATGCACTGGAAGTTCTACCCGGCCCAGACGGGCTACCCCTTCGTGGACATTTTCTTCTTCACCGAGAACGACAGGTTCATCTGGGCGGTGTCCAGCTCAACGTCCCACTACCTGGTGTTCCCCAAGCAGGACACGTACCCTCTGGCCTTTGCGCAGTACGAGGGCCTGTCCGTCCCCGTGCCGAAGAACGCTGACCAGATTCTCAAAGTTCAGTACGACTTCGACGTCTGCCAGTCCCCTGGCATGGATCACAAGACCAGCTTGGTGTTCCCCTGGTCTTCCATCTCAAAAGTTCCGTGTGCAAGCTTGACCTACCTGTATCAAATGTTTAACCTGGTTTAACAAACTAATGTATTTACGTTACGTTTACCAAATGTTTAACCCGATTTAATAACATTGTGTGTTACTGTTACTTATACCAAAATTTACAACCTACGTTTAATTTAGCAAAGGAATGTATTTACGGTCAACCAATTGTAATCAACCTCAGAAATTTTCATATAGTCGACTATGGTTACTGTACACAAGGGCGGAACAATGGGTTGGAAGAGGTTTGACCCGGGGCGTCATTCACTTTACCGCCAGCTAGGTGCAGCATTTTACCATTAGTACTTTTTTTTGGTATTGGCGTCACTGACGCTAGATACGCCTCTGAATGTATATAATGTATTTATTTTATCTGTTGATAGTACGTTTTTGTTATTGTTGTTCAAACCAACGATCACTGTTACCGATAACTATTACGTGGATTTATAGTATATTGTGTACGACATGCAGCCCAATCAGGACTGAACTAGACTCTATTGTGTACGATATGCAGCCCAATCAGGACTTAACCAGACTCTATTGTGTACGATATGCAGCCCAATCAGGATTGAACTAGACTCTATTGTGTATGATATGCAGCCTAATCAGGACTGAACTAGACTCTATTGTGTACGATATGCAGCCCAATCAGGACTGAACTAGACTCTATTGTGTATGATATGCAGCCTAATCAGGACTGAACTAGACTCTATTGTGTATGATATGCAGCCTAATCAGGACTGAACTAGACTCTATTCTGTATGATATGCAGCCTAATCAGGACTGAACTAGACTCTATTGTGTATGATATGCAGCCTAATCAGGACTGAACTAGACTCTATTGTGTATGATATGCAGTCCAATCAGGACTGAACTAGACTCTATTGTGTATGATATGCAGCCTAATCAGGACTGAACTAGACTCTATTGTGTATGATATGCAGCCTAATCAGGGTTGGACTAGACTCTTTTGCCTGGAAATGCAACACACACACACACACACACACACACAAACATATAGCCTAATACTTTTTTCCTATCTGCATTGTTCCATCCACCAATCATTTTGACCAATTGTTCAGGAGCAGGAACTAACGCTACAGCTTAAGTAGTCACTAGTCACCACCACCACCCCCGCCCCCCAGCCGACCCTTTCACCCTTAATCACTTTGTTATCGATCTCAGGTGATGACGTAAATTTTGTGCCGAGGTCATTTACTGAGATACTCTTCTGTTACCCATGGTCACACATATCTTGAGACGCCGCATTGTCGGTTTGTTGGGCACACAGCGCGTTCATGTGAATAGGCAAACTTGGTATACGTTTAGGGCCCTCTACAGCTTACTGGGACCCCTGCCCTAACTTTTTTCACCTAAGCCCAATATAGATGCCTGAGGCGTACCTAGGGGTAGGGGGAATCCCAATTGGAAAGTCCCCCCGGACCCCAGTTTGACGGAGGGGGGGGGTCCCCAAAATTTTGTTTAATATTAAATATTAAGTACATTATCTCATGTCATGATGTCGAATTTTAAAATGCAGGGTCCCCCAAGAAGCCAAGTGCCCCCCCGGGTCCCCTAATCCCTAGTTTCGGCACTGTTGTAGTTTAAAAGTGCCATTTATTGAAATATTTATTGCTACTTAAGATATTATCACTGGTTTAAAAAAAATGCTATGGGCGAGTTTCCCCATTCTGACAGTGAGGCCCACCACAAGGAAGGGCAATCTGAGCACTTGTCATGGGCCCCGGGCTTACCACATTTGCATGGTCAGAGGGACTTCCAGAGGTCGAAGAGTAGGGCCCAAAAACTCGAATCGATACACACTTGGTCTCCAAGTTTAGTTAGTGTCATGACCACATTACATATTAAATGAATTACATAGGTGTAACTTCAGAAAAATTTTATGGGCTATGCCAGGGGTCGGCAACCTTTCGAGACGGAAGAGCAAAAAGTTATAATTTACAATTTTCTCATTTTTTAAAAAGCCACTAAAATTGTTGTTTCAATATTATGGTATTTGATCAGGTCGCTATTGGACATCGAAAGAGCCGCAACTTGACATCGAAAGAGCCGCATGCGGCTCGCGAGCCGAAGGTTGCCGACCCCTGGGCTATGCCATTATTTTGTAGGTAGGGGTGACCTGCAGCTAAGGCCATCTCCATGGCGACCACTGTAAATGGTGCCAGAAAGCAACAAAAAAAATACTCCTACATCTTAACTATCCCCGCAACACAACATCACATATTTATATGACCCACATAAAAATTTCTATTCATTTTTCGAAGCATATGCTCACTTTTTTTCTCCTTTGTGTTTGTAACTGTCTAGACCAGATAATTAATTAGTAGGCCATGTTGGCGCAAAAAATATCGAGTCGTCATTATCGTAGAGACATTCCATTAAACTTACACATAAATTAGCAAATGATTTGAATGCAGTATCATATTTTTAATGTACGATATTACGGACACAATTTTACATTGAATTCAATGGGAGTAAGGATTGTAGCAGAGTGCACTTAATGAATGTGCAGCATGTCTGTAGAATAAAACAATGTTTACAAAATATTCGTTGGCTGAGTTACATTTTTTCGGCCCACACCAGCACACATTGTCTTGATATTAATTGAAATCAACGTGGCAGGAGAAGAGTGAATTGACACACTGAACATGGTTTATATACGTGAATCGCGTGAATCAACTAAATTACACTTAAAGAAAAAAAAAATCTAAATCAGTGAGTTATTCTTTTGACATGATTCATTCTTTTTGTCATGTCATTTATTATTGGGCCTGTCTTTCTCGCCTCATTCTCTCTCTCTCTCTCTCTCTCACTGTCACACACACTCTCACTCTCTCCGTACGTTTTAGTTTTAATTAACCACAGGGCCGCGGGGCCTTTCACCCCCCCCCACACACACACAGTGCTATTCTTAGTGTTCCGGCCAATGGGGTTTTGGTTTCAAGTGACAGGCAACGTTAAAGAAAATTTTTCCATACATTGGATTCAGGATAGATGGCAGCACAACATGCTGCTGGCTGTACACAATGCTAGTGATGTTGTGGGGAGGGAGGGGGGTTGAGTGGAAACGGTGAAGGGGGCAAGAAGGTTTGGTAGTTTTATATTTTATTTTTTTTTGCTCGTACCATTCAAGAGCTTATTAATTAACGAGAAGTGGGTTGTTCGTGTGGTTTACGGACGAAACCCGCACGGATAAACAACACCACCCATGTGGGTTGACAGGGATGGCCTCTCATATCGACACAGGGGCGGATTTAGGGGGGGGGGCGTTACCGCAAGCTTAAATTATCGAAATATTTTTTGTTCTAAGACCAATTTTCAACAATGAAAACAGTTTTGCCCCCCCCCCGCCCCCCACCGGGGGGTCAAAGTTTTGCCCCCCCCCGTCAAAGTTGTCTAGATCCGCCCCTGTATCGACAGACGTTTCACCTAGCCCAAGATTTAGACTGAACGTATGTTAATTAGTTACAAAATGATTATCATATCAAAAGATCGATATTTTTTTTTTAAATGACCGTTTTTTTTTTTGGGGGGGGGGGGATGCTTTTGTCCCACACTCTCTGTACAGAGGTGGTCCCCAACCTTTTTTTTTCTCGCCAAGGACCTGTCAACGTTTGATAATTTCATCGCGGCCCCGAGGGGTGGGGGGGGGGCGAGGTTGGGGACAGTTCTAATAGATAGGAAAACAAGGGCGACCTCTAGCAGTTGCCTTGGGGTGGGGGGCGGTAACTGGGGTGACCTCACCAGGCCTCCTCTCATGGGATTGTGTGTATGTGTGTGTGTGGGAAGGGGTGCTTGGAAGTTTTCGTTTCGTTACCTGAAAGTTTATTAACCTATGTTGTAATTATGTAGTCTTTTACTGAAAGACACACAAAAATATAAAAACATGCAGGTCATGAAATTAAAATTTTTGACCAATCACAATCGTAATGTAATACATTCACAAAATCGCACCAGACAAACAATATGTTCTGATAAGTTAGTTTTACTCAAGAAAATCATGTCAAATATACATAAAAAAAAAATAAATGGTCACGCATTCTAATATCATGGTTCATAAGGGACACAATACATTGATATTGGTGTGTTGTTCCCGTGGAATAGAATTATCTTTCCTTCAAACTTCATGTTAGTCAGTAACTAATTTGGAACTGATGCATATAAAAAGTTTAATCAACATTCAGGGTTGTTAATATTGCAATATTGTATTGGTATTGGTAGTATTGCAATACTTCTTGAAATTTGATATTGGTATTGCCAATAATTATTTTTGATATTGATTTTTAACCAATACTAAACGCAATATTCAATAAGTTCTCTACAACATTGGTTGTGAATAAAGCTGAATATAATAAATTTTTCTTTGGTGTCGTCATCTTGCGAGTGACATTGCCAAAGAATTTTTGAATAAGACTGAGCAATGAAAGATAATAGAAATCATATATGATATCTGTATCAATGAGCATTTACCAGTGAGTACTCTAAGTAAATTGATTTCTATGGAATTTGTTATTCTTTCCAAGCTTTTTTCCGGTTGCCTTAAATAATTTTCTTGAGTGTTTATTGTTATTTGCAAAGTATCGTCAGGCAGTTCACTTGGTAGGCTTTTGGTAACACCTGGTGATTCAATGAGATCAATACATCTAAAAAAACGTGTCTCATTTTAAAGGTTTTAAATTTCAATGTTCAGCTTTTGGATTAGATGTTCAGTGAACATCAAGTATTGATCAACAAAATGCTATTCACAAAAACGGCCTTTAAGAAGTTTATCCCGACACTTAAAAGCAATTAGACCGTGTCTCACGCTCCTAAAATTAATCTTAATCAGTTTCAGCAAAATAAAACTAATCATTTTTTTAAGATCATCTATACATAAGACCGACTGTCTGGGTAAACATCTTTAAGTGATTATGATGATAATATAAACACATTAGCCTGTTTCAAAGCAAGTAAAATCGTTGTGTAATTCAAGGTATGATGCTGTCACCAGAGTTTACAACATTCTCTGTGTAAGTGGCATGGAAGTTAAGTTTGACAAACTTTGTGATGAACTTGATATCAAAAGACTATTTCTGTAGATGTTAAATAACTAAAGGCTAGTAATCTACAAATTAAAAAAGGAAAATTAATTTATTCTCTTTCTTTTAGAGTTATTTTTCTTTGCAGGTGGGTAGCAAATACCAAAAACTCTTATATAGTGGGTCACCAAACCTGTTGTCAGAGGCGAAGCGTACAAGTCTGAGAACCACTGCTTTAGTTTCTTAGAGAGACAATGGCGAAAGAGGCGCCATTAAAACAAAAATCTTTTCATCTGTTGTTTTTTTTTAATGGATAAAAAAATCATATTTTAGATTATATATCCCCCCCTTCCTCCTGTATGTATTTTAAAAATGTCTGCACAACTGTGGACATGTGTTCAAGACGAAACAAGCTATGTCTTCTGCCAACTGCAGATCTAAGCTTTCATAAAAAATAATCTGGAGTATTATAACAAATTCTTAATTTTGTCTGCTTCCGATTTTCATACACTATTATGTTTTGTGCATAATATGTATTGACATAGCGATACCGCTGCATCACCTGTTCCAGAATAGAAAATAATATTCTTGAAGGAAAAAACAACCAACAGCTGTTCAATACATTTGGCTAAGTACTAATACAGTAGAGTGACACAACTAGAAACGAAAAAAACAGGCAGACGCGATTTGTAAAAAAATAAATCCAGATGGCAGACAAACCATTCTATGACAAAGCAATAGTGAGGATGTGACTTTAACTATTAGATTACTTGTCACCATCTGAATATAAAAAAATATAATGTAATTTCTGTGGCCATGTTGCTGTGTCATCATGACTATTACTTTTAGGAAGTAAAGTTCCCGAAGAACTAACAGGCCATCGGGGCAGAAGATGTGTAGAATTCATCTGTTTCAGTAACTTCTGCACATGAAGGGATTGTGTGGCTAGCACAACGCCCAGCCCCCTTTACTTCCCCAAATTAAGTCAGGTACCCATTTATAGCTGGGTGGACTTGTGGGACGACTTTGTACCAAATTACACCTGGAAAAAATTTTCAAGGTTCTACACCACTCTGCCATGCGCTCCACTAGGATGTCAAAGGGATTAGAGAACTTGTCCCAAAGGTGGTCATAGTGGATAATCATATAAATTCTCATCCGCAAACTGATTCCACAACATTAATGAGACGTGACGTTAGGATTTATTTCAATTAACTTTCTTTTGAAAAGTGCTAGCTTAAATAAATACTTAATTACAAGTAAGGCAACAACAACCAAAATGCATTAAAAATTATTAAAAAACGTAATTCTTTAATAAATCATTTAAAATCTAATATCTTCAATGTTTTAATAAGACAATTCAGAAATTGTTTTATGACCAGATCAATGAACATTTATGAAAAAAAAAAAATCTTGGGGCAACTAATTTAATAGAAAATAAATTAATATGAGTTGCATAAAGATATTATGCGGACAGCTGACTGTGAAATACAAGTTGGTAAAAATATTAACAATAGCAAATTTTTTAGTTTTGTATATATTATATATAAATTAAAAAAAATAATTCTGTAAACATTCTTTGGTAGCAAAATGTTTCTAAATCAGAAAGTAGCTTAAAAAAAATTTTTTTTTTTTTAAATCAAATGAAACATAGTGGAATGTTCATAACCTAATAATTTAAGTAATTTATGTGATAAAAACAAAAATAAATCTGATTAAACTCTTTTAATGAAAATTATTTGTTAAGAAATAGATAAAAATATAAGTTCAATGACATTGTTAAGTGAATGGAACACAAGAGAGATTTTATTTCGTGTTGAAGACACAAAAAACTAACAATAAAATATAATCACAGAAATTATTTTGTAAAAATTGAAATATATGTAAATGAGTATATAAAAAAAGAATCTGTTTCCATCAAGGCACGATGTTTACAAATGATGTAAAAATATATAATTATACAGAAGAAAAAAAAGCTTTTACCTCCTAACAAACAAACAAAACCTACAATAAATAAAGGATAAAAGCAATCATTCCAAAAAAAAACTTTGTAAATACACAGAGATAATAAGTGACTTAAGATCACACATCATTGCACATATGTAATCCTTATTCGAACTAAAATTTTCAATTTTAATATCTATACATGAAATACCTAGCAGGGGGTTTCCGACTTTTCATGTTATTTTTGAATCCTTAAGTCATGGGCAGTTCAATTGATTGTAAATAACCATTTTAACTGTTATCTTTAGGTCGTATATATGCTCTGCAAGATGCTTTCTATTATGTAATGTGTAGATTCATACATTGTTTAAATCTTTTATAAATCATGGACTTGTACAATATTTTTCATTACCTTGGTTTTTAAAGTGAAGCAGCTGCGAGACATATTTAATTTATTTTAATTCGGAATAATAAAAGGTTTTAAAATGGTGTGTAAATTCATTTTAAAATAAATTACTTTGAAAGTTTTTAAGTACTTAAATAAAAAAAAACAAAAAACATGACAGAATTAATTATAAAGATGTAAAATATTCTACATGGATATAATTATTCAATTATATAATTTCAGTAATTTCCAATCAATTTGTATGGAGAAAAAGAACATGCATCAAATTATTTTAAAGCAATAATGAACAAAGGTAAGAAAAAAAGAGTTGGATGTTTTCTATTAAATAGAGCATCACAAATCTTCAGCAGAATCATAAAATAATAAAGAATATAGTGGCACACTATACATATTTACCCTGAATTAGAAAAACAAGTTATACAACATCATATAAGCTGTAAAGAAATTAAATTAGGAAATTTTAAAAATATTATTTCTATAAAAATTTCACTTGTGAACTGTGAATGTTCATTTTCTACAGATTTCAGTCCAAAGAACCCTTTATTAAAAAACAAGGTAAACTCAAATAAGCAATGGGTGGACTTAAATTCAATCAAGGATACACTATTTACTTACTGAATATGAAACTATCTTAGAAAGGCACCAATAGAACGCCAGATTCTTTCAAGCATCCTCTTGTTTTCTGATAACTTTTCTACTAAGCGCAATCTGTGCAATGCGATCAAAAACTTCCTTGACTTTGTCACCGGTCTTTGAGGAACATTCAATGTAACCAGCCATGTTGTTTTTCTTCGCAAAGCTATTTCCCTTACCCTGTCCGATGAAGCTGGATTTCGACTGACTTTCCTGTCGGAGGTCAACCTTGTTGCCAACCAGCAGCATGGGTATTCCAGGACAAAGTTTCTGCATTTCCGGCACCCAGTTCTTTTTTACATTTTGAAGGCTATCTTCATTTTCAACACTGTGGGCATCAGATAAAATTTTAAACTAAGGGACGGTTGATTTAAAAATAACAACACTACAATGAAATAAACAACATTATTAATCTATGAAAAAGTAAGAGTTAAAAATTTTACCTAAAGCAAATAATAACTGCATCTGACTTAGGATAGTTCAGTTTCCTCAAGTGTTTAAAAGTTTCTTGTCCTCCGGTGTCATAAATAAAGAGCTTCACCTATTTGAAAAAAGAAATGTTCAAATTTACAAGGTTCTAAATAAAAATCTAAACAAAAAATGATAATTTTTTTTTCTTCATTTTTAAGAAATTTCATACTTTTTTTCCTTTTTTAAGTTCTATTAATTTTTCCTCTACTTTCAAAGCAGATGCTATAAACTCCTGTGGTGTATCTTCATCAAATTCATCTGTCATCAGTCGTTGAATAAGACATGTTTTTCCAACACCACTGTCACCGACAACAGCTATTTTCCGCTCAGGTTCTTCTATTCATCACAAAGAGAAAATTAAAAAGAATCAATACAACATGGAAAAAATAAATGAAACTGAATATGTCAAGCTAGGGAGAGAGCCCTTTTTAGTTGACCCATTTTTGAGATGACATTTGATATACATCTTACAAGATGAGACTTGATGAGGATTTTATAAATGAAAACAATTTTTCTCTCTTTTTTTGCCAGATTAGTTTTATATGTTATTAGAAGTATCATGAATAGTATGGCATTAGAAAAGTTAAATACTAAACAGTGTTATGAATAGCAAGGATTTTGATAGCACACAGGACACTAAAAATGTTCTGTTCAGCACTTGTATGGAGTCTCCACAAGAATAGGGGGCCCATGCTAATTGACTGTTTGTATTTCTTTCTTTTAAATGAATGACATAAGGGCGACAACATGGGTTTGCCCTGGGACACATATTACTGTTTAGATGGTCAAATTATTCAACACTTAAAATATACTTAATATAAACCTTACCAGAGGTTTCTTTAGAAGAACAACACCCCATTTTTAGTCTGCGTGCTTTAGTCACAAAAGATAAAAATATTCATACTATTCCCTGAAAAAAAAAAACAAGAATTAAGCTGTAATATTGATACTTCACTTTTCATTATGCTGGTCATAATTAGTTTAGCTTTAACAAATAAGTAGGGACAGGTGTTACCAGAAATAAATCAGTAACTGAAATGGTAAATTAGTGAGTATAAATTTAATGGCAAACATTCAACCGCTGTTCTATTAATATGTGCTGATAACTAAATTGTCTACTAATGAATAAACAAAAAAGACTATAATATATTGTATTATAATTTATTTTATGATAAATTTAGTACACTTAATAATAATGAGTCATGAGATAAGTAAGTTGAGTCCACTCTGACTCAAGTGGTGTCACAAAAGAGTTTGTCACTCATACCAGAGTCTGCCAGAGTTGGACCTTATCAGCACCTTTCCATTCCAATTTAACTTAAGTAAAAAAAATTAATAAAAATAGTAAGCTTTTATAATGTAACTACACACTAGAATCATTTCACAGTGATTTTCATTTAGCAAGTACTGAATTTGTCATGATTTGTTGAACTGTGATACTACAGAATTGATACTTGTAACTTGAAATAATGAAATGACTAAAAGTTTTAGTAAACAAACGACTAGTTTTAGTTACAACTTGTACTAATAGAAGTAACGAAGTAATAAAAGCTCATGTAAAGAAAAAGATTTTCTTCTCACTCAAGCATTTCTATATATTTTTTTATTTTTTGTAAGAAATTATACACAGACTTTATAGTGAATTTAAAACCTACCTATACTACTATATCGCTAGCTGGCTTACTTCCGCATACTGACTGTCTGTTGCAGAGCTACTCTGTTAAGCCTTTTTTAAACAAACATCAAAAAAAAATTAGAATCTTAACTATTCAGTAAATGAATTTATAAAATAAAAATCAAAGAAAGATTCTTTGCCAGAATTGAAAAAAACTTCATAAATACAGAATTAACTAATCAAGAGTGACAACAACAAAAGGACGAACATAAATAGTGTTACCTTACGCATGATTAGTTTATCCGTTATCATTGACTTATGGATTCCACCTAGTTCCTTCTATTAAAAAAACACAGATTATATATACCAGAGGTGGGAAACTTGTCTAAGGCCATTTAAATTAATTAAATAAAACAGTTGTCTTAACAGAAATTGCAAACTATTAACCTGTATAAACAATTGTCTTACTTCCCAGAGATAATTTAATAGATAAAAAGAATTACATGGACGTTTAATTATTTTTTTAAATAAATGAGTTCTTGTGTGTGGTAAATTATGGTACAAGCATTTGTGGTTTATAAAACGTAATTGGTCTTGTCTATTAGCCCTGTGCGATGATGATCTATCACTCTTCCAATACTTCGTGTGAGAAAAAAGCACTTTAATTAATATGGGCTGGAAAACCAAATAGGTTGGCTGACCTATACGACGAGCAAGGCTTCGAAAAATCGGACACTGAACAGCACTTTCTAAGCCATTCCTGAATGCAACGAACTCGATTGGTTGTTGCGTCAGCATGTATCGAGATATTTTATCTTCACTGAATTCAAGAAGATCAATCTGAAACAACCACAGTTTCTTCAAGGTCCAGTAAAAAAAATGAGGCTCATTGACCCAGTGCAGAGGATTCTCTTGATTTGGGGGGTGGGGGGGACTGAAGTTCAGATAATCGTCTATAAAACTCGACTATGAGTAACGTGAACACAGAGGCGTACCTAGGGTAGGGGGAGTCCACATTCGAAAGTCTCACCCGGGCCCCAGCTTCAGGGGGGCCCCAAAATTTTGTTACATATCAAATTGTAAGTACATTATCTCATGTGATGGTGTCGAATGTCAAAAAGCAGGGGTCCCCCCAAAGTGCCCAAGACCTCTGGGACCCCAAATCCCTAGGTACGGCAATGTGTGAACACACATCCTAAGTCTTCATATTCTGCATTATGGCGTTTGGTGGTAAATTTACTTATGAAAACTTTGATAATACGTCATTAGTCACACACACACACTCAGTTTGATTACTGCCTAGACGCTGTGTGTTCCGATTATTCAAAGTCTGTTGTAAAAAAATCTCCAAGGAATGCATGGTTTTTTTTTTTTTTTTAAAAAAGGACGATTAGGCCTACATTTAAAAATACTTTTTAAAGAAATACAATTGTTTGACCTGGTCAATTATTTGATCTGGTCTTCCAGCCAGCCCCGTAGTCAAGGGGCACTGGGTGGGGCCGTGCCCCCCCCCCGCTTAAAAAAGAAGAAAAAGAGGAAACAATAAAGAAAAAGTAAAAGTGCCCCCTTGCTGGGTATTGGTGTCCCCCCTGCTTACTTTGACCTGGCTACGGGCCTGCTTCCAGCACAAAGGTTTTTTTTTATAACATCGCTTTAGAAAGCCAGCCAGAGGCATACCTTGGTTAGGGGAGACCAAATTCAAAAGTCCCCCTGGGCCCCAGCTTGAAGGGGGCCCCAAATATTTTTTTACATTAAATATTAAGTACATTATCTCATGCCCCCTTCCTCAAATCCACCTATGGGTGGGAAAGCCTTTTTTTTTAAAAAAATGTGCCCTTCATAAGAGAAGCAATAAATAATATTGTGCACGTTTTTTTTAACCAATCCTAAATGTGCAACTCATGCTTTTAAACATCCCTCTATCAGCACATGTGTTAGTAAAACTCAACAGAAGGACTGCCAGAATAATTAAATTTTTACCTCAAATTTGGTTTTAACTTAATTTATACAGACAGTAGAAAAAAAAAGTGATGAAAGTAGAGATCTTTAAAAAAAAAGGAGATTTTCTTTCGATTAAAAGCAAACAAACAAAAAACCCCTTACACCAACTTATAAAACTACAGACTGTGTAAAGGAAAAACAAATTTTATTGAAATTATATAATTTATTATAGACAGGAAAAAAGGCAAATGCTTTTATAATATGAGTTTAAAAAACATTATAAAAAACGGTAATGCATTCATTAAGCTATCGTACTAATAAATTTAAACCCATTCCAAAATTATATATCTTTTTTTTTTCCACAATTTAAAAAAAAAATTTTCTTCACCAACAAGAAAAGTAGAAAAAAAAACCTTAGAATAATTAACTGAACATTATTTTTAAAACGCTGTTAAGTCATTACTGAGAATGTTAGTTTAAGTAAGTAATTAAAGGTTATGTACAGTTTTAACAAACACAATTGTGAGAGAGCTTCATGTTAGTACATATATATATATACAGTTTTAGTTATAGCTAAGTAAAAAAAAATGAAAGGAAAAAAAATTGTGATTAAAAAAAAAATGAAGATTCAAAATTGTTTTAAAGTATTTAACCAGGTGATGACTAGTACAATTAAACTTATTTCCAATTTCAATTTATTGGGGAAAAGGAAAAAAGCAGTAAATATGAAAAATTGTATAACATTCAGCAATTTATTTGATTTAAAAAACATCACAGTTAAAGGGCAAATCACACAAAAAATTGCCCTTTTTAAAAAAAAAATATAATGTCAGCAATGATATTATTCCAGAGTTATTGGTGAAGAATAAATATTGTTTCACAATCGTCAATACTGGCAATGCTTTTTATTCTTGCAAAAAAGTATTAATTAACTACAAATAAATACAAAAAAAAACAAAAAAGTGTCTTCTATATTTATAAACTAGATCAAATTAATTTTTAAGAATCAAATGCAAAAAGTTTTTTAAGTTTTGTGCATGCAGGACATTTTGTCTTTTTGGCCAAAAAAAAAAAGTAAAAATGTTTATAAAATTAAGTCAAGTAAGTTTTATTTTGAAAAACTAAACAATTCCACATTACCCGAGAAATCAAGATAAGAAAAATCACAATGGATAGGGCGCACTCTCTGAAAACTAGCTGAATATATTATTAAACATGACCTTGAATGTAATGTGGAACACATCAGAGGTGGACCGAGCTCTTTAGGGGCCTTGGGGCAGGAGAAAATATTGGGCTCTGAAAATGGAAGACATTAAAAAGGGTATGAAGGTGGGTCCTGGCAAAATAAAAAAAATTCCGCTTTGCATAGTTCCCTTGATAATTCAGGGCCGTTGAAATTGTTTCTAAAACTCACAGGGCAAGAGAGAGCACGAAGGCCAAAGAAAACATGGAAAGAACAGTCAAAGGTGAAGCAAGAAAGGCACAGCCCAACTTGGGAAGACCCATCCGAAACTAGCTGGCATTTCCATTAAACAAGATGAACATTAAAATTTAGAGTGACATAATTATTTTTGGAAGGGCAACCAATCATATCATGATTTAAAAATAACAGGGTGGTATCTTAAGGCATTTATTCTTCTATAAAAAAAAGCAACAATATGAAATATAAATTACAAAGCAGTTGTAATAATTAGAGAAAATAATCTTTGAAGATATTTGGATAAGTAAAAGGAAGTAAGTCTTATGTTAGGCATCTTTTCAACCCATTACTCTAAAGTAAGGGGATAAAATATTACCCTTTTTTTTAAGCCATTATAATCCCCTTAAAATAGTTTCGATACGACATTATTAGTGTTTATGGAGTTCTCAATATCACAGAAATTTATCATTTCCTCATTAGTGGTAATTAATCATTACTGCTGACCAATGTTGTGTGTGAAATACATGTAGAGCAATGTCAAATGAGTTAATTTTACATTAGAGAGATATTTAACTTTTACAAGGATAAAATAGTTTTAAGAAAATCAAAGTATATTTTCTTAGCAAAATAAATTATATAAATAAAAAAAAAGAGCAGTGGAGTCTTGTTGTTTTAAAACACTTGAGCTAAAAAAGCATGGCTCACTAATTATTAAGATACCAATACACTTGTCATTTTATTCTTACAAACTGACAATAATTAAATCACCACAAATTTCAAACATTAAATTAAAAAAAAAAAAAAATTCATGAAAAGTTTGCATTTATTACAATTTTTAACCTTTCAAAAGAAAAGGAAATATATTTTTACATAATAAATACAACAAATCCAAAATTAATTTAATCACAAATTATAGAACTGATTTAAAAAAAAAATCACTTGAAAAAAAACACCCATATCTCTGCTTATCATCTAAACCAGTGATGCTAAACCTTTTTTTTTCTGTGGGCCATTATTGTCTGCCAAAAACATTTGGAGGGTCAAAAATATAATTTTTATATATGTATGTATATAATGAGATGTTATTTTTTTTAAGCTTGTGGGGGGCCAAAAAATTATCATAAAGGGCCAAATTTGGCCAGCGGACCAGTATTTTAGCATCGCTGATCTAAAGTATAGAGATTTTTGACAGCCCTGGCCAAGTGATGTATGCTTTTTTTTGGTTACTTCTCCTAAAGTTATTTCAGTTGGACTCTCCACACAGAGAAGTAAAACACCCAATTATGCAAACACAGCAGCAGGATGAGCCTATTATGATGTAGACAGCGGTTGTGATCCAGAAAGCATACAGGTACAGTGTCTCATTACAATAGTGTTCACTGGAGGTGTCTGTAAAATCTACCTCTGCCTTGATTCGATAAATATACACGCAGCCTGAACCAACAAAAAAAAAACATACCAAGAACATGATATAAGGATTGTCATAATTAATGGTTTTACACATTTGACAGATCCATACAAATGTTGGTATAATGGCCCTCGTTAAAAATTATGGAAAAGTAAAATACTTTTTACTACATACCTGTAATAAACCATGCAAGTAAAAAGCAGCTAACTATGGTCTCTAAAGGATTTACACGTTTCTGATCCTCTTCCCTCTCCTCTTCTGACATGCGACACCTTTGGAATAGGCTGAACAAAGTTTTGGCAGACCCAAAGCTCCCAGCAACAATCAGGTATATTGGAATCATGTGCTCAGCAGGACAATCATTTTTATAAAGGGCACCTGCATATGAAAGAAAGATATTTTTAGGATAAAAAAATGTAGATGCACAAAAAAAATGCATGGCATGTTGATGGTTGCAAAACAAGCTTAACATTTTCTTGGGTTAAAAATATACAAATACAAAAAAAGTATGCCACCGGTTTTTTTTTAATTAAATTTACAATTAATTATATGATATGCAGAAATAAGAGCGATGGAAGAATTATTATTAAATAAGGATTCAAATAAATGAATTTCTGATTGCCGAAAGTAATTCTGCGAGGGTTTAAAAAAAAATATCACTTTAGAAAAAAAAAAGCTGTGAAATAAATTGACAAATGCCATTTATTTACAGGGATATAGAGTTATCTTATAGAAAAAATTTATTATACCAAAAAAAACAGCAACACAAAATGGAAAAAAAACTTACCCATTACAATCATTGAAACAGGCACAGCCATTAAAATACCAATGAGAATAGTAAATCCAACTGGAAAAATAAATAAATTCTTCTAGTTCCTGAATCAACCAAGATTATCTATTCAAATTAAACACATGCACATATTGAAGTATAATTAAATTCAAAAATTATGTTTATTTAAAAAAAAAACACTTTGTTTTTTTAGCCATAATATTGTGTAACTAAAATTATTAACTTGAAATTTACAGATAATATATTCAATACTTAAAAAAAAAAATTTAATGGATCTACCTTGTAACTATGTAGATAGGTGTATCTGGATATTGGATGACGACTAAAAAGAAAAATAGTTTACCGTACCTGTAGACAATATGATGATCAAGAAAGTTTTTAAGAAGTCAAAAACTCCTCTGGATTCACTTCTTGCTGCTTTCACTCTTCCATACAATGAATCATATGATGGAGGAGGAAGATCTTAAAAGAACAAAAAAAAACTTAACGAGTTACTAAAAAATAATAATAAAGTATTATTAAACAATGCAAGATTTTATGACAAATAAAAACGAGCAAATAAATCTAACACTTATAGTTAGCTAATGTGACCTCATATGTGGAAAAAGTAATTTTGGTATCTGTTAATATAACAATTAGTGAACGGGGCGATTCAGCGTAATCTTGATGTCGTTTGTATGTGCAGTGGTACAAGTTTAACGTCATCTGTTATCTTGTTGCTGAAATGCCCGAAGTCAACAAGGCACATTGTGGTGCACTCACTTCATTACATCCTCTAGTTTACTTTGACATCAATACATTTATTATTCATTGACATACATATTATGACATGAAGTGACATTAGTGCACAGCTTTGACACAAGACAGCACAAGATCATTTTGTCACAAGTCACTAGTTCTTTTTATGTGTCTTTCATCCAGTTAACCATTAGTATGCATTTCAACCATGCAATATTTTGTTGTGTGAAATAATTCGAATACATGGTAGTAAGTATATATCATTTGTTATCGCAATGGGTGAAATGTGTGATGCCACCTGTGCACCTGTTGGTGTACTAATATAATAGGACTACATCTGTCAATAGATGTACGAGTCAGAAAGTTTGTCTGTATCTCCTTTCAATAGTTGTATGTGTTAATGAGTTTATATCTTCTAACAATAGATGAATGCATGTGTCAGTGGGTTTGTATCTTTTGTCAGTAGATGTATATTTCAGCGAGTCTTTCAGTATCTCCTCTAGATGTGGATGGTCTAGTGGATTGAGAGAGCTTGACTGTCAACCTGAGATTCAAGGTTTGATCCTATGTAATGATCAGTGGAATGTTTCAAGCTTCTGGTGAAAGTCGATTTAAATCCCTTAAGACCAGCTTTAAATGGGTACTCGACTTAAATTCAGGAAGTAAAGGCGGCTGAACTTTGCTAAACACAATCCCTTTTTATGCTGTGGTTATAGAAACTGATGTATTCTACACTATTACTTATTTCCATTTTATTAAAAAAAAAAACATGAGATTAATGTTTTTCTGTTAGAAAAGAAATTATGCAGACTTTGATTATGACACAGAAATATTTTATTATTATGCTTACATTAAGTAAAATAAAACTGGGACTTCTGGTCACCTTATCTGACATGAAATCGATTTTAATAGCAAATGTATCTCATGGTTTGATTTATTAGGGAAATATAAGAAAATATATATAACCATTTGCAATAGCTTGGGTGTAGTTCGGCGGGCATTCTGCTGAAGGTCGAACATTATCTCTTTCAGTGTACTGAGGCGGAGCTTCTGCATCTGCATTTCTCTGAAAAAAAAAATCACAGTGATCAATTAATTGAAATTGAATACCCATTCCTACCTTTTTTATTTATAAGTAATAAAATGTCATATGTAAAATTATGTAATACAAACAGGTTATTTGATTAAGCTCCTGAAAGCCCATTTTCTGGATAAACCACTCATTTGTGGTCTATGGTCTATTCAGTCTTGTAAAGATGAGATAATTGCACCCTTACTTCAGCCCCAATATAGTCAAGAGTGCAATGGCCATAGAGGTACCACAGGAAACAGAAAGAGAACTTGCGCTCTTGGTCGGTTAAAAATCTGTTGGTTCTCAGAGATTGAACCCGAGACCCTCAGGATGACAGTCACCACTCGACTATCTGTCCCCATGGTCTTTGGTGTGTGTGTGAACTCACTGTAAGGATGAGATGAAATCTCTTTGATCCTTTAAACCACTGATGGGACGGTTTTTGCAGAGCCCTTCTGTCATCCCCACCATAGGCGATAGTGCAATGGCAATGAAGACACACGAGTGATATAGCAGAGACTTTAATCGTGACCTGAAATTGGCCCTCACCAGAGAACCAGATACCCTTGGGTCGACAGTCGAACACTCTACCACAAGACCATCTGTCCCCTATGGTCTTTGATTGAGCACAACATTTCTTGTAAGAAGACATAAGACTGTGGCTCCTTTCTTTTTCCCTCACAAAGATCAATGCCAAAATAAAGTAAAATCTAAAGTCTATTGTTAATATTAAATAGTCATCACCATTGTAATGTATTCGGTCGGACACCAGAAATTTCACTCCAAGTCATAGGTCAAAAGAAAAAAATAAACAAATCAGAATTTTAGGATTTTGACAAGCTGTGATGATGCTTTACAATTTACTTTTTTTAAAGAGTTTTTCTCAGTTTAAAATGATGCATTTATCATTTCAAGATTTGTTCAGCTTCTATGTCCAATTAATTATTCAACAATACTATTTGGAAGCATGATGAATTTTATCCATAATTCTATACAAAAGTGTTCATCTTAGAAAGTTAAATAAGTCCTCATTTATAAGTTTTATTATAAAATAAACATTAATTGTTCATACTAAATTAAAATGAAACATAGATTAAAGAAAAAAAGATAAAAAAAAAAGATATGATTTTTTTTTAGGATCTATCAGCAATATGCCGTTCAGAATCTCCCATTGACTTTTACAGTTCAAACTCAGTGCTTTGTATGCATATAATATTTAGTATTTCTAGAATGAAAAATATTTTTTTTTAACTTTCTGATTAAAAATAATACGACACTACACCATTGATAGATTAGTGTAATTTCTACCACTATTATCAAATAAGGAGCGCAATATTTACAGGTAAAATTTGAACTTTGACCTATTAGAAAAAATAAAAACAATACAATTTTAGCAAACGTACTGGTATTTAAATATTTATTTTTACAGTACAGTCAAGGGATACAAAAAAAAAGAATATTGTTATTAGTGTGATAAATTTTAACAATTGTACCTTATTGGCCTCTTGTTGCTCTAATTCTCTCATTTTCTTCTACAAGTATATTATTGTATGTGTAAAAAATGTTGTTTAAAAACAATCAATAACTTCATTTTGTAAAAGATTCAAAGTTAAACAAAAGTGATATAATTTTAAATCTGATTCAAGTTTATTAGGATAAAGCAATTTGAATAGTTTCAAATTTGGTTAGGAATTTGTTTTATATACTATACTTATAGACACTATTACTATAGTATACACTGTGTATAGTCTATACCAGGGCTTCTTAAACTATGGGTCGCGACCCCATTTGGGGTCGCGTAGCAAAATTCTGGGGTCGCGAGAGATAAAAATACAATTTAACAGAAAATGTTTTTTAACTTGTAAAATATTAATTTATTTTTCTTTTATATTTGTATGGGGTCGTCAAGAAACTCGCAATCATAAATGGGGTCGTGAATTACAAAAGTTTAAGAAGCCCTGGTCTATACTAACACATGTTACATGCCATGTAACATGGTATTGCCATTAAATTCCCCTAGTCTATATATGCTGGACTTATAATATTTAGTCAAGTTTCAGGCTTCTATGTCTTTAAGTTATAAAAAAGTAAAGGGGAAAAACAACTATGAGAACTTGTAATTTAAATTAAAGACACATTTTTCCTGAATTTTAGTGGAGCTGGTGTAATATCAGATTTTATAAGAAATTTTTGTATCGGATATTTCCGTTTATTTACTGTATGATTCTGATAAAAGTCTGTTTAGTTCGTTTTAAAACTTTGCTATAATAGCTAAATATACATTTAATTTATAAATCCCAATGATTATATAGTTGAAGTTTACGTGAAAAAGATTGTCTATCTATAAACACCGTAAAATAAAGAAAAAGAGAATATAAAAAATAAAACGATTCTTACATAAGCCTCCGCTACTTTCCAATCCGTGTTCGGTGTCGCCATGTTTGAAAACTAATCAACAAAGTCATGTGACTAGGCGGAAATCCTACATCAGCCTTCTCCTCTCTCTCTCTCTCTCTCTCTCTCTCTCTCTCTCTCTCCTCTCCCCCCCCCCACCCTTTTTTTTGTTGTCAAATTACCCAACTATGTCATAGGTACACCCGAAGCTAAGAAAAAAAGTTATTATTATGTTAAAATAAAAGCATATATAGCAAAAGGTTTAATAATCTTAACTTTCAGGTTACAATAGAAGTGTGGCAGTCACCAAGAACCAGTCACTGGTGCTGCACCAGCCCTGGGCCGTAGCCAGAAAATCTAGGGCCCCTGATAGCTAAACTATAACTAATGGAACCCTTCTAAACCCATTTCTCAGCAAATATATAAATATTCATGTTCAAATCGAAGGGGCCCTTTAAATTTAGCCTTCATCTTAAGGCGGCCTTGGCTGCATTACTGGGGCTCTACGCCTCTACGATAATCAGTGCCGAACCTAGGGATTTGGGGGGGGGGGGGCTTGGTCTCTTTGGGGGGCCCCTGTAATTTGACATAATGAAATGAGATAATGTACTTAATATTTAATGTTAATTTTTTTTTGGGGGGGGGGAACCCTCATGCTGGGGCCCCGGGGGACTTTCGATTTTGGACCCCCCTCCCCACACCATATGTACTCCTCTGTAGATTGCCCTAGTTAAGATAACAGTGACACGGTAACGTACCCAGAGTCGTCGTTAGGTATTTTTGGGAGAAAGGCATAGACTTATATAATTTAAGGGGCCCTCGGCAAAAGTACCTTTGGGGCCCTCCGATTATACCCACCCTACAACCACCATGTGCTTAGTCCCCATCCCAATGGGTGTTCAAATATTGTGTGTGCCTTTTCTTGACACCCCCAACTCCCACCAGCCTGTGACTGTTTTTCACCATTCTCTGTCACAGTGCGTGACACTTCAGCCATGGAAAATTTGAAAAGTATGTGAACGGCTCCTACTGTGGTTGCACGATTTGAGTGATTATACTGTATATATATATAATACGCGACACATTCAGTGAATAGCCTCATCTGGCCTCTGATGTGTTGGTATTGTAGCTACTTGGGGTCGTCATGGGAGGGGCAGAGAAAATCATTATTTTCGGAAGGCCTCCTAGAAACTTGGGCAAAATATTTCCATAGCTGTTACTACCTGTTAGCAAGGTCTTTGTCTAAGAACTAATCTGACCGAAGGGAGTGGACCGAGTTGTTTCGATTTCAAATCTTCATATCCGGATCCGCTTATTACTAAGCGATACGCATGCGTGATTTATTTTTCAAGATGGCTTCTGTAGTGTAATGAAAACTTTCCTTATCGGTTGATCATAAAGTTTTTAAAACTTATTACTAATTGTGCTCATAAAACAATACTTCATTAGTTTTATAATCGTGACTATGGAAAACGTTGACAATTTTATAGACCCACAAATTGAAGTAAAAAAGCTTCAAGAACTCGTGAAAAAGCTTGAAAGACAGAATGAAGTTTTAAGAAGTAAACAAGGGGGACTTGGACTCCAGCCACAAAATGGAGAGTCGGATTACATTAACAAAAACAATAATCTCAGTACAGATGAAGATGTCAAGAAACATAAAAATATAGGCTTATTGGCACTAGAGGACTATGAAGATGTTAATTTTTCAGATTTGTCTATTGAAGATGACAGTTGGTAAGTAACTGTTGCAGCCAGTGTTTGCATGGCAGTGTTCAACAGTGTTGTTTTACTGACACAGACACAGTGATGAGTGGCATTAATTAACCAAATGTTGTCATAATGGATTATACCCTTGCAAATTAATTTTTTATGTGATACTTAAAGCAAATTGTTTGTGTTATTACCACATAGGTATGAATATATTAACTTAGAATAGTAAGTTCATGCCTTTTAATGTTATTGTGTTTTTGCAGTGTATATTGTTTGCCTTTGTCACCTTGGAGTACTATTATTGTATGTCGCTTTGGAATACTATTATTGTCCCAACTTATTTTCTTGTCATTGTCAGCACTCAGCAGTCTCTGTGCTGATTATATTATCATAAATCTGTTTTTGTTCTGTAAAAGGCTAGAGATTGCATTCTTCATTTTCTACACTAATATACATTTTTAAAAGGCTGTACATTTTGAATAATGAAATTCATTAAAAAAAAAATTAGTGAACCAAACATGATCATAGTAGTGGCTGAGATATTATCAAATTGATTTAAAATGTCAACCCATTGTTAATATTTTAGATTTAAAATAAAAAAAAATATATTTGACAATATGCAAGTGTCAGTAATATTATTTAGAAATAATTTTCAAATATCAAGTTGTTAAAGCTACCTGCTTTCAAGTAATTTTATCAGTTGGGATTTAGTTATGTTTTAGCTTTACAGAAAAGCTCAATGTGCTCACACTATCATGACTTACGCCATTAAAAAAAGTGTCTGTTAAAAAGTGTAATGTTTCATTATTAGCAAATAAAGTTAAATTATTGAAAGGTTCTGAACAAAGATAAAATAAAATCAATGCACAATGGAGTCTTAGCTTCTAAGAAATATATACTTTATATAATATCATTATCTCTCATTCCCCCCCCCCCCCGTTTGGCTGTTTTCAAGTCGATTCCACAGTTTACTCCAGTTTTCATTTGTTTGTTAGACTTTTCACTTAGCTTTCAATATAACAAATTACTTCATTAAAGCTCTAAACGTTGCTGCCTCACAGGTTATACACATCTCCTAAAGCTCCAAGTCCTCAACAGTCTAGTGAGCAGCTGTTGTCTTGGGTTCGTCAAGACTTTGACCACCCAAGCCCAGAAGTGCAATCCTCAAGAAGGGCTCTCATCAGCAAACTTGATGAAGTCGCTAGAAGTAATTTTAAAAAAAAACAAAAACTTCAGCAATTACTTTACTTTTGTGTTTATAAATATTTAGATTTTATTGTTAATTTTTCTCTCTACGAATTCAAATGTTGACCAGATTTTTTTGTTTTGTTAAATTCGTAAAGTGAAACACAGCTCTAGCTCACCAGTTATTGGAAGTCAGCCTTATAACAGTAGATCAGCATATGCATTGAGTAGGTCAACGGAGGATTCTGTTAACACGCCTCCATCAAGGAATATTTTGCCAAGGAAATCAGGCCTGGCTGCACCAGGTACATAAACATAATATATTTACTTTGATTTCTTGTACACCAAGCTGTCTTGTAGTAAATGAAAAGAGTGTTCAAATAATTTTGGCACTATACTTTCCATGTTTTAAATAAAAAAAGAATACTTGGCTGCTTTATATCTCCATCCCAAGAAACTCAGCTTATGCAGTTCGTCTTTCAAGTGGTTATTGTATTGCTTGTGCTTGGTTTCATGTCCAGTTACTCCATTGGTGGTTTGCTTTTCACAGAGAGTCGTAAAAAAACTTTTTTCTTTCTTTTTAACTACAGGAACAGGTAAATTAGCCTTTGACTCAGGTACTTACACAAGACAGAAACGAACCAATGCACCTATGCACGGGGAAGGTGACCAAGTCCAGGAGCATATTACGTCAGACATTAGTGAAATAGAAATATTAGCTAAACAGCAGGAAGAAAGTAAGTGCTCCAGTATATAAAATTTCATTTTTACGCTCATTATGGAATCAGTAATTATAACAGAGGTTTCTGTGTTAATAAAAGACAAAACAACTCATGTGTTGATAAAAGACAAAACAACTAATGTGTTAAAATAATAAAAGACAAAACAACTAATGTGTTAATAAAAGACAAAACAACTAATGTGTTAATAAAAGACAAAACAACTAATGTGTTAATAAAAGACAAAACAACTAATGTGTTAATAAAAGACAAAACAACTAATGTGTTAATAAAAGACAAAACAGCTAATGTGTTAATAAAAGACAAAACAACTAACCTGTTATAATGATGTTTAGTACATTTTTTTTTTCTTTGTATTTAGGTTTGAGACAAAGCATGACTCCAGCTAATAGAAAAGGTAATTATCATTCATTTAAATAATACACTTTATTGTTTGTGAATATTTATATATATTTTATATTCCATATGTGAATCTGTCATTGTAAGAGTCAAGACAAACAGTACATTTTATGTAAAAAAAAATGTTTCATTTTTTTTTAACTTGAATTTTATTATTATAGCTTTAAGAGCAAAACCAGGTCTTATGGAAGGAGACAACGGTGCAAGGCTAAGCCCTAGTCGATTTGATGGTAAAGTGTCGATTTTTATTTTATAATTTGGTTGTAGTTGCCATTCTTAGGCTAGCATAGATCTTTACTATTAGATAGTGTTATGTAGGGATTTGAATGTATAAGTATCTCGAGCATAACTTATCCTTGTCCCTTCCTGTATCATTACTAACTTGCTAGAATCTACATCCCTGTCCCCCATTCCTGCGCTGGCATGCACTCACACAACATTCTCTCACACACTTTCACCTGTATATATATATTTACAAATATACAAGCTTTCCCTTGTTTGACGCTTCCATCAATCAATATAGCTCTCTGGCATCATTAAACAAAAATACTCCATGGTGGTGACATTCGCCCCTCCTTAGAAAAAAACAACCTAATAACTATTGTTTTACAAAAAATAAAATTAGAAAATAACTTATTAAACACATTTCTTACCAAACATTTACTATCATCTGAACAACATTAAACATGCAAAAAAAATGGTGTAAAAAACCAAACTAAGCTAACAAATGAAGTGGAAGAAATATACTGAAATGAAATTATAAGATCATCGACTAAAGAAAACATGTAAAGAAAAGTGTCTTCTGGATCACTAGTAGCTGAATCAACAAGACATTTTTCTGTTATTGGTTTTCATTTCATCACATGCCATTTTACTTTTCACCTCACCGCGTTAATGTCCATTAATCAGTCTTGAATTCTCATGGTGATAGTCCTGGTTAACCTGTAGCGCCCGCCACTACAGTTTTCAGCATCACTATTACCTCCTGTCACCTGCACACCTTCCCTTCATCTGTCGACTTCCCTACCTCCATCCTCTTCACATTCTCTTTCACCTTGAATTCCTCCATCAACTGCTCTGTCACTCCCTGTGTTTAACTAACTATACATATTGGTCATCTAAATCTCTGCATTGTGTCTCCAGTTATTCATTCTCAAGATATATATTTCAATCTTTCTCTCATCTACCCTGTCAGTCTCAGCATCCTTTTTTACTTGGTGACTGTAACTGCCTCTCTATCAATTCTAGTAGTTTATCACCTTGTAAGTCACATTGTTTTCCTATTTGTCTCCACTTCTCTTGTAACTTTTAAATCTGCTCCAGGGTTAGCATTGGTACATGTACTAATAAATAAGTATTGAACAAATACGTGTACAATCCTTCAAACTTGGTACCTGAAACCTTTTGTACCTTAATTATACATAACACGCATTTCCTCTTTCCTAAAACATTACCAACTTGCTAGAATCTACATATCTATCCACTTTTCACACTCTATCACTTATTGTGCTGACATTCACTTGCATAATACCCTCACACACATAAACTTATACATATATATATATATATATATATATAAGCTTTTCCTTGTTTGATTCTTCCATCGATCTGTACAATATCAATCACTGGCATCATTTAACATATAAACACCAATATCCCTAAGTGACTGATTGCTAATTTCTACCTTAAATTTATTTTCATGTTTGTTGAACAAAAGACAAACATAATCATTAGCTCAAGACTGGGAATTCAAAAAACTATATTTCTGATAGCAGATACAAAATTTTAACAGCATGGATCGTATTTAATCTTCCTGTTAAAATTACTACATGTATAATTGTATATTGTTAAGCTAATATGTAAAGTCACATTACTTTTGTACGACATTAAAGGAAATCTATTTTGGTCTGAAAATATTTGTTAAAGTCATACATGGCAAAACCTAAATAAGAAATTCCCTGCTATTTGGATTTCAGTTGAGGGAGCTTATAATTCTCATCATCGAGGGAGTCTGGGCTCAGATCACAGCACACCTCCAGATAGTCCACACAGTAATCAGCAATTCCAACTGAGCCACTCAAATGGTAAGAAACGTTTATCTTAAGTCATTTATTTAAATCGCCCCCCCCCCCCCCCACTGTCTTAACGGCTGATGATCAGCTGTTATAGTGTTTCTTAGCTGTTACTATAAAATCACCCGCTAAAAATGTGAAATCAGTCTATAAACAATTTAAAAACAAGGGAGATTTCTATCAAAACAATACAGTTCCTGTTTTTGGATACTTCCATGTGTAAGCAGAAATATAATGCAGATTATTAAGCATTTTATGTCAATTTCGTTTTCTGATACAGGAGCAGTTATCTGTAGCCAGGATCGACATGCAATTTTTAGTTGTTCTCTATTAAAATACACAGAACAATACAAATTGTTCATATTTACGTAATGTAGTGATAATAGAGATCCATTTATAACAAATTAAATTTTATTACAATTCTATAGTTTCTGCTACCTATTGTGTATGTTTGACAAATGATTTGAAAGAATAAGATTTCGTGAGCGATACACCTAGATTACATAAATTGACTTTACTGGAAGATAAAGAGACAATGATAATAAGTCTTGTAGCTTATATTTATTTGATAAAATCTGATTAAATTTAAAACAGATTTAATGTCTCAATCTTTTTTTTTTTTTTTTAAAATTTTGATTTAGTTACTTTAGTCTAGTGTTTTCTGAGTGTTTTTTTTTTCTACTTGAAACAATTTACGACAATCTACATTATGATAATAAACATCTAATCTTCAACTTTGTTGATAAGTGCATAAACTGTAGGTGTAGTGAGCATTTAAGCTGAAAATTAATAAAGTTACCAACTCTGCTCACCCACTAAAGGTATAGACCACCCCCACCTAATGCACTATTCCCAATTTTTCATACATGACACAATTCGTTGCCCAAAAGTACTTTTGAAAATGTGTGCATGTAAAACCTTAACAATATTTCCATTCTTTTTTTTTTTTACAATTAGAAATGCATTTCTAAATTTACGAAAAGGTTTACTCCACAGAAATTCACACCGGACAGTTGGAGGGTTAAAAGCATATTGTTTGTTATTGTTTTAACATTCCAAATTTAAATCTATTCATTTCCAATTGTGAACTTATGCATGTATGTGTGTAATTCAGTCACTAAAAGTGGACTTCTGTTTAGAAGGTGTTAACTGCAACATAATTATTGATCAAATAAATTAATGAATTTTTTATTTACTGTCTTATGTATATGCTATTATAATTTATAAGTTAGATAGTACAAAGTGTGATACATTGGACTGTGGGTTAAATGCATCCATACTGGCCATACAACAAACTGGAATTTGGACAAAAAAGCAGACACACATATTGTTTTGTAATTGTACCATATGAAAAACTGTTAAACTTTTAACAATGAGAAAAACAAATTCTCTTAAATGCAATTTATCATGAACACATTGTAAGCATCCACTGGTTAAAACTTGATAAGTGACAGATATTATTAAATCGATTCTACACATCAGGTGGCATTAATTAGAACCAGTTTCTTTACCTTATTTAAACCCCTTTTCTCCTGTGGTGTCAGGTATAAACATTAGAAATATTTCAAGTGTGATGTGGATTTCTGTCTTTCCCAGCTACGCCAGGTACACTGCTAATTATTAGTTATATTGAACTTTTCCATTATCTATGTTCGAATTCATCAACTGTGGACTAGTTACAGGTAGCTGTAGGGCACTTGGATGTCATATAGTACCATTTGGCTAACATTTGTTGCTATGACAACTAGTTTTTTTTTTTGTCACATGTTTTTCTGTTAAATCTTGTTTGGCCTGTAAAAAAAAAGTTAAATTAGCAGACATTTTTGTATGCGTGTGTTTGATTCTGTAAACTTTTGAAAGAACATTTGATACTATTACATGTCATAAGGATATAGATACGTTTTTATTATATTTCTTTAGCACATCATTATGTTAGTAAATATTTTGAGTTTGCAGCGCAACAAAAACTCGATGATTTCTAAACTTTTTTCTCCTTGTAGATTCCAGAGGACGTCGAAGTCTCCCCACAACACCAGCTTTGCAGTACAAGTCTCATAACTCCAGTGACTCAAGCCTTGAAAGGCATAGTGTTAACAGTGATGAGATGAATCTTGCTCCAGAAGCTAACAGAACTATGTCCTCCAGATTACAACAGCCCAACTACCGCCCAAACAACATGACACCTAAAAGAGCTGTTTCATCCGGTTTGCTGCCAGGTCTTGCCCAACAGCAGCAGCAGCGTGGCTTGTCTCCGCAAAGAACTAGTGGTCTGCCAACACCCCGGAAACAGATCATGAGGCCAAACTCTGCCACAAGGTCATCTTTACCCACATTTAAAAGGTAACTCATTTTTTAAAGTTTTATCTTATAATGTTACCAGAAGGTTGTATACAATTTTTCCTTTTATTTAAAAAGAAATGATACATTTTTTTTTTATCCTTCAGAGCTAACGCTCCATCACCGAAGCCAACAGGGGCTGTTGAAGAAAATTGGCGAGATGGGTGTTTTTGATCTAAAAGCTTTGTTAAATGTGCTTTGTCTGAGTGAAAGGCATTGAAAGAAATTTTCTGCTTTACCATAAAAACAGGAAAATATAACAACTAAATGATACAGTTGACTCTTCGAAGGCTGAACACAAAACATAAAAAGACATCTCATGCATTTCGGATTCAGGTGTATTCATTTCACTGCAGGCAGACGTGGATATTTTTGTGCCTAAGTTAAGTAACTAATTATTGTTACTGGAAACATTGACCTTCATGTGATTATTTATTATGGAGCTCATTTGAATTTGGAGTCTGCCATTACACAAATACAACAATTCTTTGGACAATTAAGTTAGCGAAAGTGGTAATTTTTTTTTTTTAGCTTGGAACATTTCCCTGGCATTATGTTATATTTTCTTTTACTAAAACGGCAAGCAATTAATTAGTTTTTTTAAATTTGTGTTTTAATGAGAAGATTTTTCTTTTAAGATATAAAGCTTGTTGCTTTTGTATAATGTTTCTTGCTACTGTAAAGCATTTCAAATCTTTGTTAGATATTTCGTCTACATTATTATGACTACATGACATACACATTTGTTTGAAGCCTTTGTACTTTTTGAACTTTGTTTACCATTTTTTTTAAAAATAACTTTTACAAACCATTATTATTCCTTTTCTTTTGAAAAAAAAAATTTACTAAGTCACTGCTTTTTTGTCGAAACATTGAGAAATAGAGAACCTGAAATCAATTCAGTTAAGTTTAATTTGAGATGCTCATTTAAGAAAAAAAAGGATTTCGCTGAACCCTAATTGGGGGTCATTTTATAAAATAAAAATCTGTGGAAGCTTTGTTGAAATATGGTTGACTCACATATAAACAAATTTTCCACCTCTAACCAACAAACATTTACTCTTTCATCAATCAATCTCTTTGCTTAATTCCTTGGGAATTGCATACCTCTTCATTTATTTAGCTTCCAGTCTTGCTTTCCTATGATTGGTTAGTAAGGTTAAAATTTTGAACTTTGATGATTGTAGTTTACTTTAGTTAAGTTTCCCTCCTGAAATCAAATTTAGTGCTTTCATTTATATGTATATACTCTTTTTTTTGGTCTGTTCTACTTTGCTAAGCCACATCTATTAAGTCCAACAAAAAAAAAATTGTCTGCGCTTTTTAAATATTCATGTATGTTTGAAACTGAATTTGACTTGAATGAATCTGTAGATTACTTATTCTGTCCTGGCCCAGAAGCATTGACTCTAATGTTAAGCCTGTGTCGAGAGAGAGAGAGAGACATGATTCTGCTGCGTAATCATATCCGTGACTGTGGACAGGAGTTACGGCCAGTAATATTTAATATCCCAGTACGACCCCTGACTGATATCCCTGTGACATTGTAATTCCAGTTTTAAATTTCCAAATACGTAACATTTTGGTTGCACCATGAGCATTTGTTACATTTATTTTGGTTTTTTCAGGCGCATAAGAAAAAAATGTTTTCTAGCAGATTTGGACATGCTTTTTTTTTCTTCCTCACTGATTACAATTTTGTTTGAGTAATTGTCATGTAAAACTGTGTGGCCCGTGATGTAAAATGGCCCGTATAAGATCTCAAATTATTTATTGTGTATATGTGTCAGTGCACTGTATCGGTGCCTTTCAGTTGTACAGAAAGAAAGTTGGCAGGCTTTTCAGAACAAGCTGGACTAGCTGAACTCTGATAACGCCCTTCACTGAATTATTTGTAATTTTAAAAAAGTGGTTTTCAGGGGAGGGGGGGGTCGTCAAATCATACAAAAAATAAAATAATTCGCCTTGTCGTGTTGAACAAAAAACTTTTTTTTATCAAAATTGTTTCATAACTACATGTGTGTTTTATTTGTAAAAAAGTTTTGTTCTGATATAATAGTATAGCAGGGATAATGCTTTCTTCAGTAGAGTGGCTGCGTAGTAGTTTTACACACCCCCCATCTCCTTTTTTTTTTTTGGTCAATGACGATCCCATGTCTGGCGTGTGTTTAGTGTATATATATATATATTAGCAGTGACCCCCAAAAAAAAAACTCTTTGCAAGTTGGGCAATAAAAGAAAGGATCTCCTCCCTAATTATTTGAGTCGGCTTACGTTAATGCTGATGTCATCAGAGATTGCTGTCATTCTGTGATAATTTCATATCATCTTCATTTTTGTTATATATTCGCTTTTTGCTTTACTAAAGTCAGAAACGATAACCCCATGCTTTATACATTTTTTTTTTCTGTGTTAGAAAAAGTTTTAATAAATCAACCATACATATTAAAATAATTTTTTTTTTTTTTAGATTTTTTTGTACACATGTAGTAACTAACATTTGTGTGGATTTGGTTATAGTTTGGTTATGGTACGTAATACTATTTTAGTTGGCTGATTATCTCATATTCCTGAAGGATACATCCCCCAAGCGTTAGTTGCCTGAGATAAATATAATTTCATTGGCTAAAGTAAACTTTTGATTCTTCTTGTAATATAATTATTTATGGCACTAAGAGGAGATAAGTATTCTTCTAATTTATACGAATTACAGAAGCAGTTATTCCTCTTTAATAATCTTTTTGTGTTGCCAAAAGTTACATTTTGATTTTAGTTTAAAATGATGTGAAAGTCTTAAAAAATGCGTGTTCATTTTTAAAGTTAAATAAACAAAATGCATGCTTTTAGTGGTCACATTGACTATTTGTAATTAATAAATATATATATATATATATATATACATATAACTACTCTATCCGCCTGCTTTTGGTCTTGCCCTTCTTTAAATTTAAGTACCCATTGTGGCCTGTGGGTCAAAAATTTCACCCACCCCCCGATCTAGACTTTTATTACATTTTTTTTTTGAACAAAAGAATTGTAAAGTGACATTTGAATAATATTAAAAAAAATATTGAAACATGTCTGTAACAAATGTATTAAAAAAAACCTTTCTACTTTCTTTCTTAAGTCCACTTCTTCCTTCTCTCTGTCTCTCTCTCTCCCCCCCTCCTCCCGCACTACTAAGGGCATTTTACCCCAAGTCTTATCTTCTTACTGACATCTCTATAGTTAGCCTTGGGTGTGGATGTGTACAGATATTTGCCTGTTGTCTAAATTTTTTTTTTATATAAACAGAAGGTTTGCTTGAGCACAGTATGACTTGGTGTCCATTTGGACACACCAGTGTTTGTATATATATGTGTATCTATTATGTGTACTTTGATCAATTTACATAACTGCTATGTCAGCATTGGTTTCAAGGAATAAAACTTTTTGCTGGAAAATATAAAATAATAACAACCTGCTTGTTTGTTTTGTGTTTTTTAATTGTGTTGTCTGATGTCATTATGTTTGTGTTTTAAATAATTAAATTTTTTCTCTTGAAGATGTTAAGGCAGAACTGTTCCACACTGCTGAAGGGCTCTATTTCAGTATTAAACCTGATAACCAGGGCCCTCAAATTTACGTTTCTGACCAGGGCCCACAAAAACCTGTCAATTAAAAGTAACGTTCATCATGAGCTAAAAAAGATGTTTTTTTAAAAAAAAAAAAAAGGATTATCTCCCTTGCACCACACTCTTCACCTGACCAAGTAAAATCTCGAAATTCTATCCCAGTGACAAAAAACGCGGGTACATTGCTCGGCAAAAAAAGTGAATATTTATGTAATTAGTGTAACTTTAAAGTAATTCATAACCACAAGAAGAGTTACTACTCCCCACCCGAATGAAATCATTATGAAAACATTAACGTAATCCTAAGTGTAAATATGTCTTTGTATCTACTTATATAGTTAACTACTTCTCTACTTATATGATTATCTACTTATCTATGCTTGAATCTGCATATCAGTCTGCCGTGAAAAGGACACTACTGTACTACCACACGTGTGAATACGCTAATAAGCAGAGCGCGTGAGCGATCGCTCACACGTATTCAGAGCGTCGCTCATACTACACGCACTGATCGCTCACTCCGACGGACTGACATCGCTTAATTAAATCGCTCACAAATTTTGGCCTCAAACAAAAATGTCGCTCAGAGACAAAATTTCTTGCTCACTTCATACCACACCTTAGAGGGAACATTGACGTGTATACGCTAATACGCAGAGCCCGGCAATAGCGGGGGGGGGGCAGGTAATACATTTTACTAAGTAGAACAAATAAGCAGAGGGGGCCAGACAAAACGCGGGGCGGCCCCGCGCACGCTACAGGCCTGGTACCGGTCAGTGTCAATACGGTACATCCGGGGTCTAAAATAAATATATACTTTTTAAACTATTTTGATCAAAGATCCACCATTGTGGTCCAACAAAAAAAGTTAAATGCTATTTTACTTAGAAATGTTCTGACTTAGAAAAGTCAATATACTCTTAGAAGCTTCTTTGTCCATAATCTATATATGTCAGTGTGGTGAAAACCAGGGGTCATATGTTAAGACATGAAGGACAATATAACTTGGCGTCTTATTGAACGAGAGTGGTGAGTCTTTTAGGGAGGTTGAGGCGCGATGTTGACTCCCTGTGCCGTCACTGTAGGGAGGTTGAGGTGCGAT
Source organism: Bulinus truncatus (assembly GCA_021962125.1). Lineage (NCBI taxonomy): Eukaryota > Metazoa > Mollusca > Gastropoda > Planorbidae > Bulinus > Bulinus truncatus. The sequence continues at coordinate 674,583 of JAGDYQ010000282.1, read as the reverse complement.
GTTGACTCCCTGTGACGTCGCTGTAGGGAGGATGAGGCGCAATGGTGACTCCCTGTGACGTCGCTGTAGGGAGGTTGAGGCGCAATGGTGACTCCCTGTGACGTCGCTGTAGGGTGGTTGAGGCGCAATGGTGACTCCCTGTGACGTCGCTGTAGGGAGGTTGAGGCGCAATGTTGACTCTCTGTGCCGTCGCTGTAGCGAGGTTGAGGCCGTCGTTGTAGGGAAGTTGGGGAAACCTTGAGGCTGTATGGCAGCTACCTCACGCCAAGGAACACAGCGAGTTGAACCTCTTCTGGGGTGAGGTGGGGGGAGGGGGTAAGTCTCAACGCGCAGATAAACTGGGAGTTCAAAGAGTTCAAATGGACTGTTTAACACGGTTGTGGTCTGGTTGTAGAATCCTATCTGCACAGTTATTAACTCGACCTGCATTGTGAAGGTTACGGGGTCAAGTGTCATCGGGTTCGGTCACCTTGACGCCTACAGAGCTATTGCACAATCTTTTACTCTGCAATGGTGGGAAGGGGGGGGGAGGGAACTACGATACAAATACCGTCTCGTCTATAAGATCAAGGGATAGAACTCAACAATCTCTTCGTACAGGAATCTCAATAAACGCATTTGCTAAGCGTGAGTACAAGTAAATATAAAAGTGTTTTAAAAAGTAACGCCCCCTTCCCCCTCCCTCCCTCCCTCCCCCCTCCCTAACCCGATGATCGGGGGCCCCCTGACAAACATTATTGTTGGACCCCCCCCGCACCACCCCACCACCACCACCTCCACATATCAATAATATCTGATTCAATTTATCTGCACATGATTCCAGCCAGAGTCATAGCACGTGAAGTAAAAGACTTGATATTATTATGGTGTAAGACAATTTGTGGAATGTTTCAAAGTAAAGTCTAAAAAAAAAAAACATTGCACGTGGCGGGGGCGGGGGGCGTGCGCACTAATAGACCCGCGGAACAAAAACGTATACGGTATTTTATTTATTTATTTTCATTTTATTATTCTTCCGTTCACCTTTGCTAACAAACTTAATCATCAAGTCTGATTCCCACTTTTCGCTGGCAGCCCAGCCCCCCCCTGCCTGAGGATCACTTTGTCTACTTGAGAGGAGGAGGGGACGTGTGGTGGGGGGAGGGAGGGAGGGTACATGGAGTGGGAGACGGGGAGATGGAGTGGAGAAACTATCAAAGAGAGAGAGAGAGAGAGAGAGAGAGAGAGAGAGAAGAGGGAAAGGGGGAGGGGGTGTGTTCGACGAAAGAATGTTCTTTGACTATTATTAGGTGGTAATTGGCCACTTTGTCGTGTCTAGTTTTTTTTCCCCACCCCCACTCCTGCTTCCACCACCCACATTCTTTTTTTTTTCTAACACAGTCTGGGTGAGAGTTTCGTAAAAAAAAAAAGAAAAAGTGACTCTTTTGAGCCCCGTAGAGACTAGACATTGATCCGAAAATTAAGACTAACGATGATCCGAAAATGACCGTAAGGGCCGTGTAAATGTCACACCTTTAAAGTCTCCGTTTATCTCCGAGGATTTTTTCTTTCACGTCGGAAACTGATGCATGTCACTACTTCTTCCCCCTCCCGGTGTCAGCAGAGTGGGGGAGGGGGTGGGGCTGACGTGCAACGTGGACACTGGACGGTCTGCCTGCATTAATCAAAAAGTGCAGGCACCCACTGCCACGCCCTCGTAACTGAACAGGCACACACTCTGACACCACCCAGCCTTACACCCAACATGAACACACATTTACACACTTACACACACAACACAATGTACTGTATGCGATTTCGTTTGTCCTCTTTATTTATTTTATTTCTATTTGTTCTGTTAATGGGATCAACAACGTAAGGAAGGATAGAATTGAAGACGATACGTACAGTCGGTACAGATAGACAATGGATGCATGCCACGCTATCAGGGCCGAACCTTGGGATTTGGGGGGGGGCCCGCGGTGGCTTGGCCTCTTTGGGGGGCCCTCTGCATTTCGACACTCGACACCATGACATGCAATAATGTACTTAATATTTAATGTAAAAAAATTTTTTGGCCCTCCCCCCTCAAGCTGGGGCCCGAGGGAACTTTCGAATCTGGACCCCACACCCTCCTCCACCCCCACCCTGGTTACTCCTCTGCATGTTATTTATTCTTTAAAAAAAATATGTCAATTGTTTGCATAAAAAGAAAGACATAGTCAGCAGACAGACAGATAAACACACACACACACATAAATATAATATACATAAAGCTATTACATTTATAGATAATATTTATTGCATTTTATTCCTGAAAGGCCCTTCGGGGCAATGGGGACCCAGACGGTGACCTAGTTTTCCTGCCATAATGACAGATCTGTAAAGAGACACAACAGTCACATATATAGTCATACAAAAAAACTGGGACAGAGATCTCATAAACACATATACATAAAGACATATACACAACACATTAACACATATACATACAGTGCCGAACTAGTGATTTGGGGGCCCGGGGGGAGCTTGGCTACTTTGGGGGCCCCTGCATTTTGACATTCGACACCATCACATGAGATAATGTACTTTAATACTTAATGTAAAAAAAAGTTTTGGGGGCCCCCTTCAAGCTGGGGCCCCGGGGGGACTTTCGAATTTGGACCCCCCCTTCCCTCCATCCTAGGTACGCCTATGTATACATACAAACAAACATACACATAACATAAACAGATATACTTACAAACATACACACAACACAACATAAACACATGTACTTACAAACACACACAACACAACATAAACACATGTACATACAAACACACACAACACAACATAAACACATGTACTTACAAACACACACAACACAACATAAACACATGTACTTACAAACACACACAACACAACATAAACACATGTACATACAAACACACACAACACAACATAAACACATGTACTTACAAACACACACAACACAAGCTTAACGCCACATGTCCCTGTCCATTTTTTTTTTGAGGTAAGTTTCGTCCAGGCCTCTGAAGACATGTTTACGGAAGCCACTTGTCAGACCAGCGGAGAACATCTCCGAATGTCACTGGACAATGTCGAACTCTGTTCGTGTATGTAATCATTCCTCGTAGGAAATGATGGGTCTGGTCAAAAGTAAGGGAAGAGGGGGGGGGGGGGGGGGGGGGGAGGAGTGTGTTTGTCAGAAAGACCATCTGCCTAAAGTGATTTTCTTCATCATCTGAAAGTGCTTTCTCCAGTTACCCTTGTAACAATGCAATATGTTATATGCTATTTAAAAGGTCAACTAAAGAACTTGACCTAGTTATTTCTGGTTCCTTTACATGATCATTAACGAAGAGTCGTATTACATTAAAAAGCAAGAAAGTTTTATTCTAAAAAAATTTCTCTATTGTGTGTCTATTTTAGAACTTTGATTGAAATCTATTGATTAACTGAAATTAAAAAAAAAGTCTTTCTATCTATCTATCTATCTATCTATCTATCTATCTATCTATCTATCTATCTATCTATCTATCTATCTATCTATCTATCTATCTATCTATCTATCTATCTATCTATCTATCTATCTATCTATCTATCTATCTATCTATCTATCTATCTATCTATCTATCTATCTATCTATCTATCTATCTATCTATCTATATGTCTCCCCGCCCACCTGCGGCCTGTCTGTCTATTTGTCTTTCTGTGCGTATGACATTTGTCTAACGTCTGTCAATCTGAACGATAAATGCTTTCATTTCAACATACTTATCTTTCAATCTATCTGCATTTCTAAACCAACTTTATATTGTCTGTCTGTCTGTCTCTCTGTCTGTCTGCCTGCCTGCCTGTCTGTCTGTCTGCCTGCCTGTCTGTCTCTCTGTCTGCCTCTGTCTGTCTGCCTGTCTTCCTAGCTATCAGCAAAGAAAAAAAAAGTTGTTCAGACATTTCCACCACGTTCCACGCTGTTGCTTTGATCAATATCCCCCCCTCCTCTCTGCACCAATCTCTGCGCCTCCCCCCCCCAATGCAATCTTACTTTTTAAAACTAAAAATAAATAAACTCTACATTGTAATCTTGCCCATAATAAATGTACGATTGACCAATCTGAACAAAGCCACAAAAAAAACAACCAAAAAACTGTTCGATTCAACTTTAAAATAAAAAAAACAAAAAACACACTTTTTTCTTACAATTCTTAAGTGGGTCATGATAACCTAATACCGCAATCTCTAGGCACGTGACAGTTACGACTTCCTGTTGCAGTGGGGAGTTGTGGGCCGGGGGGGGGGAGGTGGCAGGCGGGTATTGTGAAGAAAATAGAGTTGGCAGACGCAACTGTCAACCGATTCAAAGAACTGGCAGAAATCTCCAATTTCGTGGTCGAAATCTTTCTTAGTCCGAGACGGCAATGACTACCGGGGACTCAGTGCTACTCTATTATTGTGGGGCGGGGGGGGGGCGGGGCGGATTTTGGGGAAGGCAGTTAATCATACAATTTGCAAAAGCTGCAATTAGACAATCGGTTCCACCAATATGTCGGGATTGTGGGTATAAGGGGGGGGGGATATGACCGTGGAGGGATTGAACAAGAAACTTAGACGGCCGAGAGAAGAGCGACCACTCTGTCTGGATCGTTGACGCAAGAGATGGAAATTATAGAAATTATCTCCCTTCTTCCCCCTTTTTTTGTTGGACAATGTATTCTTCTTCCTCGTGGGGAGAAGAATAATAAAAAAAAGGTAAAAAGGTCACATGACGTCGAAAGGAGATTTTTTTTTTTAGGAGAGGGTGGTAACTTTTCCGTTAGAAAGTTTTGACTGCACACTCCAGGCGTATTGTTATCACCATTCAGGTGGAGTCATTTATTGTTCATCAGATAGAAATGAAGTTGGTGGCTAACTGGGGGGCAAAAATTACTACCTGCGAATCAGCCAATAAGAAGAGACGAAACAAATTAGTACCTGCGAATCAGCCAATAAGAAGAGCCAAAACAAATTACTACCTGCAAAAAAATAAAATTACTTGAACAATGTGCGAGAAATGTTCCTTCCGTTTTATGTGAAAGAAATAACGATTTGAACATGTTTTCAGTTGATGAGATTTTATTGTCAAGGGGTGATAAATCGAAATGCTAATACCATACACTATAATTACTTGATCTTGACTAGGTGACTTAAAGTCAATAGTGAAGGAAGGCAATTTCAGATTCAGATAGCGAGAATTAAAAATATTTTGAACAAGAAAGGTAAAGAAATAAAGGGACATAACAGACGGACAGATGGTTCAGACCATGTTCAGACTAGCCCAGACATTGACAGAAGTTGAACATTGTTCCGATTTATATTTCGTCTTCCGTTTTCACTTTTCGCGTTTGAGTTTTGGAGTTCATTTGAATAGTAAATAATATAATAAAACTAGCCAGACTTGAAATTTTGTTTTGAAAATGGGGTTTTGGTGGGTGACTATTTAGATCGCCTGATACCAAAACAATGATATTTGTGTAGGATATGAATATAGTGCTAAATAAATTATATAGGTGATTGGTGTGAGACTGTAGTCATATGACTTACACAAAAAATATCCAATTATCGGAGAGTGTCATAAAATATTTTGTGATCTCTCCTTCCCGGTCTGAGAGACATACCATGATCCACGGGGGATGGATCATAGGGGTTCTCTAGTCAGGAAAAAAAACCTATTACTTGCGAGGGTAGTGGTACTGTTGTCAATGAGGACTATCCGAGACCGCAGTATTCACAGCTGGCGGTGGTGACGGATGTGGTCGGCACACAACACCCTTCCACTCCGTCCCTCTCAAGCACACCTGCGCAGCCTGCCATTTCGGGCTGAGGGTACAGGCACACTACACCCTCCCCTCTGTCCGAGTAGCAGGAAAAACCCCGTTCCTTGCCATTCTGGCCGATCGGCAGTACACACACCCTGCTGGTCTGGCCAGTTTGGGCAAGGATTAAAACCCATCTTTCTGCCATCCCTGCAGATGATAGCGGGCACACTCACCCCGCCGCTCTGTAGGCATGGCAGACGTGCATCAGCGCCGCCAACAATGCTGGTGTGGTAGGCACACTACACCCTGCCATGCTGGCAATGGCGGCGTTAAAAAAAAATATATATGACATACACACGGTTCATACATGGTGCATAGATGACAGTGCCGAACCTAGGGATTTGGGGGCCCCGGGGAGGGGGAAACTTGGCCTCTTTGGCGGCCCCTGTATTTTGACATTCGACACCATGACATGAAATAATGTTCTTAATATTTAATGTAAAAAAAACTTGGGCCCCCCCGCAAGCTGGGGCCCGGGGGGACTTTCGAATTTAGACCCCCTCTCCCCTAGATACGCCTCTGATAGATGACATATAATGATTCACAGATAACAGATCTAGAGATAAAGATGATTCATAAATGACAGATAGTTGTCATAAAAGATGATTAATAAATAAATGACAGATACAAGGCGTAATGTGATAGATAGACTATATACACGACAAATAAATGACAGATAGAAGATAGATGATATTTAGGAGATAGTGTGGCTATTTTTTTAAAATGATACATGACAGTCTGCTGATATAAAAATGTATAGATAAAATAAATAAGATCGTGTGTTTAGTGAATGGTAAATAGCTGATAAACATATGAATGAAGAATTCTATTTTTATAGAAACCCGATAAAAAGACGTTTAAGAAATGCCATATTATAGAAATAGGTCAGGGTTAAGTACAAGAAATAAAGACACATTTTTTTAACGTATTACTTAATCGAGAATTTATTATTCACAGTTTTTAAAACTGTCATAATAAAGTTATGGAATAAGAAATGGGAGGGGGGGGGTAATGTAATCTATTAGGGTAATTTCCCCTTAACAAGCTCCGTCCGTCGGTATAAAGAAACACAAGAACTAAAACGGGAGAGAACTTGGTTGGTCGAAAAATATAAAAATCTCTGAATTGGCTAAAACAGCCAAAGTATCCAGATAATTGCTTCTATTATCATTCGTAATTGGGCTGGTCGTTTACTGGTGTGCGAATAGACGAATTTTTTGTAATGATGTAGTCCCCAAATCCAGTCAGACTAGAAACCAAATACAGTTACGAAAATGACTTACGGAGAAATCCAAAAAGTTCACATAACAGATTCCACAGTTACTTAAGCTTTTTAAAGATTTCATACATATTAAAAATTAACTCTTTACTTATGATGTTACTATTTCATTATATTAACAATTAACTCTTTACTTATGCTGTTGATATTTCATACATATTAACAATAACTCTTTACTTATGCTGTTAATATTTCATACATATTAACAATTAACTCTTTACTATGCTGTTAATATTTCATACATATTAACAATTAACTCTTTACTTATGCTGTTAATATTTTATATATACTTACAGTTATCTTTTTACGTTCTGTACATTGTGGACAAATTACTCATAGTCATATGAATGAGTTGTAGATGAGCATGGGGCTATTGGGGGCCTTTAAAGCAGTAGGCGATGTGCCCAAAGTGCTCATGTTTAATTTAGTCTTTTATTTCAACTAATCATGGATACCGATATTTCAGACATCAGTAAAAAAAAAAATTATCTTTAGATTCTAATTTTTTAAAAACAAAATTGAATACTATAAATAATAATAATTACTGAATGTGTGTCACTTATTGTCGAGGATCAGGATTTATTGGGTTAATATTGTATTAATGCCCTGCTTCATCTTGTTTTAATAATCCAGGGATTGGGTGTAATCTTCTGCGGCACAGTCTAGCAGTCTGAAATTATTTTTAAAAATACTTTCCCGGCTGGCGGGAAGATGTGGTAAAACGGGACACAAGCCAGGGACAGATCTCAGACGACCCGACTCTGCAGGCTTTCTAGAATTTTTTTTTTTTTACAATTTTTTTTTAATGCAACCGAATCACGTACCGCGAATGTCCCCGAGAATCAAAACAGTGGAGATGTTTTAAGATGGCGCTGCCTGTCAATTTAAAATGCAACTCTCGTCGTCTGGGCGAAGTAAAAACGTCGTTGTCTCTCCCTCCCCTGCCCTCCCACCCTCCATCCACCACCACCCCACCCTCCCCCCACCCGTCTCCCCCCTCCGCCCTCATTTTGACAGGACCTGGTGCCAATCGACTGCCAGCCTTTCAGACCCTGACATTGTCCTTAACAGAAATTATTTCTACTCTTTACGTCCAAGGGGGAGGGAAGGGGAAAGGTCACATAACTCATAATGACGTAACTCTATCTGCTGTACTAAAGGGGAGACAACAAGACCCCTGTGTCCCACGTGCCAACGTAACAGAATATGTTACAAACATAATTACAGTAACAAGCCAATATAAATAGAGAAGGGTTTGGATGGTATCAGTTTTAATCCAAATCTAAAACTGGTTAGATGATATTATATCCTGTGATTTTTTTGTTTGTAAGTTGCTGGGAGTCACCTCGGCATCAAAATATGCTTAAACACACGAAAACATCGATGAAGTGATATGCTTAAACACACGAAACATCGATGAAGTGACATGTTTAAACACACGGAACATCAATGAAGTGATATGCTTAAACACACGAAACATCTATGAAGTGACATGTTTAAATACACGAAACATCGATGAAGTGACATGTTTAAACACACGAAACATCAATGAAGTGATATGCTTAAACACACGAAACATCAATGAAGTGACATGCTTAAACACACGAAACATCAATGAAGTGACATGCTTAAACACACGAAACATCTATGAAGTGACATGTTTAAATACACGAAAACATCGATGAAGTGACATGCTTAAACACACGAAAGATCAATGAAGTGACATGTTTAAACACACGAAAACATCGATGAAGTGACATGTTTAAACACACGAAAACATCAATGAAGTGACATGTTTAAACACACGAAAACATCGATGAAGTGACATGTTTAAACACACGAAAACATCGATGAAGTGACATGTTTAAACACACGAAACATCTATGAAGTGACATGCTTAAACACACGAAACATCTATGAAGTGACATGCTTAAACACACGAAAAATCAATAAACTGACATGCTTAAACACAGAAAACATCAATGTAGAGATTTGTTTAGACACACGACTTTGTGACGACTTTGATAGATGGGCCCACAGTTTTCAGAGTTTGGGGGTGGCTCGATACATAATGATCCAATTATGTAAACGAAATAACATTATAAGACCCACTGTACAGGTACATACAACAACAACAGCATCATCAGACTCACCGAGTTCATCGACAACAGTCATATCGGCGATCGGTAAAATCGATCAACCTGAGGACGCCCGTTCTGTACAATTTATATTGCGTGGAACCGGTCTGTCCACTACATAAACACCATGAAGCTGTCAACATACCGTTTCTTTTACCTATTGTGCACAGTGTGCACCTAAGTGCACTTACAACACACCGAACATCCAATCATGGTGCAGAGCAGGCTTGAGGAGCCGCTATTTTTTTCCGGCTCGGCTCCCAAAAATTTGACGGCTCCAGCTCGGCTCCCAAAAATTTGACGGCTCCAGCTCGGCTCCGGCTCCCCATTAGGGGAGTATCACAAAAGACAAAATTTGTGCAATTGTGTCACGCAAACATGCCGCTGGTGAAAGGTTATGCAAATTTTGCTGCGTTCACCCCCCCCCCCCCCCCATCGTCAGGAACTTGAAAAATATACGCATTGTCGGTTTGAATAAAAACAAACCATTTCAGTTCATCCAGAAACATATCATTATTTTCGTCCGAGGTTTCACTAGTCGCCATTTTCATAAGTAATAAAAAGTTATTTCAATGATCCGGCTCCAGCAAAAATTAGCGGCTCCGCGGCTCCGGCTCGGCTCCGCAAGCCTGGTGCGTAGGACACCCTCCGTCTCGGGCATACGGCAGGGCGCCAATATATCGTTAGGTTGAACACAAACTTTAAGATTTTCCTTCCAAAGTTTAACAAGCAATATTTTTTTTTTGCCGTGCATAGACTTTTGGAAAATTCGAGGTAAAATCGGTTGGTTTTCGGGGCAGGCACTGAGTGCAGCACTTTTAAAATGTAAATTAGTTAACTTTATAATTTAAAAAACGGACACAAAAAATACTGGCTCCAATCATAAAGAGCTACAATGTCAACAACAACAAAGTAACGTATAGATATCATAGTTTGTGTATCTCGTAAACTGTGTGATAACATACATCTTTGTTCTCATCGCACCACCCACCCACCCACCCCCCTTCTTCAAATACAGCCATAACGGCCAGATTTCTCTACGTTGGATAACCAAAAAACTTGTGCAATTTGTGCCTAATTCGCGGTTTTGAAAAAAAAAAAAGTGAAAATGGTTTTTCATAGCGGGACGTCTGCTAACATTGATGTGACGGGAATAAAAGATAAAAGAATAGGGGCTATCAGGCTATCAGGGAGGGGAATAATTAGACCGGGGGGGGGGAGAAAACATTAGCTTGTGAAAGGATCGGTGGGGGATAAGGAAAGGGGAGGGGGAAATATAATATAAATCAAGGTCTGGAAGGAAGGATTTGATTCTGTACTAGGTTCACGGAGTTTATCACAGAAAATGATGTGTACCCCTCAATCTCTCCCCCCCTCTCCTTCTTTGCCCCCCCCCTCCTTCTTTTTACCTTTTTTTTTTCATCTCGACGTCACATCTAAATTAGTTAAGGATGAACAAGAAAGAAAAAAAATAATAAAGCTTCCCGCCACCATCTCTATTCTTGTTGGCGCCCCGCTAGGAGACAGAGGGGGCGGGGGCGCCGGTATCATCATCCCCCAATCTCCCTCTGACTTGGTTCAGTGCTCTGGCTGAGGTGACCAGATAAGCCCCTGTTTAGTTTACAGCTGATGAACGCAGAATAACAGAGTCAAAAGATGTGGTGGGGGGGGGGAGGGAAAGCAACAACTTACATAACAGAGCAGTAGGCTGTTCCCGTACAGTACAAAGATTCTGATAACCGTATGGTAGCTCATATACAGCACAAAGATCCGATAAACTTCAAGGTGACGTACGCAGATTGAGGTACGTGTTCCCTTTTCATCTTCTGGTAGTTTTTTTTTTATATTATCGAGTATTATTACTCACTTCCGTCTGTCTGTCTGTCTGTCTGAAAAGGCTCTGCACTCTGTCTGTCTGCCTCTCCGTGTGTCTGCCTCTCCGTGTGTCTGCCTCTCCGTGTGTCTGCCTCTCCGCGTGTCTGCCTCTCCGCGTGTCTGCCTCTCCGTGTGTCTGCCTCTCCGTGTGTCTGCCTCTCCGTGTGTCTTAAACTCATTACCCAGAGACCTCCTGGGGTGAGAGAATGAACTATAAAAATATCCCGATGGGGAAATAACTCCGTACCACGTGATATGTTTATCTGAGAGTTATTGCTCTTTGTTTTAGGGTTGTTCGGCAGCTTCGGCTCCAAGAACCAACCAAGATTTCTAGAAATGAATGATTCGCCCCTTTACGTTCTGGATTTTTATGACATAATGAACAAAACCTAACACTTGAACCGTTGTTGTTTCGATCTCAGGGATGTTGGTATGTCATAGCGGGAAGATGTATAAGAGTATGTTATAGAGGGAAGATGTATAACAGTATGTTATAGAGCAATGTTCCGCAACCTTTTTCAGCGCGAGGCACACTTGATCCGTTACAGAAATTCGGCGACACACTAAAGAAAATGATAGATATTAATACCTACAAAACAAAAAAAAATTACTTAGATATTTAAAGAATGGTAAATATCTGTTCCTTCATGAATATTTCCTGAGGACCTCATCAGTCGTCACAATCACTTTGAAGGACTACAGTTTTCATTTTGGTTGAGTACAGTTTTCATTTTGTTTGGGTACAGTTTTCATTTTGAAGGACTACAGGCTTCATTTTGATTGAGTACAATTTTCATTTTGATTGAGTACAGTTTTCATTTTGATTGAGTACAGTTTTCATTTTGATTGAGTACAGTTTTCATTTTGAAGGACTACAGGTTTCAGTTTGATTGAGTACAGTTTTCATTTTGATTGAGTACAGTTTTCATTTTGATTGAGTACAGTTTTCATTTTGATTGAGTACAGTTTTCATTTTGATTGGGTACAGTTTTCATTTTGATGGGATACAGTTTTCATTTTGATGGGGTACAGTTTTCATTTTGATTGGGTACAGTTTTCATTTTGATTGGGGTACAGTTTTCATTTTGATGGGGTACAGTTTTCATTTTGACGGGGTACTTGTCAGTTCAGTCATGCTCTCATATATGTCAGTTCAGTCATGCATGTAAGTTTAACCATCCAATGATCGTCTTCTACATGTTTACAGATCTCGACCCTGGTTTCTGATATAAATACAAACATACTCACACAGTCTGTGATGGAGTTCAAATAGTGCTGTCATAAACGTGCTTCGAGAAATCCAACTTGTAGAAGTTTTAAAAATTCAATCAACACATTTAAAACTCTTGATTTTTTTTCAATTTAATTTGACTCTTTTTGCTGTTTTAGTTTTTTCTGAAATAAATCTTCCGCCCCCATCACTTGACTATGTATGATGCATTTTTGCGTATGCTTAGTTTGTTCGATTTAGACCATTCACCTACACAAGAAAACCATTCCCCCCTCCCCCCCCACACACACACCTCGAGACCTACCCCCCTTCCCCCGAGACCTATCCCCCCAACCCATAACAGCGCCAATGTGCAAGAGTGAGTTTATTCTAGACTCCGACGTGAGTTAAGAAATCTAAAAGTTTTTTTTTTAAATGCTAAATAAAATTGACTCGACCCCCCCCCACTCCCCCACAGTTATAGTTTCTGCTTCTATCTGAAGGCCAAGTCTAGTTTTTTTTTTTTCGACATGTCAGTAGAGTTTGACTCATAAACACTTAATATCGTGAAATTTAGGATTTTTTTTTTAAAAAAAAGGCCAAAAAAAAAAAAACAAAACGTTAATGGGATTATGACTTTCGATTGCAACAAAAAAACCTGGCCACTTTGACTCTGGTCTACTTGATGACATCACTGATGACGCAAACTTTGTGTGTGTGTGTTTTTTTTTTTCCTTCTTTTTGGTCTTAACTCAACATCCAGCTGAAAGAGAAGATGAAACCCAAGGATAAGGGCAGGAGATGAAGGAAAGCTCCAGCTAGCGGGTTCACTTTGAGTGGGGAGGGGTGGTTTGTGTGTGTGTGGGGGGGGGGGGGAGTGGAGATGGGTGATAATGAATTACTTCCCCTGGGTCGAAGGTGGAGTTGAGTTATTTCTCTTGCCGGATAAAACAACAACAACAACAGACGGGGGTATCGGGTGTTAATATAACAGAGGTTAGTGAAAGAGGGTGGTGGGGGAGAGGGTGTGTGTGTGGGGCGGATGAAACAAGAAACTTGAGAGAAATGATGAATACCTAAGACGTTATGAATATCAAGATCACTTTTATCCCAATAAACTGTATAACAACGGCTTAATGATGATAACACGCTTTACCAAAATAAATTAATAAAAAACAAAAAAAAAACGATTTTGTGCTATCATCTTTTAGAAATTACGGCACACCGAGACTCGATGGCGCTTACACAGTGCCGTAGCGAGATATGGTGGCGCCACGTGCGAGCTACATTTCTCGGCGCCCTCCTCCCCAATCTGAAAAGTGCGAAAAGATTTAACAGCGCTTTTTTTCGGCGCCCCTCCCTAGTAAGGCGCCCTGTGTGGCCCAACCCTGTGTACCCTTTCTGCGCCACTGTTATTATTATATTAATGCTGATAAAACCACAACAGAACTTCAGAAAGCAAATTAAATGGCTAAAACAGTTGAAATTTAATGTATAATGTGGAGAGGTCTGTAGAATCGGGAATTCCCCAATCCACACATAGTCTTTCCGATATGATAGCGAGTTTAACAATGCGCACAGTAATCTGTTTACCTTTGAAATCATTCTGAGAAAAAAAAATTCTGCATCACAAACATATTAAAATAAAGTAGTTGGTCCTACATTACATTGGTATCGAATACTAAACAAAATACTTAGTCCTATATTACATAGGTATCAAAGACTGAAAACTAATATATATATATTTATATAGCCTACAAAAACAGCCTAGTCTAGCGACAAATTCTAAATGTAATCAGTAATGCCAACTAGGAAACTAAAATTGTCCGATTCCCATGTTCGCCTCCATAGCCAACTAATTTACTAAATTCTGTAACAAACAAAACATCCTCAAACTTTCTGTGTATTTCTTCTTTTTTTTTTCGCTTTTTTCTTATCAGATCCTCCCCCTCCCCCCTCCGCCCTCCCCCCCCCCAGGTCAGGGTTCTTTGAGTAAGTGCAGTTCACTTAGCGATTAACCTATACTTAAGCCCATCACGCAGTGCAGACACTTTTGGTCGTTCTCTTAAGAAAGTTTGTAATGTACTGTGTGGAGACGTCCCCAACAATGAGGTGTGGGGGGGGGGGAGGGAAGATGTTAATAGTATAGAAGTCTGTGAGCAACTGACTACACCTTCTCTCCACTTGGAGTGAGCAGGTCTGTGTCTGGGGGGGGGGGGGGTCAGTGAACACAGCGATCATGATTGCGTTTATTTGAAGCATTATTGTCCACGCCGATAGGATCAATAACGTTAATGATAAATAATTATATTCAAGGTAATGATCAAACGCATCGATCAATGTGGTGTGATTAGTAGGGGGGGGTTATCGTCTATCGGGTCGTATCACTTTACGTCACTGAACGCTATTGCATGGGCGTCGCAAGGCGGGGGTCGGAGGGGAAGCCGGAACTGATATGAAGGGTCCCCCCTTTTATTTGAGGACCGGTCGAGTACAGTAATATGCACTAAAATGACTTAGAGTTGGGCGTGAGTCTTTGCTCACTCAGAGGGACCCCAGTTGATGGAGATTATCAGGGGGCCCCACGATAACCTGCCACGGCATACTGGCCATTTATTGGTATTCACGGTCCTCAGGGTGCCTTCAAGGACCGTCCCCCATATTCAATAGACGGATAAATGTAGACATTAAAACATAACTAATGAAATGTTATTATAACGATTGCTTTAGGTATATCTCTACAACTTTAGAACCTCTGATAAGTTAGGCAAATTCCATTTAATTAGGTCATGTTTAAAAGTTCATACGGCCAGGGGCACATATGGTTATATTGTGTGTATAAAGTTACAGGGCAGAGGCGTAGCGAGGGGTGGGCAAGGGGGGGGGCATCATGTCCCGGGGGCTACTCACAAAGGGCCGCCGAATGGTATATTTTACGTATAGTATTATTATATGGTTTTTGAATGGGGCGGGCGCTAAAAAAGGTATTGTGCCCCGGGCGCGAGTTAAGCTAGCTACGTCACTGTTACAGGGGCATATTTTAATCAGTTGATATTGTGTACGAAGTTACAAGGACATATTTTAATCAGTGTATATCGTGTACGAAGTTACAGAGTGTACTTCAATCAATTATTTCTACCCCCCCCCCCCCAATCCTGCTGAACGGCTGAATACATTGATGTGTTATTCAAAATAATAATAAAAAAGGCGATTTTACAGTTATAATCATAATTAGACATGGCAAATTTTGTTTTTTACTGCATATGAATTACCTTTAACCTACAGATTTGTTTATATTAAATACAAGCAACGACCACAGTGTTCTATCAATAATACAAAGAATGCTTACATTTGTAAGCATGTGGTATGCGCTACAAAAGAACTACAATACAAAGAAGTAATTGAAGCATTTCTCTTTTTTTTTTGTAATACAACCTAGAACAAAAAAAATAATCCATAAATTATGAACGGGGAAAAAAAATGAAGCAGAAAAGAAGTTAAGAAAAAGGGGGGGTGGGTGGAAAAAAGGACAGAAGAAGAAGTTATATTTATGGCGATAAGAAGTCTGAATTTAGAGATAAGAGCTGACGATTGATGACCACCGTATGACGCTCCTTGTTACACTTTCTTTCTCCCGTTTCTCGCGTCTGCTTCTCGCGCCACAACCCATCATTCCCTGTTTTCCAAAAAGGAGGGAGCAGACAACTCGTCGTTACTTCAGACGTACAGTGCTACTCTCGCCAAAGCTCGTGTAAAATGTCATATTACTGTCCAGACCGAAACGCTAACTGTTCGAGTTATTTCTCAATCTATCATAATCCGTTAGAGAAAAAAAAAGGATAGGGGTGGGGTGTTGGAAGACAGAAAAGGGGTTGGGGGGGGGGAGTCTTACTCTTACCTGCTAGTCCCCGACCCCCCCCCCCCCTTCCCCTATCGGATATGTAGTATCCCCCTTTCCCAAAGCTATCGTCACATCCTTGTGAAGAAATTACTCGCTTGACTTCCTGTCATGAGCATCCAATGGATCATTGAAATACATATGCTCGTCTGCTCCACGGGCAGCCAATCAAAGCAGTAACTTATGTTGTTGTTTTTTTGTTGTTCACATCTTCGCCTTTCTGAGTTTGTTTGAGCTAAAGGCATTAATTGAATATACATTGTCGGAATGTGGGGGGGTGTTTGTTATGTGCGAGTCTATGAAAACAATATTACGTTCCGGGAATTGAGGAGGCAAAAGAAAAGGGAAAAAAAAAGGGGGGGGGGGAAGCTGTGGTGTAGAATCTTCTAAAAGGAGCAGTTGGCACAACAATATCAAACTATGAAGAATAAATTCATGCCGTTGATAAATGAAAAACGGAATGAGGCAAAACCACCCAGATATAATGCAATGTAGATTTACAACAAGCTATCACACCCCCCCTCTCTCTCTCTCCCCCCCCCCCCGCCCCCGACCAAAGCAATACACTGTAGATTCACTCAATGATAGATTCACTAGCCTATACAATACACAGGCAGCAATATACTGAGGATGTGTACACATTGTAAATAAAAAATTCCAGCCCAAACAATAATCCAGTACTGTAGATTTACCAGTGGTTGGTGTCACCCGGTGCTGGAAATTTCAGGGTGTTACCCCCCCCCTCCCTCCCCCCTCAAGACTTCCACCATCAGCAATGGTACACATTTCGAATTTTCTTGCACTAGACCTGAGAGAATTTACTTTAAAATACTTAAGCGATAAAAACTCTACTGGGTTCTATCTATGACTGAATTTCAGAAAGATGTATTTATATTACTTTCAGAAAGATGTATGTATTACTTTCAGAAAGATGTGTGTATTACTTTCAGAAAGATGTATGTATTACTTTCAGAAAGATGTGTGTATTACTTTCATCAGAATGTGTTTGTAAACTACGTCACCAATTTCATGACACCACGTGACTACATGCGTCCTTTGTTTTTTCAGAACGTTTGCAAAAGAAAAATTTCTAGATTGATCCGAGCAGCTTTGATTTGTATTCATTTACATAAACTCCAGACGCTCTGCATGGTGGCACCCTGTGCTACTGCTCTATATGGTGACACCCTGTGCTACTGTTCTATATGGTGACACCCTGTGCTACTGTTCTATATGGTGGCACCCTGTGCTACTGCTCTGCATGATGGCACCCTGTGCTATTGTTCTATATGGTGACACCCTGTGCTACTTCTCTATATGTTGACACCCTGTGCCACACCTCTGCATGGTGGCACCCTAGGCTACTGCTCATGTTTTTAATTAACTATGATCGGTTATAAAACCGACTATACCGACTTTTTTCTGCTATGAAATTTAGAACTGTTCATTTTGGTGTCACCCGATGCGGCCCGCGCATCCCCCGCACGGTCGCACCCTTCTAATGACGCCACTGAGATTTACTGCCTGCTTTAAAAAAAAAATATAACCCAGTCCAAAGATTATATTGTAGGTTCCCTTTATGCTATATAAATCCGCCCAGACGATTATGTTGTGGATGTACTTCGCGCTTTAAAAAACTAGACCCAAGATACAACTCTCTAACCGAGTCTAACCCATTCTAACAGTATCGTGTGCCGATTTGGCTCATTCTTTTTGTTGCCCCTATGTCATTATACGAGGAAGGGAATATGTGACGTTCTTACGTGTCCAGATTTTCCTGTTGTTTGCGTTGATAATCTGATAAGCCTGTCTCCATGTTCTGTTGTCACGCCAGGTACCCGCCATCAAAGTAAGCCAAAAAATATTATGTTGACAAAATATTTTGGTCAGAAAAATTTGGAGCCACCAAAGAAAAGGGAGTTGAAGAGTGGAGAATGGCCCTTTGAGTGTGCGTGTATGTGAGAGAAAGAGAGTGTGTGTATGTTTGTGTGTGTGTGTGTGTGTGTGTGTGTGTGTGTGAGAGAGAGAGAGAGAGAGAGAGAGAGAGAGAAAGTGAGAGAAAACAATTAGTTGAGGTATTTTTAAAGTTATATTCTTTGCTATTGTTGTCGGAAGCCAGGCCCACAGATTAAAGAAAAAACAAACACCGAACAAAAAGGGTGGGGGTTGGGGGGGGGGCTGGTACAGTAACATTGTCCACAGAATCGTGATATTGTGGTCACCATGGTTGCTGTAAACCAAAAACTAGTTAAGTACTTTTTATCCGGGACTCAGTAAGGCCGACCTGTTGATCGTCTGCGCCCTTCCCCCCCCCCCCACTACTATGTCCACAGCCCATCATGGAGACCAAACACAACACATGCCGCTAAAAGTTCTTTGATCTCCTCCCCCCCCCCTCCCACCCCACCCACAAGTTCTGCTGTACTGGGCTGAAGGCGACGAATAGAAATCAACGACAATTTAAGCAACAACAACAACAGTAGAGGGGGTGGGGGAAGAAAAAAAAACGGTTGTAAACAAACAGAGAAAAAAAAAACAAAGGGAGCTAAACCTTATATTAAATTCTCCAGGATTGCCGTCCTTAGTTTGGAACGTGACTTGGTCACGTGGAATATTGTAAACTGTACGTTTCCAGTATCACTTGACACAGTGACTCTCAAATTGCGAACAACTAGGCACAATTTTTGTTTTAGACTTAACGCGTTCGCGCGATACTGTCAAGGTTAAAAAAAACTATTAAAAGTAAAGTTTAAACATTAAATTTTAATAACATGTATTTTTTTTATCTGCAATTATGTCGCAACTGCTTTTAAGGAAATACCGACCGAGGAACGTTAAACACAACAACTAAAATAGTTTAGGAACCCTTGCGCTATAGCACTCTCTATCTGTCCGGTCGGAAGAATTTGTATGCATCCAGAAATCTTGGAACAGTACATAACAGCCAAGCGGAGTGAGTCACAGTTATACATTTGTACGTAAATCACGGCTGTACACATGTACGTAAATCACGGATGTCCAGAATGTTCAGTGGCGCTGCTGCCCCCATGCCAGTTTATACAAAAATGTCAAAACCCAAAGATTCGACCACTGTGGGGCAGCCTTTTTTCTTTTTGACAGATGGTCAGTCGCGCGTGGTCGCGGTCATAGGATAACTTTCAGTCCTTTCTGGTCTCCTTAGGGAAAAGAGGAAAGGGGGGGGGGTGTGAGGTTAAGAGCTTGTCGGATGACTGATGCGGTGCGGTAGATAGAATGTTTTGCGACGTTGCTTTCACGGCGGGGCATTATTCACTGCCCAGCATCCCGGACACTGGTCGTACAACGTGTCCACACCTTCATTAATCCCGATGACAGCTCCACAAATCTCCACTTGAGTAGCTGCTGCGGTGGTGAAATGTTAGGTCCGAATGTAGGTCATGTCGGGGTGACTGACCAGATAGATGGATGGTCACGGTGAATAGGATAGTTTCCCCTGCCTCTCCCCCCTCCACGCCCCGCGTGTGATGCCCTTGATCACATGTAAGGTCAAATAAAACGTATAATCTATCTATCTATCTGTCTGTCTATCTATCTATCTATCTATCTATCTATCTATCTATCTATCTATCTATCTATCTATCTATCTATCTATCTATCTATCTATCTATCTATCTATCTATCTATCTATCTATCTATCTATCTATCTATCTATCTATCTATCTATCTATCTATCTATCTATCTATCTATCTATCTATCTATCTATCTATCTATCTATCTATCTATCTATCTATCTATCTATCTATCTATCTATCTGTCTTTCTGTATGCCTGTCTGTCTTTCTGTATGTCTGTCTGTGTGTGAAGTCCCTGTAAGGATGAGATGAAATCTCTTAGATCCTATAAACCACTAATGGGACGGTTTTTATGGTGCCCTTCTTTCATCCCCACCTTACCAGATAGTGCAATGGCCATGGAAACACCACGGGAGACATGTCTGTCTACCTACCTACATATCTACATTCCTACCTATCTTCCTACCTACATATCTGTCTGTCTGACTGCCTTCCTGCAAACTAGTCAACAACAGTCAAACTATGTAATGAGACTTGTTCTTGAGATTCTATGGAAACTATAATTGGCATTATTGGCACTTCTGAATTTATGTTAATCTGCCTCCAACTGAAACAATATGAACGAATTAATATCAGCCGACACTCAAAGCGTATTATTACAAATCCAGACATTAGTACAGATCCAGACATTAGTACAGAT
>JAGDYQ010000282.1:641428-653592 GCA_021962125.1 Bulinus truncatus | reverse complement strand
ACAACAGACAAAATTTGTGCAATTGTGTCACGCAAACATGCCGCTGGTGAAAAGTTATGCAAATTTTGCCGCGTTCACCCCCCATCGTCAGGAACTTGAAAAATATACGCATTGTCGGTTTGACTAAAAACATTTCAGTTCATCCAGAAACATATCATTATTTCCGACCGAGGTTTCACTAGTCGCCATTTTCATAAGTAATAAAAAGTTATTTCAATGATCCGGCTCCAGCAAAAATTAGCGGCTCCGCGGCTCCACGGCTCCGGCTCGGCTCCGCAAGCCTGGTGCATAGGACACCCTCCGTCTCAGGCATACGACAAGGCGCCAATATATCGTCAGGTTGAACACAAACTTTAAGATTTTCCTTCCAAAGTTTAACAGGCAATATTTTTTTTTTTTGCCGTGCATAGACTTTGGAAAATTCGAGGTAAAATTTGGTTGGTTTTCGGGGCTGGCACTGAGTGCAGCACTTTTAAAATGTAAATTAGTTAACTTTATAATTTAAAAAACGGACACAAAAAATACTGGCTCCAATCATAAACAGTTACAATGTCAACAACAACAAAGTAACGTATAGATATCATAGTTTGTGTATCTTGTAAACTGTGTGATAACATACATCTTTGTTCTCATCGCACCACCCACCCACCCCCTCTTCTTCAAATACAGCCATAACGGCCAGATTTCTCTACGTTGGATAACCAAAAAACTTGTGCAATTTGTGCCTAATTCGCGGTTTTGAAAAAAAAAAAGTGAAAATGGTTTTCATAGCGGGACGTCTGCTAACATTGATGTGACGGGAATAAAAGATGAAAGAATAGGGGCTATCAGGCTTTTTTTGGGGGGGGGGGGTAGGGGGGGATAATTAGACAGGGGGGGGGGGGAGGAGAAAACATTAGCTTGTGAAAGGATCGGTGGGGGATAAGGAAAGGGGGGAAACATATAATATAAATCAAGGTCTGGAAGGAAGGAGTTGAGTCTGTACTAGGTTCATGGAGTTTATCACAGAAAGTGATGTGTACCCGTCAATCTCTCTCTCTCTCTCTCTCTCTCTCTCTCTTCCCCCCCCCTCGTTCTTCTTTTTACCTTTTTTTCATCTCGACGTCACATCTAAATTAGTTAAGGATGAACAAGAAAGAAAAAAAATAATAAAGCTTCCCGCCACCATCTCTATTCTTGTTGGCGCCCCGCTAGGAGACGGGGACGGGGGGCGGGGCGCCGGTATCATCATCCCCCAATCTCCCTCTGACTTGGTTCAGTGCTCTCGCTGAGGTGACCAGATAAGCTCCTGTTAAGTTTACAGCTGATGAACGCAGAATAACAGAGTCAAAAGATGTGGTGGGGGGGGGGGGGGGGGGGGAAAGCAACAACATACATAACAGAGCAGTAGGCTGTTCCCGTACAGTACAAAGAGATTCTGATAACCGTATGGTAGCTCATATACAGCACAAAGATCCGATAAACTTCAAGGTGACGTACGCAGATTGAGATACGTGTTCCCTTTTCATCTTCTGGTAGTTTTTTTTTTTTTATATTATCGAGTATTATTACTCACTTCCATCTATCTATCTATCTATCTATCTATCTATCTATCTATCTATCTATCTATCTATCTATCTATCTATCTATCTATCTATCTATCTATCTATCTATCTATCTATCTATCTATCTATCTATCTATCTATCTATCTATCTATCTATCTATCTATCTATCTATCTATCTATCTATCTATCTATCTATCTATCTATCTATCTATCTATCTATCTATCTATCTATCTATCTATCTATCTATCTATCTATCTATCTATCTATCTGCCTGTCTGTCTGCCTGTCTATCTATCTATCTATTTAATCTATCTATCTGTCTATCTATCCATCTATCCATCCTTTTCCCTCTATCCTTCCCTCCATTCATCCATCCAAAAGACCACTTTCAGGAAAATATGTCTATCAAATTTGATGCTATTGTGGCCAGAACGTTTACTTTTGCGATGGGCCCCCCAAAATAGCCTAAAGTCTCTGCCTACGGCCTCTGAAAAGGCTCTGCACTCTGTCTGTCTGTCTCTCCGTGTGTCTGCCTCTCCGTGTGTCTGCCTCTCCGTGTGTCTTAAACTCATTACCCAGAGACCTCCTGGGGTGAGAGAATGAACTATAAAAATATCCCGATGGGGAAATAACTCCTTACCACGTGATATGTTTATCTGAGAGTTATTGCTCTTTGTTTTAGGTTGTTCGGCAGTTTCGGCTCCAAGCACCAACCAAGATTTCCAGAAATGAATAATTCGCCCCTTTACGTTTTGGATTTTTATGACATAATGAACAAAACCTAACTCTTGAACCGTTGTTTTTTCGATCTTAGGGATGTTGGTATGTCATAGAGGGAATATGTATAAGAGTATGTTATAGAGCAGTGTTCGGCAACCTTTTTCAGCGCGAGGCACACTTGATCCGTTACAGAAATTCGGCGACACACTTAAGAAAATGATAGATATTAATACCTACAAAAAAAATTACTTAGATATTTAAAGAATGGTAAGTATCTGTTCCTTCATGAATATTTCCGGAGGACCTCATCAGTCATCACAATCACTTTGAAGGACTACAGTTTTCATTTTGAAGGACTACAGTTTTCATTTTGAAGGACTACAGTTTTCATTTTGAAGCACTACAGTTTTCATTTTGAAGGACTGCAGTTTTCTTTTTGAAGGACTACATTTTTCATTTTGAAGGACTACAGTTTTCTTTTTGAAGGACTACATTTTTCATTTTGAAGGACTTCAGTTTTCATTTTGAAGGAGTACAGTTTTCATTTTGATGGGGTACAGTTTTCAATTTGTTTGGGTACAGTTTTCATTTTAATGGGGTACAGTTTTCATTTTTTTTTGGGTACAGTTTTCATTTTGATGGGGTACAGTTTTCATTTTGTTTGGGTACAGTTTTCATTTTGATTGGGTACAGTTTTCATTTTGAAGGGCTTCAGTTTTCATTTTGAAGGAGTACAGTTTTCATTTTGATTGGGTACAGTTTTCATTTTGATGGGGTGCCGTTTTCATTTCGATTGGGTACAGTTTTCATTTTGATGGGGTACAGTTTTCATTTTGATGGGGTACAGTTCTCATTTTGATGGGGGCAGAGTTTTCGTGTCAGTTCAGTCATGCATGTACGTTTAGCCATCCAATGATTGTCTTCTACATGTTTACAGATCTCGTCCCTGGTTACTGATATAAATACAAACATACATACTCACACTGTCTGTGATGGAGTTCAAATAGTGCTGTCATAAACGTGCTTCGAGTAATCCAACTTGTAGAAGTTTTAAAAATTCAATGGCTGGTTTCATGAGACCACGAAATAAATCAAACGTCAACACATTTAAAACTCTTGATTTTTTTTCAAATTATTTTGACTTTTTTTTACTGTTTTAGTTTTTTCTGAAATAAATCTTCCGTCCACATCACTTGACTACGTATGATGTATTTTTGCGTTTGCTTACTTTGTTCGATTTAGACCATTTACCTACACAATTCAAGAAAACCATCCCCCCTCCCCCGAGACCTACCCCCCCCCAACCCATAACAGTGCCTATGTGCAAGAGTGAGTTTATTCTAGACTCTGACGTGAGTTAAGAAATCTAAAAGAGTTTTTTTAAAAAAAAAGTTAAATAAAATGGATTCGACCCCCCCTACACACACACTCCCCCACCGTTATAGCTTCTGCTTCTATCTGGAGGCCAAGTCTAGTTTTTTTTTTCGATATGTCAGTACAGTTTGACTCATAAACACTTAATATCGTGAAATTTAGGATTTTTTTTTAAAAAAAAAAAAGGCCAAAAAAAAAAAAACGTTAATGGGATTATGACTTTCGATTGCAACAAAAACCTGGCCACTTTGACTCTGTTCTACTTGATGACATCACTGATGACGTATAGAGATGCAAACTTTGTGTGTGTGTGTTTTTTTTTCTCCTTCTTTTTGGTCTTAACTCAACATCCAGCTAAAAGAGAAGATGAAACCCAAGGATAGGGGCAGGAGATGAAGGAAAGCTCCAGCTAGCGGGTTCACTTTGAGTGGGGAGGGGTGGTTTGTGTGTGGGTGTGTGGGGGGGAGTGGAGATGGGTGATAATGAATTACTTCCCCTGGGTCGAAGGTGGAGTTGAGTTATTTCTCTTGCCGGATAAAACAACAACAACAGACGGGGTATCGGGTGTTAATATAACAGAGATTAGTGAAAGAGGGGGTGGGGGAGAGGGGGTGGGTGGGGCGGATGAAACAAGAAACTTAAGAGAAATGATGAATACCTAAGACGTTATGAATATCAAGACCACTTTTATCCCAATAAATTGTATAACAACGGCTTAATAATGATAACACGATTTACCAAAATAAATTACGGCACACCGAGACTCGATGGCTGTTACACAGAGCCGTAGCGAGATATGGTGGTGCCGTGTGCGAGCTACATTTCTCTGCGCCCTCCTCCCCAATCTGAAAAGTGCGAAAAGATTTAACAGCGCTTTTTTTCGGCGCCCCTCCCTAGTAAGGCGCCCTGTGTGGCCCGCCCAACCCTTGTACCCTTTCTACGCCACTGTTATTATTATATTTATGCTGATAAAACCACAACAGAACTTCATAAAGTAAATTAAATGGCTAAAACAGTTGAGATGTAATGTATAATGTGGAGAGGTCTGTAGAATCGGGAATTCCCCAATCCACACATAGTCTTCCCGATATGATAGCGAGTTGAACAATGTGCACAGTAATATGTTTACCTTTGAAATCATTCTGAGAAAAATATTTCTGCAGTACAAACATATTAAAATAAAGTAGTTAGTCCCATGGGCGTATTCATGGGAGGGGGGGGCAAGGGGGGCAAATTTCCCCCCCCCCCCCATTTTGAAAAAATGTCATATAAGAGGGGGACATTTGCTCCCCCCCCCCCATTTAAAAAAAATGTCATAAAGTTGTTATTTGCCCCCCCCTGGAAAATTTTTGCCCCCCCCTGGAAAAATTCCTAGCGACGCCCATTACATTGGTATCGAATACTAAGCAAAATACTTAGTCCTATATTACATAGGTATCAAAGACTGAAAACTAATATATATATATTAGGGCTGTACCGGATTGCAATTTTTAGATCCTGCAGGAATCGGAACCGGAATCGGATTTAATATTTGAATCCTGCCGGAATCGGAACAGGAACCGGATTTTACCAAATTGAATAGTAACTCTTCCGAACGAAGTAGTAAGTTTTCGCCTAACATAAAAAAGATATAAGCATGAAAAATAGAATAAAAATTTAGTTTTTAAGTTCTAGATAGCAAAAAACAGTATTAACCATTTAGATCTTAAAGAATGTGACTAAAAACCCTTCCCCAATCTTGAGTTAAGAAAGATAACTCTGTCAAAATAACAGGTTCTTTGTTTAAAAATTTTTTTTAATAAAGCTGTACCTAATTTAACTTGATTTCTATTACAATCAAACAAAGAAATGGGTAACATATCTTAGAAAGTATAATAAACATGTTTATTAATAAATGAATTCCAATATATATATATATATATATATATATATATATATATATATATATATATATACTGTGGCACCACCCGATAGCTCATTTTTCTTTAGTTTTCCATAGTGACGTCACCAAAATTTGTTATTTCATTCATACTTTCCTTTAAATCATTATCTGACTATTTCCCATAAAACGCAAATTAATTAAAATGCATTTCAAATCTAAATCAATAGCACTTTAATGTTCAATTAAAAATGTATCTTCAAGTTATTTATCTAAATATGCGATGAATTTTATCCAAATCGTGACAAAATCCACTAAATTAAAAATTTGCAGAAAAATTAATTATTGACCTATTTTTAAACTGTAAACACCCAAAAAATAGATCGTTGTCTGCTCTTTAAAGAAGTTAAACTTTTATAGCAAAATATAATTTAAAGAAAACACGGAATCAAAAGTAGCGGAAGGTAAGGTGTCGTATTACTACTAGACTAAATACGATTCAAATCTTCCTTTTTAATATATTTTTACTTACATACATAGCTAAAAGCGATCAACGTTATTGTAGTTTTAAAAAAAAGCAAAGTAAGTTTTTGTTTTAATTTAATTGTATTGCGCTAAATATTTTCAAAATTATGTTGCGCTAAAAACATTTCAAACAACTAAGAAATCCGGCTTAAATCCGGCACATTTTAACCGGAACCGGAATCGGAACCGGATTTGTTAAAACTGCCGGAATCCGGCTTAAGAGGAACCGGAATCGGATTCCGGTACAGCCCTAATATATATATATATATATATATATAGCCTACAAAAACAGCCTAGTTTAGCGACAAATTCTAAATGTAATCAGTAATGCCAACTAGGAAACTAAAATTTTCCGATTCCCATGTTCGCATCCATGGCCAACTAATTTACTAAGTTCTGTAACAAACAAAACGGCCTCAAACTTTCTCTGTATTTCTTCTTATCAGATCCTCCCCCATCTCCCCAGGGTCAGGGTTCTTTGAGTAAGTGCAGTTCACTTAGCGATTAACCTGTACTTAAGCCCATCACGCAGTGCAGACACTTTCGGTCGTTCTCTTGAGACAGTTTGTAATGTACTGTTTGGAAACGTCCCCAACAATGAGGTGGGGGGGGGGGAGGGAAGATGTTAATAGTATAGAAGTCTGTGAGCAACTGACTACACCTTCTCTCCACTTGGAGTGAGCAGGTCTGTGTCTGAGGTGAAGGGGGGGGGGTCAGTGAACACAGCGATCATGATTGCGTTTATTTGAAGCATTATTGTCCACGCCGATATGATCAATAAACGTTAATGATAAATAATTATATTCAAGGTAATGATCAAACGCATCGATCAATGTGGTGTGATTAGGGGGGGGGGGTTATCGTCTATCGGGTCGTATCACTTTACGTCACTGAACGCTATTGCATGGGCGTCGCAAGGCGGGGGTCGGAGGGGAAGCCGGAACTCATATGAAGGGTCCCCCTTTTATTTGAGGACCGGTCGAGTACAGTAATATGCACTAAAAATGACTTAGAGTTGGGCGTGAGTCTTTGCTCACTCAGAGGGACCCCAGTTGGTGGAGATTATCAGGGGGGCCCACGATAACCTGCCACGGCATACTAGCCATTTATTGGTATTCACGGTCCTCAGGGTGCCTTCAAGGACCGTTCCCCATATTCAATAGACGGATAAATGTAGACATTAAAACATAACTAATGAAATGTTATTATAACGATTGCTTTAAGTATATCTCTACAACTTTAGAACCTCTGATAAGTTAGAAAAATTCCATTGAATTAGGTCACGTTTAAAAGTTCATACGGCCAGGGGCACATATAGCTGCAAGTTATATTGTGTGTATAAAGTTGCAGGGCAGAGGCGTAGCGAGGGGTGGGCAAGGGAGGCATCATGTCCCAGGGGGCTACTCACAAAGGGCCGCCAAATGGTATATTTTATATATAATAATATTATATGGTTTTTGAATGGGGCGGGCGCTAAAAAAGGTATAGTGCCCCGGGCGCGAGTTAAGCTCGCCACGTCACTATTACAGGGGCATATTTTAATCAGTTGATATTGTGTACGAAGTTACGAGGACATTTTTTAATCAGTGTATACTGTGTACGAAGTTACAGAGTGTACTTCGATCAATTATTTCTACCCAGCGGCGTAGCGTGGGTATCGGCCTCCCAGGGCGGAAGACGATTTTGCTGCCCTCTCATTTAGGTATTTCTATTTAATCTATACATTTTTGCCCCCCCCCCCAAAAAAGTAATAAAAAGTGCCGCCCGGTGCGGACCGCACCCCCCCCCCCCAGGTACGCCACTGTTTCTGCCCCCAATCCTTCGGAACGGCTGAATACATTGATATGTTATTCAAAATAATAATAAAAAGTCGATTTTACAGTTGTAATCATAATTAGACACGGCAAATTTTGTTTTTACTACATATGAGTGAACTTTAACCTACAGATTTGTTTATATTAAATACAACCAACGACCACAATGTTCTATCAATAATACAAAGAATGCTTACATTTGTAAGCATGTGGTATGCGCTACAAAAGAACTACAATACAAAGAAGTAATTGAAGCATTTCTCTTTTTTTATGTAATACAACCTAGAACAAAAAAGAATCCATAAATTATGAACGGGGGAAAAAAAATGAAGCAGAAGAGAAGTTAAGAGAAAAGGGGGGAGGGGGTGGAAAAAAGGACAGAAGAAGAAGTTATATTTATGGCGATAAGAAGTCTGAATTTAGAGATAAGAGCTGACGATTGATGACCACCGTATGACGCTCCTTGTTACACTTTCTTTCCCCCGTTTCTCGCGTCTGCTTCTCGCGCCACCCCCCCCCCCCCCCATCATTCCATGTTTTCCAAAAAGGAGGGAGCAGACAACTCGTCGTTACTTCAGACGTACAGTGCTACTCTCGCCAAAGCTCGTGTAAAATGTCATATTACTCTCCAGACCGAAACGCTAACTGTTCGAGTTATTTCTCAATCTACACATAATCCGTTACAGAAAAAAAAGGTGGGATTGGGGGGTTGGAAGACAGAAAAATGGTTGGGTGGGTGGGGGAGTCTTACTCTTTACCTGCTAGTCCCCCCCCCCATCCCATATCAGATATGTAGTAACCCCCCCCCCCCCTTCAAAGCTATCGTCACATCCTTGTGAAGTAATTACTCGCTTGACTTCCTGTCATGAGCATCCAATGGATCATTGAAATATATATATGCTCGTCTGCTCCACGGGCAGCCAATCAAAGCAGTAACTTGTGTTGTTTTTTTTTTTTGTTGTTCACATCTTCGCCTTTCTGGGTTTGTTTGAGCTAAAGGCATTAATTGAATATACATTGTCGGAATGTGGGGGGTGGGGGGGTGGGGGGGGTGTTTGTTATGAGCGAGTCTATGAAAACAATATTACGTTCCGGGAATTGAGGAGGCAAAAGAAAAGGGGGGGGGGAAAGCTGTGGTGTAGAATCTTCTAAAAGGAGCAGTTGGCACAAACAACAATATCAAACTATGAAGAATAAATTCATGCCGTTGATAAATAAAAACGGAAAGAGGCAAAACCACCCACCCAGATATAATGCAATATAGATTTACAACAAACTATCACAACCCCTCTCTCTCTCTCTTCCCCCCCCCCACCCCCGACCAAAGCAATACACTGTAGATTCTCTCAATGATAGATTCACTAGCCTATACAATACACAGGCAGCAATATACTGAGGATGTGTACATATTGTAAATTAAAAAAATCCCAGCCCAAACAATAATAAATACGGTACTGTAGATTTACTGCATACTTATCAACCCCCCCCCCCCAGCCCAAACAATAATCCAGTACTGTAGATTTACCAGTGGTTAGTGTCACCCGGTGCTGGAAATTTCAGGGTGTTTCCCCTCCCCCCCCTCCCTCCCCACTCAAGACTTCCACCATCAGCAATGGTACACATTTCGAATTTTCTTGCACTAGACCTGAGAGAATTCACTTTAAAATACTTGAGCGATAAAAACGCTATTGGGCCTATCTATGACTGAATTTCAGAAAGATGTATTTATATTACTTTCATTAGAATGTGTTTGTAAACTACGTCTCCAATTTCATGAAACCACGGGACTACATGCGTCCTTTGTTTTTTTCAGAACGTTTGCAAAAGAAAAAAAATTCTAGACTGATCCGAACAGCTTTGAATTGTATTCATTTACATAAGCTCCAGACGCTCTGCATGGTGGCACCCTGTGCTACTGTTCTAAATGGTGACACCCTGTGCTACTGTTCTATATGGTGACACCCTGTGCTACTGCTCTGCATGATGTCACCCTGTGCTTCTGTTCTATATGGTGACACCCTGTGCTACTGCTCTGCATGATGGCACCCTGTGCTTCTGTTCTATATGTTGACACCCTGTGCTACACCTCTGCATGGTGGCACCCTAGGCTACTGCTCATGTTTTTTTTTACTATGATCGGTTATAAAACCGACTATACCGACTTTTTTCTGCTATGAAATTTAGAACTGTTCATTTTGGTGTCACCCGATGCGGCCCGCACATCCCCCGCACGGTCGCACCCCTCTAGTGACGCCACTGAGATTTAGTGCCTGCTTTAAAAAAAAATATAACCCAGCCCAAACATTATATCGTAGGTTCCCTTTATGCTATATAAATCCGCACAACCGATTATGTTGTGGATGTACTTCGCGCTTTAAAAAACTCGACCCACAATACACTCTCTAACCCATTCTACCAGTATCGTGTGCCGATTTGGCTCATTCTTTTTGTTGCCCCTATGTCATTATACGAGGAAGGGAATATGTGACGTTCTTACGTGTCCAGATTTTTCTGTTGTTTGCGTTGATAATCTGATAAGCCTGTCTCCATGTTCTGTTGTCACGCCAGGTACCCGCCATCAAAGTAAGCCAAAATATTATGTTGACAAAATATTTTGGTCAGAAAAATTTGGAGCGACCAAAGAAAAGAGAGTTGAAGAGTGGAGAATGGTTCTTTGAGTGTGTGTGTATGTGTGTGTGTGTGTGTGAGAGAGAGAGAGAGAGAGACAGAGAGAGAGAGAGAGAGAGAGAGAGAGAGACAGAGAGAGAGAGAGAGAGAGAGAGAGAGAGAAAGAAAGTGAGAGAAAACAATTAGTTTAGGTATTTTTAAAGCTATATTCTTTGCTATTGTTGTCGGAAGCCAGGCCCACAGATTAAAGAAAAAACAAACATCGAACAAAAAGGGAGGGGGTGGGGGTGGGTACAGAAACATTGTCCACAGAATCGTGATATTGTGGTCACCATGGTTACTGTAAACCAAAAACTAGTTAAGTACTTTTTATCCGGGACTCAGTAAGGCCGACCTGTTGATCGTCAGCGCCCTCCTTCCCCCCCCCCCTCCACTGCTATGTCCACAGCCCATCATGGAGACCAAACACAACGAATGCCGCTAAAAGTTCTTTGATCTCCTCCCCCCCTCCCCCACCCACAAGTTCTGCTGTACTGGGCTGAAGGCGACAAAAAGAAATCAACGTCAATTTAAACAACAACAACAACAACAGCAGAGGATGGGGGGGGGGGAAAAAGAAAAAAAAAAACGGTTGTTAACAAACAGAGGGAAAAAAAACAAAGGGAGGTAAACCTTATGTTCAATTCTCCAGGTTTGCCGTCCTTAGTTTGGTACGTGATATGGTCACGTGGAATATTGTATACTGTACGTTTCCAGTATCACTTGACACAGTGACTCTCAAATTGCGAACAACTAGGCACAAATTTTGTTTTAGACTTAACGCGTTCGCGCGTTACTGTCAAGGTTTAAAAAAAAAAAACTATTAAAAGTAAAGTTTAAAACATTAAATTTTAATAACAGTCCATTTTTTTAAACTGCGATTATGTCGCAACTGCTTTTAAGAAAATACCGACCGAGGAACGTTAAACACAACCACTAAACAAGTTTAGGAGCCCTTGCGCTATAGCACTCTCTATCTGTGCGGTCGGAAGAATTTGTATGCATCCAGAAATCTTGGAACAGTACATAACAGCCAAGCGGAGTGAATCATTGCTGTACACATGTACGTAAATCACGCATGTCCAGAATGTTTAGTGGTGATGCTGCCCCCATGCCAGTTTATACAAAAATGTCAAAACCCAAAGATTCGACCACTGCGGGGCAGCCTTTTTCTTTTTGACAGATGGTCAGTCGCGCGTGGTCGCGGTCCGCGGTCATAGGATAACTTTCAGTCCTTTCTGGCCTCCTTAGGGAAAAGAGGAGGGGGGTGTGTGAGGTTAAGAGCTTGTCTGATGACTGATGCGGTGCGGTAGATAGAATGTTTTGCGACGTTGCTTTCACGGCGGGGGGCGGGGGGGGCATTATTCACTGCCCGGCGTCCCGGACACTGGTCGTAGCAACGTGTCCACACCTTCATTAATCCTGATGACAGCTCCACAAATCTTCACTTGAGTGGCTGCTGCGGTGGTGAAATGTTAGGTCCGAATGTAGGTCATGTCGGGGTGACTGACCAGATAGATGGATGGTCACGGTGAATAGGATAGTTTCCCCTGATACAGGGCCGCGACTGTTCCCCCTCCACGCCCCGCGTGTGATGCCCTTGATCACATGTAAGAGTTAAATAAAGCGTATAATCATA
>JAGDYQ010000282.1:630147-640928 GCA_021962125.1 Bulinus truncatus | reverse complement strand
CATTATATGACCCATCGTGCAGGGCGCACACATAACAAATACCACCACCAGACTCATCCAATTCATCGACATTTTTACATTGGCGATCGCCAAATCGATCAACCTGATGAGGACGTCTTGGCATAATTTATGTTTGGTGGAAACCGGTCTGTCCATCACATAAACATCAAGAAGTCATTAACATAATGTTTCTTTAATATATTATGGCCAGGTGTGGTGCTAACGTGCTGCACTCACAACACACCGAAGATCCAATCATGTTTATTGGAGAGGAAGCTTGAGGAGCCGCTTAGTTTTTTTCCGGCTTTATTCTTAAAATTTTGACGCACCAGTTTTGGCTCTGCAGCAATTTCTGATTTGCTCCAGTTTGTCTTTTAGTTCTGAACATTTGAGTATCACAAAAGACAAAAATTGTGTAATTGTGTCACGCAAACATGCCGCTGGTGTTTTATCAAAATTTTGCCGCGCCCACCCCCCCACCGTGTCAGGAATCCCCGGCAACCATACGCACGGTCGGTTTGAATAAAAACAAACCATTTCAGTTCATCCAGAAACATATCATTACTTGTCCGAGGCTTCTCACTAGTCGCCATTTTCTGCGCAATAATAAAAGGTTATTTCAATGATCCGTCTGCGGCTGAAAATTAGCTGGTTCATGGTTCAGTCTCTGCATTCAGCAGCCTTGAAAATGTAGTACACCTCCGGTTCACGGGCATATTATATTTTACCATTTATCGTTAGGTTTTAATACTAAATTAAAGATTTTTCTTCCAAAGTTGTAATATTCAATATTTTTTTTGCCAAAATAGACTTTTGGAAAATTATGCAAAAACTATTGTTTTTGCAGGCAATCAGTGCAGCAATTTTAGCAAAAAAATTAGTTAACTTTATAATGCACCATCTTATACAAAATACTTGTGGGTTCTAAACCATAAGATATAGTGTCAGTCAACAAACAAAGTAACGTGACAGATATTTCATAGCTGCGGGTATCTCGCAAACTGTGTGATAACATACATCTTTGTTTCCTTATCGCACCACTCCCACCCACCCACCCCCTTCTTCAAATACAGCCATAACGGCCAGATTTCTCTACGTTGGATAACCAAAAAACTTGTGCAATTTGTGCCTAATTCGCGGTTTTGAAAAAAAAAAAAGTGAAAATGGTTTTTCATAGCGGGACGTCTGCTAACATTGATGTGACGGGAATAAAAGATAAAAGAATAGGGGCTATCAGGCTATCAGGGAGGGGGAATAATTAGACCGGGGGGGGGGAGAAAACATTAGCTTGTGAAAGGATCGGTGGGGGATAAGGAAAGGGGAGGGGGAAATATAATATAAATCAAGGTCTGGAAGGAAGGATTTGATTCTGTACTAGGTTCACGGAGTTTATCACAGAAAATGATGTGTACCCCTCAATCTCTCCCCCCCCCTCTCCTCCTTCTTTTTACCTTTTTTTTTTCATCTCGACGTCACATCTAAATTAGGTAAAGATGCACAAGAAAGAAAAAAAATAATAAAGCTTCCCGCCACCATCTCTATTCTTGTTGGCGCCCCGCTAGGAGACAGAGGGGGCGGGGGCGCCGGTATCATCATCCCCCCATCTCCCTCTGACTTGGTTCAGTGCTCTGGCTGAGGTGACCAGATAAGCCCCTGTTTAGTTTACAGCTGATGAACGCAGAATAACAGAGTCAAAAGATGTGGTGGGGGGGGGGGAGGGAAAGCAACAACTTACATAACAGAGCAGTAGGCTGTTCCCGTACAGTACAAAGATTCTGATAACCGTATGGTAGCTCATATACAGCACAAAGATCCGATAAACTTCAAGGTGACGTACGCAGATTGAGGTACGTGTTCCCTTTTCATCTTCTGGTAGTTTTTTTTTTATATTATCGAGTATTATTACTCACTTCCGTCTGTCTGTCTGTCTGTCTGAAAAGGCTCTGCACTCTGTCTGTCTGCCTCTCCGTGTGTCTGCCTCTCCGTGTGTCTGCCTCTCCGTGTGTCTGCCTCTCCGCGTGTCGCCTCCTCCCGCGTGGTCTGCCTCTCCGTGTGTCTGCCTCTCCGTGTGTCTGCCTCTCCGTGTGGTCTTCAACTCATTACCCAAGAGACCTCCTGGGGTAGAGAGAATGAACTATAAAAATATCCCGATGGGGAAGTAACTCCGTACCACGTGATATGTTTATCTGAGAGTTATTGCTCTTTGTTTTAGGGTTGTTCGGCAGCTTCGGCTCTAAGAACCAACCAAGATTTCTAAGAAATGAATGATTCTGCCCCTTTACGTTCTGGATTTTTATGACATAATGAACAAAACCTAACACTTTGAACCGTTGTTGTTTCGATCTCAGGGATGTTGGTATGTCATAGCGGGAAGATGTATAAGAGTATGTTATAGAGGGAAGATGTATAACAGTATGTTATAGAGCAATGTTCTGCAACCTTTTTCAGTTCGAGGCACACTTAGGATCCAAGGCTACAGAAATTTGAAGCGACACACTCAAAGAAAATGATGATATTTATACCTCACAAAAGCAGGCAAAATTACTGAGATATTTAAAGAATAATAAATCATCCGTTCCTTCATGAGTACTTCCTGAGGACTTCATCAGTCGTCACAATCACTTTTTGAATAGACTGCAGTTTTCTGTCTTGGTTGAGTACAGCCTTTCGTTTTGTGTGGGTACAGTTTTCACCTTTTGAAGGACTACAGGCTTGATTTTGACTGAGTACAATTTTCACTATGATTGAGTACCAGCTTACATTTTGATTGAGATACAGTTTTCATTTTGATTGAGTACAGCTTACATCTTGGGAAGGACTACAGGTTTCAGCTGAATGAGTACAGTCTTCATTTTGACTGAGCACCAGTTTTCAATTTGATCGAGTACAGTTTTCAGAGTTTTGATTGAGTACAGTTTATCAATTTGACTGCGTACAGTTTTCATTTTGATGGGATACAGTTTCCTACTTTGATGGGGTACGTTTTCATTTTGATTGGGGTACAGTTTCATTTTGATTTAAAGAATTTTCATTTGGATAAAAATAAAGCTGTCATTTTCGGGGATTTAATATTTCTGCCAGTTTCTAATATGTTTCACAGCGTCAGCTCATATCATTTAAGGGGAACATGAATCCGAAATCAACCATCTGCCCTACATGTTTGCAGATCTCTGACCTTGGTTTGGATATATAATGATAAACATAACTTTTGGTGTCTGTTAGCCCAGATGGAGTCCAAAGAGTGCTGTTTGGTAACTGCGGTTTTATGAACTAAAACTAGCAGAAGTTTTAAAAAATTCAATCAACACATTTAAAACTTTCGATTTTTTCTCAATTTAATTTAAAATTTTTGGCTGCTGAAAGTTTTTCTGAAATAAATCTTCCGCCCCTACCATTTTAGACTGTAGTAAGATGCACTTTTTTCTATGCGCGTTTATTATAATTGGATTTAGAATCATCCACCTACAAAAGAAAATTCATTTTCCTCCTCTCTCACAACACACAATTTCAAGACCTATCTCCTTCCCTGAGATCATCTCAAATTTTCCATGGGCTGAAAGCCATGCAAAAAGAGTGAGTTCATATCTTGACCCTAGGACTTTGTTGGAAATCTTAAGCGTTTTTTTAAATAGGAGAATAAATGTGATTCTGACCTCCACTTCCCCAAAGCAGTTATAGTTTCGTTATATCTGAAGGTTGAAGCTCAGTTTTTTTTTTTTTTTCAGACATGTCAGCAGAGTTTAATTCTGGGTAAACAATTTTAATATCGCAACTTTAGAAATGCAAAAAAGGCCAAAAAAAAAAAAACAAAACGTTAATGGGGATTATTATGACTTTGGATTTGTGAATAAAAAAAACTGGCCACTTGACTTGGTTATTCAACGACATCATCAGATGACGCAAAACTTTGTGTGTGGGTGTTTTTTTTCTTCTTTTTAATTTTTAACTCCACATCCAGCTGATAGAAGGCGAGGAACCCATGTATAGGTGGCAGCAGGATGAAGAAAGTTCAAGTTATGGTCCTCATTCGGAGTGGGAGGTGGTTCGTGTGTGCGGGTGTGTGTGTATGAGACAAGGGATAACCAACCACTTCTTTGGCTTGAAGGGGGTTGAGCTATTTTTCTCGCTGGATGGAAACAGTCAGCAATAATATTTGGGTACTTGGGTGTTAACATAATAGATAAGTTAGTGAAGAGGTGGTGGGGAGAGGGGTTCGTAAAGGGGATGAACCACAGTTCCTGGAGATAAACATGGGAATACCGGGGGACGTTATGGGGGAACGATCAATTTCTATCCCCATTTCAATCTGTATAACAAACGCCCAGTAATGATGATAACATGCTTTGACAAAATAAATTAATAAAACCCAAAAAAAATCGATTTTGTGCTATCATCTTTCAGAAACCATGGCACACTGAGACTCGACAAGCTGAGACAGTGCGTGAATGAGATATAGAAAAGCACAAAGAGTGATTTCATTTCTTCTGGCGCCCTCCTCCCAAATCTTAAAAGTGCAAAAGATTTTTTTGTCGTTAATATATATGCTTCTCTCCTAGTGGGTGGCGCTCAGGGGCCCAACCTTAAAATTTTCTTAGCCACTGTTATTATGTTATTAAACGTGATAAATCTACATCAGAACTAGAAAGCAAACCAATGGCTGAAATAGCTGAAAAGGGGTGTACAACATTGGAGAGGTCCTGTAGAATCAGAATTTCTAAATCCACACACATATTCTTCTGAGGATAATGATATTCTCTTAATAATGCACATTAATCTGGTTACCTGAAACCACCCTTGAGAAAAAAAAAATCTGCAACTACAAATGATATTGAAATGAAGTAGTTACTCCCATATTTACATTGGTAATCGAACACAAACAAATAGATTACTCCTGGTATTACATAGGTAATAAAGACTGGAAAAACCTAATATATATATTTTATATAGCTTTCATGTGTACAGCTGAAGTCGACACAAATTCAAAATGTAACTTTAGTAATGCCAACTAGGGAAAACTAAATGGTCTGATTCCAAAGTTCTGCCTCCATGAGCTAAAAAATCGAATTACTAAATTCTGCAAACAAACAAAGATCCTAAATTTTCCGCATTTTCTTTTTTTTTTTTTTGCTTTTTTCTTGATTAGATCCTCCTCCCTCTCCTCCGCCTCTCTCCCTACAGGCTTTAGGGTTTTTCATATATTAGTTCGACTTACTGATTAACTTTATACTTTGTTCACCATGCTTTGCAGACACTTTTTGGCCGTTCTCTAAAGAAAGCTGGTGAATGGTACTGGGGGAGACGTCTCAAACAGTTATTTAGTAGGTATAATAACACGTTAACAGTATAGCAGAAGTCCAGGAGCAACTGATCAATCTTCTCTCTACTTTGAGTGAGGGTCTGTGACTCCAAAATGTGAATCAGATGAAAAAAAAGACCATGATTATAGTTGTTTGAAGCTACATTATTTGTCCATGTCTGTAGAGATCAAGACACGTTAATGATAACAAATTATATTCTTGGCTATAATGGATCAACAGGATCTATTCAATGTGTGTGATTACTAGGGGTGATGCTCTATTTGGTCAGACCACTTATATTTGTTTCACTTGAATGCTATTGTATTGGGGTGTCGTAAAGGGGCCTTGGAGGGGGCTTTGACTGATATGGGGGGTCCTTTTTTTATTTGAGTGATTTTGGGCCTGAGTACAGTAATATTACACCAAAAGTGACTTTGAGCTTTTCATGAGTCTTTGCTCACTGAGATAGGAACTTTGAAGATGGAGATTATCATTATGTGGCTCATTGATAACTCACACACAAGATACCAAACATTTGATATCGTAATTAATTCCTTGTATGGTTTTTTCAAGGACCGTCTCTCATATTCAATAGATTACGTATAAATGTAGACATTAAAATGATAATTCAATAGAAATGTTATTATAACGACTGCTTTTGTATATCTTTAAACAACTTCAGAACCTCTGATAAGTTAGGCAAATCTCCATTTAATTAGGTCATCTTAAAAGTTCATATTATTAAATTAATAGTTATTGGTTATATTGTGTTAATACTGTTACAGGTGAGAGGTGCGGTAAAGGGAGGTATGTATGGGGCATCATCAATTACTTACAATGGGCCATTATAAATTGTATATTTTATTTATAGAAGTATTATTATGGTTTTGGAATGTAAAGTGGCGCTAAAAAAGGTATTGAGTCTCAAAAGTCAGTTAAGCTAGTCACGTCACTGGAAATGTGTACATTTTAACTAGTTGATATTGCAAATAATAAAGAGAAGAAGATATTTTAACTAGTGGAGATTTGCATTAAAGCCATAGAGCAAAATTTAATCAACAATTTCTACCTTCAATCCGCTGAACGTATTAAAATATGATGATGTGTTATTCAAAATATAATATGTGCATATTTTTACAGTTATAATCATAATTAGACATGGTACTTTGTTTTTATCGTGTGTATGAATTACCTTTAACCTACAGATTTGTTTATATTAATATACAAGCAAAGATCATTATAAAGCCCTGATGATTAATGCATTGAATGAAGTGAGATTTAAAGGCTAAAAAAAGGTACGCGCCGCAAAAGAACTACAATACAAAGAAGTACTGGAATCATTTCTTGAATCTTTGTAAAACAACCTAGAACAAAAAAAATAATCCATAAATTATGAACGGGGAAAAAAAAGAAGCAAAAAGAAAAAAGTAAGAAAGGGGTGGGAAAAGAAGGACAGAAGAAGAAGCGACATTTATGGCGATAAGAAGTTCCTGAATTCAGAGATAAGAGCTTGACGATTGATGACCACCGTATGACGCTCCTTGTTACACTTTCTCTTCTCCTGTTTCAAGGGGCTCCGCGTTTCGCGCCATTGAATCTCATCATTCCCTGTTTTCCAAAAAAGGAGGGAGTAAGATAACTCGTGCCGTTACTTCCAGACGTACAGTAGCTGCGCTTGCCAAAGCTCGTGCCAAATGTCATATACTGTCCGGACCGAAACGCCGTAACTGTTCGAGTTATTTCACAATCTATCATAACCTGTTAGAGAAAAAGGATAGGGGGAAGGGGTTGGAAGACAGATTAGGGCCAAATATTGGGGGTAAGTCTAACTCATACCTGCTAGTCCCCACCCCTCCCCCCTTCCCCTATTGGCATGTAG
Organism: Bulinus truncatus; assembly: GCA_021962125.1. Lineage (NCBI taxonomy): Eukaryota > Metazoa > Mollusca > Gastropoda > Planorbidae > Bulinus > Bulinus truncatus. Next base: position 633,752 of record JAGDYQ010000282.1, on the reverse strand, counting down.
GTCCCCTTTCCGAAGCTATCGTCAACACATCCTTGTGAAGAAGGCCTACTTGCTTGACTTCCTGATTATGATAATCCAATGGATCATTGAAATACATATGCTCTCGTCTGCCCCACACGGCAGCCAATCAAAGCAGTAACTTGAAAAGTTGTTAAGCGTCTTTTGTTGTTCAAATCTTCGCCTTTCTGAGTTTGAATTTGAGCTACGGCATTAATGGAAGGATACATTGTCGGAATGTAGGGGGTGTTTGTTATGTGCGAGTCTAAGAAAACAATATTACGTTCCAGGATGGAGGAGGCAAAGAAAAGGGAAAAAGGGGGGGAAGCTGTGGTGTAGAATCTTCTAAAAGGAGCAGTTGGCACAACAATATCAAACTATGAAGAATAAATTCATGCCGTTGATAAATGAAAAACGGAATGAGGCCCAAAACCACCCAGATATAATGCAATGTAGATTTACAACAAGCTATCACACCCCCCCTCTCTCTCCTCCCCCCGCCCCCGACCAAAGCAAACCTGTAGATTCACTTACATGATAGATTCACTTAGCTTATACAATGCACAGGCAGCAATATACTGAGGATGCGCCACATTAAAAATAAAACATTCCAGCCCAAACAAGGATCCAGTACTGTAGATTAATTAAAAGTGGTTGGGGCCACCCGGTGCTGGAAATTTCAGGGTGTTACCCCCCCCCCCTCCTCCCTCCCCCCTCAATAACTTCCAATCCATCAAAGGGCAATGGTACACATTTCCCTAAATTTCTCCCTGAAAATTAGTTACCTGAGAGAAATTTACTTCAAAATACTTAAGTTGATAAAAAAACTCTACTGGATTCAATCTCAAGACTGAATTTTAGAAAGATTTATTTATATTACTGTCAGAAAGATGCATGTATTACTTTCATGAAAGATGTGTGTATTACTTTCAGAAAGATGTATGCATTACTTTCAGAAAGATGTACAAAATACTTCTATCAGAATGTGTTTATAAAAACTAAGTAATTAATTTAATGACATCACGTGCATACATGCCCTTGATTTTTCAGAACGTTTGCAAAAGAAAAATTTTCTAGATTGATCCGAGCGGCAGTTTGATTTGTGTATTCATTTTACGAGTAACTCCAGATTGTCTGCACAGGTGGCACCCTGCAGTTATCGCTCTATATGATGACCTGTGGCATTGCCTTTGCAGATAGTGACAACCTCAGCGATTTGTTCGAATTAGAAAGTAGCACCCGCGCGCTACAGCTCTGTACGATGGAAATCAGGCTATTGTTCTATAGGGAGATACCCAAAGCTATTTCTCGAGCATGTAGCTACAACCAGGCTACACCTCTTGCAGGTGGCACTCTAGGCTACTGCTCATGTGCTTTTAATTAATCATGATCGGTTATAAACCCGACTATACCGACTTTTTCTATGCTATAATTCAGAACTGTTCATTTGGGGTCACCCGATGCGGCCCGCGCATCCCCACACGTGGTACGCACCCTTCTAATGACGCCACTGAGATTTACTGCCTGCTTTAAAAAAAATATAACCCAGTCCAAAGATTATATTGTAGGTTCCTTTATGCTATATAAATCCGCCAGACGATTAAAGTTGTGGATGTACTTGCGTTTTAAAAAACTTAGACTCAAGATATCAACTTCTAACCGAGTCTGTCCATTTTAAAAGAATCGTGTGCTGATTTGGCCATTCTTGTTGTTGCCTCCTGGCGTCATTATATTGATAAGGAATTATGCGGACGTCGTACGTGTCAACCAGATTTTCCTAACGTTGTTTAAGAAAGTGATGACCGATAAACTCAATGTCTCCAGGTAAAAATTCCTGCTTGTCACGCCACTGGTACTCACGATTGAAGTGGTGCCAAATAAGAGGTTGGACAAAACATTTAGGTCAGAGAAATTCGGAGCCACCAAAAAGAAAAGGGAGTTGAAGAGTGGAGAATGGCTCTTTGAGTGTGCGTGAAGGGGAGAAAGAAAGAGTGTGTATGTTTGTGTGTGTGTGTGTGTGTGTGTGCGTGTGTGAGAGAGAGAGAGAAGAGAGAGAGAACGTTGAGAGAAAGCACTGAAGTTGAGGCATTTCTAAAGTTATACTCTTTGCTATTGTTACCGGAAGCCAAGCCCACAGATTAAAGAAGAAAATAAACACCGAACATCAAAAGGGTGGGGAATGTTTAAGCTGGTACAGTAACATTGTCCAGAGAACGTGAGTATTGTGGTCACCTTATAGTTGCTGTAAACCAAAACTTAGTTAAGTAATTTTCATCCGGGGACCAGTAAGTCCGACCTGTTGATCGTCTGCCAGCCCTTCCCCCCCCCCCCCCCCCCCACTTACTATGCGTCTACAGACTCAACATGGAGACCAAAAACCACAACATGCCAGTTGTAAAAGTTCCTTGATATCTCCTCCCTCCTACCCCAATCTCCTATGTGCCTGCCATCAAATAAATAAGTACAATTAAGGCGAGGAATAGGAAATCAAATTACAATAAGGAAGCTACAACAACAACAGTAGAGGGGGTGGGGAAGAAAGAAACGCTTGTGGGTAAACAGAGAAAAAAAACAAAGGAAACCAAACCTTTAAAGTAATAAATTCCTCCAGGATTGCCGTCCTTAGTTTGGACCGCCGTGACTATTTCAACATGCGACACATTGTAAACTGTAATGTTTCCATTATCACTGTGACATAGTGACTCCCAAAATGCGAACAACTAGCCATAATATTTTCTTGTTAGACTTAACTACTTCGCAAGAGTAATTTCGGGGTTTAAGAATGAAAAACCATTAAAAGTAAAGTTGAAAACATTAAATTTTAATTAACATGTATTTTTTTATCTACAATTATGCTGCAACCGCTTTTAAGAAAATATTAACTGAGGAACGCTAAACACAACAACTAAAAGAGTTTAAAAACCCTTGCGCTATAGCGCTCTCTACTGTCCGGGTCCATGAAGAATTTGTATGCAATCACAGTAATCTTGGAACAGTAAAGAGCAACCAAGCGGGAGTGAGCTCATAGTTAGACATTTGCAACGTAACTCACGGCAGGAAACAATAAAAGGAAATCATGGATGTCCAGAATGTTCTAAAGTAGCGCTGCTGCCCCCATGCAGCTTATAAGCACAAAATGCCAAAACCCAAAGATTCGACCACTGTAAAGCAGCCTTTTTCTTTTAGATGATGTGTCAGTGTCTACATGGTCGGGGTGGGGTCAGAAGATAACTTTCAGTCCTTTCAGGTCTCCTTAGGTTAAAGAGGAAAGGGGGGGGGTGAGGCTGAAGTCGTTTGTCGGATGACTGATGCAGCGCGGTAGATAGATTTTTGCGACGTTGCTTTCAGATGCAAGGGCATTATTCATTGCCGAGCATCCGGACAATGTTGTCGCAAAAGTCTCCACACCTTATTAATCCCGATGACAGCTCCACAAATCTCCGATTTGAAAGTAGCCGCTGCGGTGGCGGAAATGTTAGTCCAAATGTAGGTCACGTTTGTGCGACTTGTCCTGATAGATGGACGCCTCACGGTGAAGAGGTTAGTTTCCCCCTGCCTCTCTCCCCCTCCATTGCCCCGGCGTGGCAGATGCCTCTTTGATCACATGT
>JAGDYQ010000282.1:618754-629647 GCA_021962125.1 Bulinus truncatus | reverse complement strand
GTTAACATGCTGTTCGAAAATGAGACCGACATTTTGTTTAATTCTTGCCTGCTTCAGCAGTCTTTCGTTCTTTGTTGTTGTTTCTTTTTTTCATCCTTCTGGCCGACATTCAAATACAGACATACATCTTACATATGTATTCAAACATTCAAGCACATGCATACATCTTACACATGTAATCAACATTCAAGCACAAACATTCAAAAACATAAGCATACATATTACGGAGAAATACGTTTTCAGTGCCAAAAATGTATCGTTGGAGAAATTCACTTTAAAGATCAATACGACCAATTTATGGACAATACTACGTCTTGTACGAAAGGACTCTACTAGGCTACAAAATCAGATTTCGAATGATAGGACTTAGTGAGATGTAATTGGGGTATTATATGAGTGGCGAAGTGGTCAGCCCGATAGTGTGGGACCGGTGATGTTCCATTGATCACGTGTCCTTCATTGGTATCACCTCTTTAACGATTGTACGAGGGGATAGGTTATAACCCTCTCCTTTCATCTACATCAGTAGCCACTAGAGCATTGGCCTTGGACACACCAATTGACTTAAACCATGACATGAAATATCCATTGGGCCCCTAAGGTCGAGCTCTATACTCACACTGTTACCCGTCCCCCTAATCTGTGATAATTTCATGTCTCTTTGTATGTCAATTATAAGAATAAAAATAGTTTAACATGTAACATATAATTGCTTTAAATATTTTTATTAAATTTGTAGCTTATATATCCTCGAAAATCAATCCCAAGACCAAATTCCAACATAAATAAAAACTTGAAGAATAATTTAAACCATTTAAGAATAAAAATGAAATCAAGATTGTCCGTAAAGAATCAACTAATCGCTTCTATTTTTTATTAACCATAGTAGACTGAGTTCAATTCTATATTACATCCATTGGCTGACAACAAAAAAAGTCGCATGAATAAGACATGAATGTTTAAGTCGTGAGGGTGTCTGTATGTCGGTCAGTTGTGAAGTGTTAAAAGCTCCGACACTAATGCTCCAATCATTATGGACACCTGATTGTTAGAAGAATGTCGACCAAGAATCAATCTTTAGTGGCTCATTTTGAAAACAAAATGAGATCTGGTCATAATGGTGTCTGAATAATAAAAGTAAATAAAGTGGAGGGAGATAAACATAGAGACAAGAACGACTGAATGAAATTTAGAGAGAGAGAGAGAGAGAGAGAGAGAGAGAGAGAGAAAGAGAGAAAGAGAGATAGAGAAACTTAGGTAAAAAAATATATGTATTGAATTTATTTTTATTTTTATTTAAAAACTGTGTTTAAAAACAAATTTTAGTTGTCTTTATATCGAGAAAAATGAATTGTGAGCACAAAGTAGTGATTTCTGACTTAACATTGCCTGGAGTCGTCAAACATAATTTTATGTTTATAATGTTATATGACTTGTTTATAATGTTATATGACTTGTTTATAATGATTATCTAAAACTGACTCGAAACTTTTAAGCCAAATTTAATACATTGAGCTGATTAATGGACATTCCAAAATATGTTGGTGCTTGATCAATTTTGTTATCAAGCAAATATGATGCAAAAAATCCATTTCTCCCATCCCCATTGAACCAATAAATTAACAAAATTTAGGATCATCTTCCTCTAATTACAGAACCCTAACCCTGACCTTAACCCTGACCCCACACACGCAATTAACTGCACAAGGAAAATGTTTGTCTTTATATATATTTTTTTTGCATATTATATCAGACTTCAACTAGCACTGTCCCCCTCCCTATATAACATAAAAGAGAACATAATCGCATCCCGTCCCACGCACCCACCAACCGTTATTTGTTACAAATTATGTGAATGTTTCCTTGTTACTGACATTTTCTTTTAAATCATTAGCCTGGCAGCAAAATAATTTGAAATACAGTCAGATACTCTCCATCCCACATCTGCGTGATATTCAAGTTATCTGCAATTTTTAGAAACTGAGCTTAGATAATAACATCCAGTAAAATAAACTGAATGTAAATGTCGTTGAGGCCAATATAAGATAACAACCATCTCTATTTGCAGATAATTGGTTGAGATAATATCTGAAACCCGTCATCTGTGAAAGGGAGATATCGGAGAACCAGATTTAAATTATAAAAAATCGTTCCCTAAAGGCTAGTGTGTTTTTTCAGTTCAGTTGTTATGTAATACTCATTTATACACCACGGAAAATAGTTAGTCAATCAAATGTTTTAAAAAAGGAATTGAGTGTGATGTAAATAGTTCTATTGAAAACAAATTTATGAAGCATTTTTAACGTGATTTATCTCACTGTCATTTTAGTATGTAGAAATATATACACGTACTCAAACAAGCATGCGTACACATTCTTTCAAACTCCATTATAATTTCCGATATGCGTTAAAAACAAACTTTTATTATATATATATATATATATATATATATATATATATATATATATATATATATATATATATATTTAAGTGTGTAAGTAAAATTAATTGCCAACATCAGAATGGAATAATGAATACACCATATAACTAAAGCACGAAGACACGCAGATGTACAAATGGGCGAATGCAAATAGAACTTGTTAAATTATCACGACAAGGTATTTCCAGTAATGAGTCAGGGGCAGTAACTCTTCTATCGTCTTCTAGACCCGGTCAGTAGGCGTATTATCCATAGATCGAAAGGAAAGGTTGCACTACCTGCAACTTGTGTCCTGATACGGTCTGGGCGGTGATTGTGGGGTTGGGGGTGGGGTGAAGCATTAGTGCGATCCCTGCACATGCCAGACGTAAATCCACGACGACCATCTTGGGCATTTGGCATAGGAATGTGCTCCAAGGTCACTAATGCATTTCTGTAACCTCCAGGTGTAAGCAAAACTTTAGCTGCGATTTTCTTCTTTTGGGAATAAATAGATAGAGAAAACAGAACACTGGCATGTAATATTCGACTTTGATGATGCATTGTAATTGTAAACAAACTATTCTTTGATGGTTCAGTGTAATTGGTAATTAAACTATTCTTTGATGGTTCATTAGTGTAATTGTATCAAACTATTCTTTGATGGTGTACAGTGTAATTTCAGGTAATAAACTATTCTTTTGATGTTAAGTGAGTTGTAACAACCATTCTTTGATGGTACAGTAATTGTAACAAACCATTCTTTTTTGATGGTACAGTGTAATTGTAACAAAACTATTCTTTGATGGTACAGTGTAATTGTAACAAACTATTCTTTTTGATAAGTATTGAAAATAGGTTGTAACACACGTGATTTTGATGTACAGGTAATTGTAACAAACGATTTTTTTCGATGGTACAGTGTAATTATAATGTAATCATAACAAACAATTTTTTACTCTGGGTAAGGTGAGGCGAGTTGTATAAACGATGTACCCTGGTTTTTAATTGAAGTCCCATTTGTGTTAACTAATATATATATATATGTATATATGTATATATATATATATATATATATATATATGCTATTATGGCCGTAGCCAGGATTTTGTTGGGGGGCTGTGGTTTGGGGGGGGGGCTGTGCGGAGAGTTTTATATAAGAAAAATTGAAAACACAATGATGAAGAAGTATATTTTGATAATAAAATTGATTTTTAGAATTAATTGGGGGGGGGAGGCTGCGGCCCCCTCAGCCCCCCCTCCCGGTTGGCTACGGCTTTTGGTATATATATTTATATATATATAGTAAAGTGTCCTTTAACCCTGAATTGGTTATCGGGGCAGATGATGTGTAGAATTCATCTGTTTCTGTAGCCTGGATCATTATGAAGTGATTGTAATGGTTAGCAAAAACGCCCAGCCTTCTTTATTTCCCCAATTTATGTCAAGTATCCATTTCAAATTGTGTGGGCTTGTATAACTTTAGCCGACTTTTCACGCTAGGACCTGGAAATATTCCCTTGGTTCTCGCTGAGGATCGAGCCGAGGAATCTCGGGTCGGCAGTCGAGCACAACTACGCCACAGTATATATGCATATGTAGTGTCGATAATGTTTCTGATTCCTTTTTGAGCAACATTTCGTTTTTGATTCTCCCGCTGTTTTAGTACCTGAGAAGTCACTGTAGGGATGTGATGCTCATCTCTTTTGGATCCTATAAACTATGGAATTGGTTATTGTAGAGCCATAACCGATGCAATGCTCATGGAGGCACCAAAGGAACATGTTTGGGAACTTTCATCATGACCTTGAGCCACCCCCACTTACTAAAAGTGTCAGGCCTATTGCCAGTAAAAAAAAATGTGTGAAATTTACGAGATTTAACAAAAAAAATATTTTCATTCTCTGATTTTAAAGGTTTTTGTTCCCCTATAGTGTAAATCTATTATAATATGAATTTTAAAAAGTTGTTAATGTAAAAATTAAGTTTGTTTTCATAAACAAAAGAAAAAAAAATGAAAAGAAAAAAGTTAAAATTGAATGGGCTGGAGAAATATCTTAAATAGGCACACAAAAGACTCAATAGCATCTTTATTTAATTGAAAAACTTTGGAATGTTTATATATCACACTTTGGAATGTTTAGATATCACACTTTGGAATGTTTATGTATCACACTGTTGTTTCTGTTCGTCGTCTAAAAAACAAAGTCGATATTTCTTCAGACAACAATCTTTCTTGGTGTACATTGAGTCAGCCAAAGATGCAAACACACTTACAAACATCCACGTAAACATACACACAAACATACACACATTGGAAGTTCTCCATCCTTTATGCACAGACAAACACACACATATATACATAAAGATACATAAACGAACCTACACACACACAGGGGGAAGTCTCCCCACCCTCTCTGCACAAATACATAAACATATATACACAAACACACAGACACACACACACACACACATCACACACACACACACACACACACACACATATCCTCTCCAGTCCTCTATTAATCCTATTTTTCTGTTTCTGTGAGATTATTTCTCATCTTTTTTTTTAAATTTTATTTAAATTAGCATTATGTTTCCTCGAACAGAATAATTTGAAGTTTAAAAGTGAAGCTCCTGAAATGACATATTGATGAGCAGTTCCGTAGCGTGAACATTCTACAGCAGGGGTCAGGCCAATAGCTGGGGGGGGGGGGGGGAGGGGGGCCAGGAAATAATTTTACTAAGTAGAGCAAACAAGCACAGGAGGCAGACAAAAGACGCAGCAAGCGACCCCCCCCCCTTGGCCTCCCTGCACGCTACGGGCCTTTTGATGAGTCTGCACTTCAATGACTTAGTTTCTTTTACACTTTACAGTATTTCCTCTGGTAAAAAAAATTACCTCTAATGCTATGGCCTGTATATTTTCCACTTAAATAGACTTTGCTCGTCATATCACATGGAATAAATCTGTACGTTTGGTGACATTTGGATTATCGCTATTGGAAAAAACAAAGTTCCAGGGTTAGCGATGGACTTGATAACATGCTGTGATAACGCTCATAACTTGATGGGATCATTTTCTCTTTGATTTTAATGGTCAGCTGTGAAATAAGAAAGGATTTCAGTTGAAATAAACCATGCGTATAGATAGACAGACAAGACAGACAGCCAGACAGACGAAAGGACGGAATTAGAGAGTGACAGACAGGTATGCTGGCAGACATACAGACAGATAAAATCAGATAGATAGATAGATAGACAGACAGACAGACAGACAGACAGAAAGATAGATAGATATATAGAAAGATAGATAGATAGATAGATAGATAGATAGATAGATAGATAGATAGATAGATAGATATATAGAAAGATAGATAGATAGATAGATAGATAGATAGATAGATAGATGATAGATAGATAGATAGATAGATAGATAGATAGATAGATAGATAGATAGATAGATAGATAGATAGATAGATAGATAGATAGATAGATAGATAGAACCACAGTTTTTATTACATTTAGAGGACTACGATTCGCAGCGTTTTTTTCTCTGACCCCTTCCCCCCCCATTGTATAGGGCCCCAAAAAGTAAGAGAGCCTGTGATAAATATATTTGAGGCATTTTGTCAATCTGGTTTTAATAGGATTTGATAACATGACGCCCGATGAGAAAATACTGTATATGTAGGCCCTATATATTTGATACATTTTCTTTTTATTCAGTCTTAAGTCTAAGTAGCTGGAAATAGAATATAATGAAAATAATGTCCGACTAGACAGTTTCGATACACCCATACATTTGATTATATTTTTTTTAAAAATTATTTTTTTATGATAAAAAATAGACATCAGAAAGTAAAAGTGAGATTATTTTTAATCCCCTCCCGATTATAAAGACACAGTAAGCCAACTAAAACTTTGTGTCCTATTATATCCTCATAAATTTAAACATTTCATCCTCATTAATGATCTTTACTTCTCAGGCACAGAGACGTATGTGTAATATAATTCCCTAACCATCTTTTGTAAATCATGGAGAACTAACTTCTTCGTCTTGCTATTGACGCTGACAGCAAATTACATGGGACTAATTAGCCAAATGTACAACATTGAAAATAGTCTGAGACAGGACAAACACAGACAGCGCTCGGATGAAATAACTTGTTCAGACGATGTTTCGTTTGACACCAGTATTGTGACAAATATTGTTACATATCTCTGTCACACTTCATCAGTGACAATAACTAAGCGGATAACTTCATAAATTTATGACTTTATATAGCTTGGAAGCTGAACATGACTGAGTTTGTTTTGTTTTGTTGTTGTTATTGTTTTTTATTGCTTAGTACTTTTATAATCTATTTGTCGGTATTGCACGTGTGTGTGTGTGTGTTGGGGGGAGGGGGTCGAAGTGAGTTGTTATTAGTCTACACACATATGAAGCTGAACATAACTTCTTTCTCTTTTTAAATTATATGGGTTGCAAAGGTTCTTAATTACATATTGCCTGATAGCATTTTTTTTAAAGTCTTCTACATTGGATTACTTGATATCCTTGTCTCATTTCCATTGCTGTCAACTGCTCATCTACATCTCTGCTTCTGTCTCTCCAGATGCACTTTTGGAAATCGTATTACTCTATCTCAAAGGGATTAGTGAGGACTAGAGCACTCACGCACACGGACTAGGGAAGAAATAACCAACACGCACACTACACATACACGGACTAGAGGAACTAACCAACACACACACACACACACATACGGGCTAGAGAACTCTTAACACACACATACACATACACGGACTAGAGAACTCTTAACACACACACACATACATACACGGACTAGAGAACTCATAACACATTTTCATACAGGCCCACGGATTCATTAGAAGGCTCTTAACACACACACACTTACACATACACGGACTAGAGAACTCTTAACACACACACATACACATACACACGGACTAGAGAACTCTTAACACACACACACATACACATACCCGGACTAGAGAACTCTTAACACACACACACATACGGCCTAGAGAACTCATGCCACACACATACAAACACATACACGGACTAGAGAACTCTTAACACACACACACACATACAAAAACACGGACTAGAGAACTCTTAACACACACACACATACACAAACGGACTAGAGAACTCTTAATTAACACACACAGACATACACATACGGACTAGAGAACTCTTAACACACACACACATACACACACACAGGCCTTACACGCACACACATACGCGCGGACTGAAAAGAAAAAAGGTCAGCCAGTACAATGCTCTTGGGACATTAAAGCAGCCTATCAAACAAATCTCATAATTAGTGCCGCATGTAATTTTTAGAGCTATATATCATTCCATTTAACACATAAATGCGTATATAAATATATGTGTGTTTTAACAACAATTGATAGCAATATATGACAATACACCAGCCATGTCTATAGAAATATATGAGCCCCGTACGTCTTTAAAGAATAGAGTATAGGATGCAAATCGATAGATAGATAGATAGATATGACAGACAGACAGACAGACAGACAGATAGATAGATAGATAGATAGATAGATAGATAGATAGATAGATAGATAGATAGATAGATAGATAGATAGATAGATAGATAGATAGATAGATAGAATAGATATGAAAGTTAGATAGATAGATAGATAGATAGATAGATAGATAAATAGATAGATAGATAGATAGATAGAATACTTTGAACCTTATGTAACTAAATATCGTTGTTGTTTACTTTTTAATTGAACAAGTAAAATAAAGATAATATTGTAGATAGCGACATAATTATCATTCACCTGATATGATTTAAAATGGACGTTTGTTGCTGTGCCATGGTGGTAGAGCAAGTAATGTGTCGGGCGACAGCAGCTAATTAGCAGGCAGAATAGAGCAGGAAATTGTATACACCATCATAAAATAAACTGATACCATTTTCTGTATCTATTGGGACAGATATGCATGGGCGAGGAGGGGTATGGTTGGGGGCGAGCAGTGATTAGAGACTTGGGGTGATAACCCTAATCGTGCGGGCGAACCTGAGAGCTATCCAAGGAAATACAAAAGCAACTAACCACTGATATATATATATATATATATATATATATTTACTGTACTATCAGAAACAGAATTATCTCGTCTATCTATTGAATGTATCATTTGTTTTATTAATTCAATGTATTATCTCAAAGGGATATATTTTTCTAATTATTTTATTACTCCTGATCTACTCCATTTTTTCTCTCTCTCTCTCTCTTTTCTCTCTCTCTCTCTCTCTCTCTCTCTCTCTCTCTCTCTCATGACTCTCTCTCTCTCTCTCTATTTTTATATATTTTAGGAATGCACTTTTGATATAATTATTTATCGTCTAGTTAGAGAAAAATGCCTAGAACCTTTCCATTCCACCACTACACAGTATTTAGTATCAGTTCATTATGTACAGTAAACCTCTCACAAGTATGCTTCAGTGAAGAAAAACCCTTGAGCCGCCATCTAACAATGAAAAATATACCAATCCTAGTGTCTCTCAAATAAAGCCAGTTCCAATTTAGTTATAGATCCCGGATTATCTTTTTCACTTTGATTCGTATTAATATTTGTACCCTGCCAAAACCTTTGCTTAGAGTTATATCCCCTTATGATTGATCGGCAGGCTAAGTTATTTTTTGGTTTCGGGCAGATCCGATTTTTTCATAGTTGTATTTTAAACTGGAATACTGTTGTATTAATTCTTTACTTTCGATTTAACGCAGAACCCAAATCGCTTTTATTTTATTAGATATTTGCTTGTATTCGTTAACATTACCTCTCTTTCTCTGTCTTACTCTTTCTCTCTCCCTATATATATACAACTACACATATTTTAGTACTATATATATATATATATATATATATATAAATATATATATATATATATATATATATATATATATATATACAAAGGAGGCCGTAGCCAGGATTTTTTTTTTGGGGGGGGCTGTGCGCAGAGTTTTATATCAGAAAAAATTAGAACACAATGATAAAGAAGTATATTTTATAATAAAATTTGATTTTTAGAAAAATTAATTTAGGGGTGGGGAGGCTGCAGGGCCTAGAAAGCCCCTGTCTACGGCCTTGTATATATATATATATTCAGCTATCAGCAAGGTCATTTATGTTCTCCACTGATCTTTCCCCCAGGGCCGACAGGCCGATTTGACCGATTGCTCCATGGGCCCCGTGAATGACAAGGGGCCCGCAATTTACATTTATATTAATAGTTATAGTTGTTATTGTAAAAGAATTATTATTAGAGGAGCCTCGCAAGCCTCCGTCAAATTGGGCCCCCGCAATTCGTCAGGCCGCTCTTCATTTAATGGTACTCAGACAAGTTTTATTGTGTGGGGGGGGGGGGGGAGGGGTTCTATCCGAATGTCGTCATGACATTGTTAATGTATAAGTAACTGAGCCAGCTGGAGTACTTTTGATTTACAGCCGAAAAATGTCGACAGGAGGAAGGCCACACTAGCTGACAGTTTTGATAAATATTGAATGCTGGGAATTAATTCTTGAGGCCTAGGTCAAATGGCCCTTTTTAAACAGCTTTTTTGCAAACTTCCTAAATCAAATAGCTTAGAGAAAGAAAACATTATTTGTTTCCTAAATGCACTTCATTAGTCCTAACAGGGCATAGGTGCAGATAAGTGTAGAATTCTTCTGTTTATGTAACCGCAGCATTTAAAGAGAAAGTCCTGTAGTGAGTCATAGGATTGTAAAGAGTAGATACATATGAGTTAGTGTCTCAGAGCACAGTGTTAACACATTATTCAATTAGATTATCATCAAGGATATCATGTATTAAATAGGGAAGCCGATATGCCTTTTACCGATAGTCCGGTAGGATCCGAGTATCGGTCGCTCCCTAATGATAAAGTTCGGTTAACAGAATGCCCAGCCACCTTTAACGCCCCCTAATGTCAGGTAACCATTTTGGCCACGATTGGACTTGAGAGACTTTTTTATCCCCTTTCACCAGGACATGACAAAATGTCCTTCGTCATCACCAGGATTGAACCAGGGACTTTCAGGTCTACAGTCAAGTGAGCGCTCTACATCATTAGGCTATTCGTCCCTTTTTGTTTCTCTATCACACATTAATTGAAATATGATGTGTGGAAAAACGTTCCAGACCAGTTGTCGTTAAGAATGTGACGTTCCAAACCAAAGGTGACGTCAGTTTCCCATGATGTGATGTGGATGTAGGTTCCCCCCCCCCCTGAAAACTGTCTCAAATATTGTTTATTGATTCTATATTGCGTAAAGACCAAAAAGTAATATTAGAAACGATCAAAATGGTTAGACTGATAACTGGGTCACACGAGCTAGTGGATTTTTTCAAGCTAGTCCCCTCATTCTGATGGAACACTGCTGACTGCTGGGCCCCCTC
>JAGDYQ010000292.1:567500-910466 GCA_021962125.1 Bulinus truncatus | reverse complement strand
GGCCAGAGGTAAACGTTTAGAGAAACATTGAGGTAGTTTTTTCCATTCACAAACCAATCATGTCCATTATTCTTGCCAGATTGTGGACCTCTTTCACTCATTTACTTTCCGTTTATTTAGCTTTGAGCGAATTTTTTTTTCCCTTCCTTGTTATTGTGCGCCCCTGGAGGGCAAATTTATGAGTCCCACAGTCATTGTTAGTTGTCATTTTTTCAATAATTTTTTCTTCTTTGATTTAGTTTTAGAGCAATTAATGGCGGATGTCAGAAGCTGAAGATTTTTTATTTTGCAATAATAGAATAGATGGTATAGACTTTTTCGGTTTTCGTATTATTGTTTTTTTCATAATTATTTCTTTGTCTTCACCTGAACAGGTGGGAAAAGCGGATTTTTCTTACCACCGACTTGTTAGGATTATCAATCACATTGGGGAGTCTTTGTATGCTGGTAGGTGCTCGCATGTTAAAGTCTTGAACACTTGTGTCCTACGGCAATCTTTGATCCTAGCTTTAATTGATTGTCTACAATTCTGAAATCGTCTGCAATTCAATTTACCCAGAGTGTATCTGTGGAATCATATCTTGATCTGATTGTCTTTGATTGGATCGTCATGTAATTTACTTAGTAATTGTATCAATGGAATCCATATCACCAATTTGTTGTCTTTGATTGGATCGATTATGCATGAAAGTTTACCAGTGACGCATTTTGTTCATAGCCGTTTCTAGAATAAAGGGTCCAATGTGAAAAAGGTCTGTTGTGACCAAAATGTCTGCATTGATATACATAATTTTTTACCCATGAGATTCGTTTGTACAAATTGGCCATAATAATTAAATCATTTAAATTATCATTTTACGCAGCCATTACATAAGAATGTATAGGTATATATAAAGTAGAGGAAATATGTATATACATATTATAGTACTATTTTAAAAATATGGGGGGCCTCAAGAAATCTACCTGCATATATACTTAAGTAGGGCTGTGTTGCAATAAACACAGGTAAAACTTTGTTTTCTAACATGTAGATACAAATTAAATCTTTTAAAATTGTCAGTAGTAAAACTAATTTTCCTCTTTATACTTCCATCAATATGTAAATGCGTCTTTTGTGTTTACTCTTCAACTGTTTAGCATCAGAAACAGAATAATACATTTGCATAGACTTAATTATGAAAGTAAAAATTAACATAGTCTAATAGTTTTGAAGATAAAGATATATCGACAGTATATATAGCATCACTAATATCAATTCAAATTGAATTAGAAGGAATATTTTCAAGAATGCCTCACTCAAGACTATCATTAAATATTTGCCCTGTTCAAGACTGCGCTTGTTATTCAAGACTTAATTAAATAATTGCATCCTGTTTCAGGTCATTACATCTGCTTTCACTGCATAAATCTGAGTAAACAGAAATGGTTCTTCTTCGGATGACAAACACACAAAAGAAACCTAAGAGGCAAATGCTAAAAGAGAAAGTTTACAGTCAGGATATCTGCTTTTTTACATGGACAAGTGAGTTTTTTTTTTTAAACTGGATTTGTAGAGTAAATTTAGGTGTATACAAGGATACAAAACATAAATGTTGATAACTTCCTTGTTTTTGTTTGTAATCAGCAAAAGAAAATATTTTGGACTATTTGAGTAAATTGACTAACCAATATTTCCCTATACCTTTAGGTATAAACCATTCATTTTGCCACACAAAAACACCTTTTGTATAACAGAGTTCTGATAATTTCACTTGGTTTAATTCTCATCCCCCCCCCAAATTTCTTTCTGGTCAGAGTTGGGTCTTGGTAATGGTTAAGCCAGAACCTGAATATGCCTATCGGTGTTAAAGTTCAAGTTGTCGATGCAATAGTTTTCTGTCCCTGGTCTGCATTTTTTTTTATTCAGTGAATAACTTAATATGTGTTGAGCATTTTTTCTAGTTTATATTTTTGAGCCTCAATCTGTCCTGCTTTGGCCTTTTGTGTTGTACACCTTTGTTGAACTGTTGGGTCGGTTTTTAAAGATTTACAGACTAAAGCACGGTTTGAGCCTTCTCTTCAAGGAAGATAAGGTCCCATAAATATTTTTAAAATGTAGTATTCTATAAGAAAATTTTATCCCGATATAATTCAGAGATTTCGCTTTCAATATGTCTTATAATACAAAAAAGACCTAGCAAACAATGTACTTCTTATGGCACATTAAGATCTCCCTTTTTTACACCCGCAAATTTGTTTTCATGAGTATACAGCAAAAGTAGGAACACAACTAAAAATAATAGTGAAAAATGATATTGATTTTTTATAATGGTTTTCCATGTGTTCTTGTAATGTTATTTACTCAATTAATGTATACATAACAATTAATATACATGTATAATTCTTTAGATGGTTTGTAAGGATTGCTATACATTTTTTTTGTTCATGAAGCATCTTAAACTTTTTTCAGTATTAGTATCTCTTAAAAACATTTCTTTGTTTCATAATAAAATAAAAATCGATTCCACATAATGCTTCTAAGTCTCACATATATTGTCTTTAATGTTCCTGTAAAGGCTCATTTAAATCATGATGCCTCATCAGGCTAGCAAGGTAGCCAAAGTATGTTGGTTTTTTCCTTATTTAGAGGCTTGACAACAATTAAGACTTCAGTCTAGCAAATTGTCTATAATTGGAATCAAAATTTATACTTGTTTACAATTTGTCAATTATTTTTAGAATTTTTTTTCATCACAATTTTTTGTATTGGTTAATATATTTTACTCATCTCATTGTCAAGGGGAAGATAATTTGCTCAAAAATAGCTAGTCATTTCTAACTAGTTAGAAAGTAAGTTGTACAATACAATATATTTTTAAAGCTTGGAGATTATAGATTGGCATTATTTTTTGCTGACGAGCATATTTTGTTAAACTCGTTTGATTAGCCCGTTGGTTATATCTTTCTGATTTTTATAAATGGATCAATGTTCACATCTTTTATCCTTTGTATGTATTCTCTTTCACCCCTATAGTTTATCTATCATTAAAACAATGCCCAAATGTACAATTGTAAATTTTTTTTTATTTATAAGGGTGTAACTTCATTTTAACTTAGTTCAAAATTTTTTTTTTTCTTTTATCTTTGGATACAGATAAAAAGGCCAATCATTCTTTGGAAAGTTATAAAATGGCCAATCATTCTTTAGAAAGTTATAAAATGGCCAATCATTCTTTGGAAAGTTATAAAATGGCCAATCATTTGATTCTACCTCCATTTTTTCCCCAACAGCCTGCACAATTGTGTACATTTTTCAGATTTTATCATACAACTGTCTATGTAGCACAAGTTTTTATGTCAAGATTTATTTCAAAATGTATGTACAAAAAAAAATGTAGTTAATAATAAAACTTATTGAATAAAAATGACTATTTTTTATGCTGTTCAATATTCCATTTTAAAAGTTACATAAATTGTTCATTTAATGTGCACATATAAATTGATAACAATAAAACATTTATTGATTTAAAATTACTTGTCTGGCTATTTTTTCTTATGTTCATTATACTCATTTTAAATTTCCTACAAAATTATTCCAATATGGCTCTACCCACTATAGGCTCATAGGATTCACAAAATATTCATTGGCATTAAAGGCTTAAAAGAGGTTACATAAATTGTGTTAACTACAGTAATAAATTGTGATAGTTACATTATTCGTAATACATACCAAAAAAACGCATTGGTAAAACAAAAATTGGCTGCTTAATCCCAAACTTACAAAGCATGTCTTATGTAGGCTAGTGATACATTTATATTGAATTTACTGCTGCATTAGATCTCACATGGTCTTATTTCCTAAATAGTAGCATGGTCACCATATCAGGGGTCCAGTTACTCAGATTAGGTGTCCAGAAATTTTCATTAGGAACATTAAATCTCTCATTCTGAAAGAAAATAAAATGTAATCAATATTTAATTTATAATTCAAACAAAGCAAAGATTGTATCTTCAACTCACTTTAAGCAACTAATTCTACTATAATCTTTAAGTGGACAGAACATTCAATTTTGACCTCGCTACATTTTTTTTTTCATATCTGAGTGATTAATTTAATTAAATAATTCAACAATAACTATTGTCTTATTTTACATAAAATACAGAATATATTTACATTAACTGCAATAAAAGAAGAAAATAAAGGCAGATAACTGGTTTGCACTTTGACTTTGCAAGCCAGTTACCTCCCTTGTCTTGCTTTTTTCAGACAACTAGCTACTTAGCTCAGTCGGACTTAATCTTCTTTGAGCTTTTATGGTCATTGCTAATTTGCGGCCCCATATAATGTGCCGAGTTCTCTCACGTACTTCAACATAGCTCATGTGAGTATTTCAATTAGATCCGGCTCCAAAAACAGCCCCTTTAATGGGCCCCCTCTGATATTAGTGACCATTAATGACCATGACGGACACTGTATCAATAATGGCAGTGAGCTAAGTGATAAGGCACGATATTAAAGATTGCGTGACTCGATAGCACTGATGGTTATGAGCATGATCCGTAGATTATAGTTCGATATCCAAGTGATTCCAGTCACATAGGCCTACGTCTTTTCGTGGTGCAACCATAAACATTGCACACTCTGCGATAAGGTGTGGGTGTGATGAGGGTAATGAATAAAACTGGTTATATATGACAGGATACTCCAGATATCCAGATTATACTAATTATATAGATTATACTATTTCTATAGATAATACTAATTATAAATATTATACCAATTGGAGAATAATCAAGAATGTTATAACTAAATGACAAAATAAAATTTAGATTTAGTATTTGATTTACATTTTTATTATATATAGGTTAGTCCAAAAATATCTAGATCTGGAAAAAAAAAAACTCTACAGATTGGCAGCTCTGCATCTCACACTAGCAGGGATTTTAATATAATAATAATAATATTAAAGATAAATCTTAACAATGACCTCTTGCTGGAAATGCATATTAAACAAAAAGAAAATTGGTTTTAATTAACCGGGGCCGTACATTGCTATAGATCAATAGTTTATTTATTACAATATGTAGGAATCATGCGCAGTGCAGTCAAATGCAGTTTAAAAAAAAAACAGGGTAGTAATTATACCTTCCAGGAGACAACCTGCCGTTTGGATTACAAAGTGTGCAATTATCTCTCGTGTACCAAAAGCCAGCGCCGTAACATGCTGGCACAATTTGAGTCATTGCCATCGTTATCTTTGTCCCAAGTTGAAAAATTTATGCTAGTACCCTGGCCAGCAGGCGGCCATACTCTTCTTGTCTGAAAAATATTTTAAAAAATAATAATATAACTGGCTGTCTGCACAGATATATATATATATATATATATTTCTATATATATGTCTGCTGGGATATATATATACCAATATATTAAAATGTATAATTCCCTTCACTCTACCTAATTAAAGTGTTGGTTTATCCCTTTCAATAGTTTTTTATGTGTATTCATTTGGCAGCGATGTAATCAATATGACAGTCAACAACTTATAATTGGCCTGAATTAGTACCAAGCGGCTTGTTCCAGTGAAATTAAATTGCACCGCACTCACTGAGGAGGGTCACGCATCACGTGTTCACTACCTCTGTTTTTTGAGAGCATTTTTGATAAAAAAAAAATGCTCTATTGTCCCTGTTTTGTCTGTCTGTCATCACCCTAGATCTCAACAACCATAAGTCCTAGACCCATGATGTATATATCAATTTTGTAGGTCTTGGCTCTGCCACATATGTTAAGCAAAAGTTCATTTTTGCAGTCTGACTCGGGAGGGCTGGACATCAGTTTTTTCACCGTTTTCATATAAGCTATATTAATAATATGCATTTTCATGGCCCATTCTACACCTTATATGGATTAATAACCATTCATTTTGGTAATACTGCAGCATGGTTTCACTCAAGATTGACGTCACACGTGTTCTGCGCAGTGGTATTACTAGCTACAATAATTTTATTTTCAGAAAACATCACACGTTTACAATTGAATTCATAAACATTTCCGAACAAATGCTTATGAAAGCTAAAATACATTGCTAATTAACAAAACCAAAAATGTATAACACGTCCTCTTTTGCAGAAAATGAACCAGCCATTTAACCAATTTTTTACTTAGGACCTTATCAGCTCGTACATACCTGTGCTGTTGCTATTCCAGCCATACTTTATTTATGTGACCGAATAGTTGTTCTCTCGTTCTCCATCTTGAAACCGTTATAGTAATACTGATAGGACTTGCCACTGTCATTAGATAGTTGAATCATCAGAATTTGGGAAGAGCTGTCCAAATATTGAAGGGGAAAAAAAGGGATTTTTAGCAATATATCGATAAAAATATTTATAATATAAGCAGTGGCGCAACCAGGGGGGGCTGGGGGCTCAAGCCCCCCCCCCGACCAAATCATCATACATATTTACTATATAAACTGTCTTTTTTTTATATGTGAGCCCCCCCAGCATTTTTTTTTCAAAGAGAACGATGGTGAGCCCCCCAGCCCCCCTGCCCCGATAAATCATCATACATATTTACTATATAAACTGTCTTTTTTTTTATGAGCCCCCAGCATTTTTTTCTGTGAGCCCCCCAGCATTTTTTGCTGGTTGCGCCAGGGAGATAGTAGAAATAAAAAAATATGAAGCAATATCTATTCGAACAATTAATTCTCAAAGGTGACAAAATGACCTTTTTTTAAAAAATAACCACAAGTGAGTTTTTGTTGAGTTAAATGCGGCTTCAATTGAAAATTTTAATGAATTCTTTTTTTAAAGAACTTTATACAATTGACTTATTGGCTATTCATATTTGCCTATAATATTTTTGTATCTTGTGCTTTTTAGTTTTAGTATTTTGCTATTTTTTTTTTTTTTTTTTAGTTTACAAGGTCATCTCAAAACTTAGTTTTTGATTTTCTGTTTAACTGCCGAACTTGTAGGATGGGGGGAGGAAATAGTTCTAGTAGAGGTTATAAAAGCAAAAATAAATGCGTTTTTTATCAATTTGTACCTGGGACGAAGCGACCCTGTCACCCCATCGGCCATATGAGAAGAACGGTGCCACAGTAAAGGACTGACCAATATTTTTACCTGCTAGTTATCCAGTGGATATAATCATTCCCCAGCCAATAGTCTTCGTTCTCGTTAATCTCGAAACCAATTCTGTATCCCTGCCACGTCATGTTGAAATCAACGTTTTCGTTGGTTCGTCGCTGAATCAATGTTAGACCGGTGCCTTGGCTCATCTGGCAGTGAACCTAGATAAATTATAGTCCTAGTCGTTGGCCACCTTTATGCTGGTAGTATTTTTTTAAGTATTGTTATTACTCTTCATATCCTTAACAAAATCAAATGGAAATCAACAGATATGTTAAAACGGAAAGTTGTTAAAAAATTCAGGTTGAAATTATGTAACTGGAAAGAATGTTTATTGGCACTTTTGAACGTCTGCTTTGTCTAGATCTTAGAGTGATATAATTAATAGAGTGGTTCTCTGAAGTCTTTAAACCAAATGTATGTAAATTTGAAAAAGCTTCTGTCTATATTTGAAGACTATGTTGTAATTTTAGTTGTTGTTTTTTATGCGTTTGTTGTTTGAAAAAAAAAGTCAACAAAATGATTTATTCGTAGGTCAAAGGGCAAAACACATTTACTACCTGAAAAGCGTTGGGAGCCAAAATAGGTTTAATCCAATATTTCTTATCAGCCCTGTACCCGCCATTTTTGTAGCCATCTGAACAATCTGAGAAAAAGAGAAAGAGGTATAATTAACAATTGAACTTTGATAAAAGGATATTGTAGAGACACAGTTTTTGTTTCAAAGCAAAGAGAATCACCCACACGCACACGCAAAACCACATTATGCACAACAGGGTCGTTCTTAGCTACTGGGATGCCATAGGCGAAGACTTCCAGAGATGTTTGAGGGGCTCTATATGCTTTTTGCAATTGGATTGGGGGGGGGGGTCAACACAGTCGGCAGGTGTCACAGTTTTAGCGCCAGGTAAACAACTAACCAGTGAAATTATTCTATTTCAAATTTTAACCAGAAGAGAGTTAAAAGGTGGGTGAACCATAAGAGCACCCGGGCTCCCAAATTTCTGAGCCTCCCCCCACCCCCTTCAAATCTCAACTCAATACCTTTATTAATATCTCTCTTTTATTAAAGAGGTCCAACCTACCTAGGGTTACCATTGACCATAACAAAATAATTTCACACATTTGTGCATTTTTTTATTGTGTTACTTATGGCAATAACTTGGATCTTGTTTTGCTTTTAGTACATTTTGAACAACAACAAAAAAAAAAAAAGATGTTTTTATGTATTGATTGATTTATTTTTGAACTATCGGGGGCCTCTCACCTTCCATTAGACTCTGGCAATACGTTCCTATGTACCCATCGACACACTGACATGATGTTCCGTCACTCGCTAGGGTTGCCCCATTTTGACAAAATGAGGACCGCTGTTATTATAGGAGAAAAAAAAAAAGAAGATAGTAACCAGCGGAGAGTTATTTCCCATTTAATTTTCTGAGGGTTGCGCGAGCCATATGTATTGGCTGAGTGTGTCATGCGTTATTAGCTGATTGAGCCATGTGTTATTAGCTGAGACATGTGTTATGAGTGAGCCATGTGTTATTAGCTGATTGAGTCATGTGTTATTAGCTGAGTGAGTCATGTGTTATTAGCTGAGTGAGACATGTGTTATGAGTGAGCCATGTGTTATTAGCTGATTGAGTCATGTGTTATTAGCTGATTGAGCCTTGTGTTATTAGCTGAGTGAGCCATGTTTATTAGCTGATTGAGCCTTGTGTTATTAGCTGATTGAGCCTTGTGTTATTAGCTGAGTGAGCCATGTGTTATGAGTGAGCCATGTGTTATTAGCTGAGTGAGCCATGTGTTATTAGCTGAGTGAGCCATATGTTATTAGCTGTACGCACTATTTGTAATTAACTGAGTTAGCTATATATATACTTTTTTAGTTGTTGTTTTTTTTGTACATGCACTGCAAGTCTGCTAGTCTACAACATAGTCAAAAATTGAGTCATGGTATTGGCACATGACACTGACACATGACATTGGCACATGACACAATGTGATAGTGTGACTTATAATGTGACAATGGAGTGAATGGAAATGAGCTGTCATCTCTATGACAACTGTTATTATTCTTCAATCTGTTTCAACAATTGGTCATGAACAATGATGTTATCTTTTATTGGTGTTAACAAGAGTAAAACTAAAAGTGAAACTAAAATGAATAAGACGAAAACTAAAACTCTGGTGTTCTAGTTTTAGTCAACGAAAACTAAAATTGGGCCTAAAACTGGGCTAAAACTAAAATTATTACAGAAAAAACGAATTAAAACCAGAAACTAAAATAGGACCTGGGACTAAAACAACACTAGTCAAAGTAGAACGTAAACTGTGTCAAGTTGGTGTTCGAATAGTCAATATATTGTCTAAAGTATGTCAATGCGACAATATGGAAATATTACATCAAAAAAATTGCCATAATTACAATTATTGCTATCAAATAAACATTTACAAAAATGCTCTTTCGAGTAGATACATTTTCATGACAATGGAAGAGATATTTCGGCAATAGTATTTCTTTAAATAAGGGTCTATTTCCCTTGAGTTAATAAATACATAGGTTATCTTAATATTTCGGTTAAATTTTTTGGATGCATGTTAACTCATTATTTATTCCTTTAATAGTATCCGTAAGATGCGCTATTTGTC
Source organism: Bulinus truncatus (assembly GCA_021962125.1). Classification (NCBI taxonomy): domain Eukaryota; kingdom Metazoa; phylum Mollusca; class Gastropoda; family Planorbidae; genus Bulinus; species Bulinus truncatus. Next base: position 900,692 of record JAGDYQ010000292.1, on the reverse strand, counting down.
TCCTTTTTGTTACACAATCTGCTAATTTTTAATGTCCCCAAAAAAAATTTCAAATAACAATAGCACAAAGTTTTTAAAACTAACCGATTTTCTAAAATAAATAATTAAAAATTAATTGTAATAAATTTTAATCTTTTAATAATTTTTTCGATGCAAGGGACACAACTCAGTTATTACTATCGACCGCCTTAATAAAACACGAGTTAAATTTCTTGGGTAGTATAATGGGAATTTTTTTTTTTTGTGTACCTTATTGTTTAGATGTAGCGACACTCACTCCGGCGCTCTGTAGGAACGGGAGACATACTTCAACGCCTCCAATATGGCTATGAAATAAATAAAATCTGATTGCTAATACTATAACATGTGGAGCATGTCACTTAGAACAAACATTTTTTTAGTAAGTTGTATAAAGAGGCAGCATGCTAATCTGCAGTGTACATTTTGATGCGCATTTGAAAAAACCTACCCCATGAAAAACTTCAGTCTGCGGGTGGAACCATCTATTCTATGAAATAATGATGACCTAGGACATATCTAAATTCTTTGATGATCGCGCATGCGCATGAACTGGGCGATAATATAAGCAGGGTTGTTAACAATACTCTAAAATTGTATCGTCAATACCGATACCAATACTTCATGAAAATAGTATCGCCAATACCAATACAAATACTCAAGTAAAAATGGATTGCCAAAATTGATACCGATACAATACCAATACTTTTGAGAACAACAAAATGTTTTATTTAAAATATAATGAGTGCCAGTTTCTCAAGTTTTTAAAAAATGTAAAAACAAAAGAATACATTGTCAAAGCACAATTTTAATGCTAATCACTTCACCATTTAGCAGCACGTAAGAAGACCATCATTTCAAAATGATCATTGCTTAGCCTAGAACGTAATGGCATAAAAACACGCCCACCCAATGAAACCAGTCGCTCAACTGCAGCACTAGCCGTAAGTCCTGTGTTCAGTTGCAGGTATAGTTTCTTAATGCTTGGGTAGGCTGCTAATGACAGCATTTTTTATGAATTATTTTCAATAAATCTGTTTACTTCAGCAGAACAGTTACTATTAAGCAATTCGTCCTGGTTCAAGTTAGTAGCTATCTGGATCAAACAAAATCTCTCATCTTTGGCAATCGGCACGTATCTAGTTACTCCCGGAGACAATCGGTGGAATTCCACTTACGATTCTGGTTGCGCCACTGGATCCATTGTGTTGTGGACTGGGCATTTGGGAAGGAAAAAGCAATATTGGATTTGGCTATTTGCTGCCCACACTAACCATTATAAAAGGTAATGATTTTGCGACATAAACACTCAACCAATTCTAAAAAAAAGTATCGCCGATACTGTATTGGTCGATACCGATACTTTGATACTAACAACCCTGAATTTAAGTCATCAAAATAATAAAAAGTTAATGAATGAAAGAATATAAGAATAACATTTATAGACTTCGGCGCGCAAAGCAAAAACTTCAAAAGAAGATTAAAACTAAATTTTCCCTTCAACTCGCCGACCGTGGTTGTATTTGATGGAGAGGTGGTTGTCGTTAATATTGGTAGAGTTGATGGCTACTTGTAGGGATTGAATTTATGTAGATGACAATGTATTAAAATCGCTATTGTTTTTCTGCAAATAGTGTCAATAGAAAAGTATCGGTATCGAGTATCGAAATCTTTTTGTTTAAAATGTATCGCGATACACAAATCAATACTTGGCACAAAAAGGATCGGCAATACAGCAACCAATACTAAAAAAGTATCGCCGATACTGTATTGGCCGATACCGATACTTCGATACTAACAACCCTGTGCGTAACTTATGTTTGGGTTTCCATATCAGTCATCGGTAACGTTATTATGTTGATGTTCTTATTTTTGGTGGGTTTTTTCTGGGGCGGGGAGGGGCTTGCCAAAGATGCATGGGGGAGGTGCATTAGGCAAAGCTTAGTTTGAAGGCCCTTTGTCATGTTGATGAAATAATTCAGCAATAATCATTGGGGTTTGTTTGGTTTTATTTTTATTTAAATATGAAATAGAACAAATTAAAGGCAGATAGCTGACTTGCAAATTCAAGTAGTGCTAGCTAACTCCCCCTGTTTTTGTTTATTTTATGGGACATGACCAGTGGCCACTTGGTTTTCTCTGTGATCTTGAAAACAGTGCCGAACCTAGGGATTTGGGGACCCGGGGGGCTTGACCTCTTTGGGGGCCCCTGCATTTGACATTCGTCACCATGACATGAGATAATGTACTTAATATTTAATGTAAAAATAATTTTGGGGCCCCCTCAAGCTGGGGCCCGAGGGGAATTTCGAATTCGGACACTACCCTTCCTAGGTACGCCTCTGCTTGAAAAGTTTGATTTCGTGGGCTTCACCCCACAGATGACGAACAGACAGTGGCAGTTTCAAAAGAGAAAAGCGAAAAAAAAAATGTCACAAAGACAAAAAATAATATGAAGGAAATTTACCTTAACGTACACCTGCACAGAATTATCAGCGGTACAGTTGGTCCACCACAGCTGTACACTCCAGTGGTACAGTAAACAAAACGTTCCGTTCAGCCGATGGTACGCTGTACAGTTGCTATGGACGGCGCAGTTGAAGGCGCAGTCCAGGTGGCTCCTTGTGACGGACGGGTAGTACGTAGCCTCAGCACCCCCGCACACGGTGGACTTTAGAAAATAATGTTGCGCGGTCGATGCAGAATGTATTTCGCGAAATACAGAGACGCATACTATGGGTATGATCAGCACAATGGGTGATCCATGAAGAGACATTGTTGTTTTTTTTACGAAGCACACACACACACTCGTACAATAACAAACTTCGATATAAAGAGAAACTTAAAATAACTGCAAAAATAAATGGATTATTACATTTTGATTTCGATTCCGCGAAGATTCAATGGAAGTTTTATAATCTAATTAATTATTGATATGCATATTTATTATTATTTATAATGTTTTATTGGTCTTACTGATGCACAAAGGTTATTATATAATTAAATGTGGCATAAAAATTATTAACGAAAAAAAAAGACTCGATTTTAAACTATGAAATCCTTTTTTATTATTATTCGTTATTTTCTCCACGTGACCTTATCCTGTGTACGATTACCATTAGAAGTTATTCTAAACAACTGGTTCAAATGTATCTGCCGTTAAAAAAAAAAGCTTTTCACCATTAATTAATGTAATAAATACGTTAGCTCAGCTGTTTCGGGAGGATAGCTTAATTAAAGGAACAGATGATTGGATTCAAGGTTCGACAACTGCGCGGTCATATATCAAATATTAATTCCCTCACATGATCGTAATTTCTGGTTTACATGGTTGACAGCAGGGAAAGGAAAGGGGGGGGGGGGACATGCGCAAAGCCGATATAATATCAGATGTTTTTTTTTTCTTCCAGCGGTTCTAAAAAAACGAAACCAGGTTGGCCCTATTCAGTTCCGAACCTAGGGATTCGGAGGCCGGGGGGCTTGATCTCTTTTAGGGGCCCCTGCATTTTGACATTCGACACCACGACATGAAATAATGTACTTAATATTTAATGTAAAAAAATGGGGGCCCTTCTCAAGCTGGGGCCCGGGGGGGAACTTTCGCGATTTGGACCCCCCACCCTTGTTACGCCTTTGGCCCTATTCATGTACGTTGTATGGCTCTATCTAAGATACTTCTTCTTAAAAAATAGAAATTTACTTATTATATTTTTGAAATAAGAAAAAGATGGACGTGACGAGCGGTTAAATAAAGAAAAGAATGATGTGACATATCCTCAAGTAGTAACTTCACAATAGATCTTTTGTTCTTAATGCTGTTTTGCAAAGGGTTTGGTTCGCCATGCCTATTAGGTTAACGTGTCTCACTGTGCCTCCCTTCCCCCCATCCCACTCCATCCTTTTAGACATCTGGAACTGAATAATCTCCCCTCCCCTTTAAGCCCCGAGCTAGTTGACAAGTGCCTGCCTCTCCTTGTGGTGAGCATGACAGTTCCTACTGTGGACATCCCAGACTGCGAAGCTCGCATGTAGCATTTCGTTTACAACATGACGAAATTTTTTTTAGAAACTGTTTTGTTTTGTTTTTTCGAGCTAAAGCCTTAGACAGTGGAGAAACCAGTTCCATCCAGATGATAGATGGTGCGTTGTACATCTAATTTTTTTCGCCTGAAATTGTTTAACCGCAAGCAATTCTTCCTGCTACAAAACCAGACAACAACAAACCAGTGGCGTAACTAGGATGGGGAGGGGGCGGTCTGGCCCTGGTGGTAAAGGGCGGCCCATTACGCACTTATGTACTTTTTGGCGCGATAATAATGGGGGCGGCAGTTTCAGATTGTCCGCTAGGAGCCACTAGCACCATTGTGACAATCTTAAAACTGGAATCCATTATTTTCAATCCATTTCTTTAGTGCCGCCCACAAAAATGTAAGCCGGCCCTTGTGGGGAGGTATATGTGTGTGTGTGTGTGTGTGTGCGTGCGTGTGTGTGTGTGTGTGTGTGTGTTGGGGGAAAGGGAAATAATACCTAAGGAAGTTCAAGTCAACGGCAGCTTATTTACGAGAGTTAACGTTCTTTTTCTTGATTATATATCAAAACTTAGAATAAGAAATGGAGATGTGTGGTTAAAAACACCCACCCATACACACACACGCACCAAACAAGTGAGAAAAAAGCGGAAATTGAGTGGCCACTCACAAGGAAGCCATATTAAGAGATTATTGGAACAGCCCTATTGGACCCCCCCCTCCCCCTTTTGGGCAAGCCTAGCTTTCAAAGTGCAATTGAAATTATTTTTTTTTATGTTATTGTAACCGGGGATTTCGGTACAAATTTTAAATTTCATCTTAACATGAAGTACAAAGAATTGATATCAATTTAGCGGCCATTTATGATGTTATCCTAACTAGATTGATTTTTTTTTTTTGATAAGACCTTGTTAAACGATTTTTTTCGGTCAAGCGGAACGATTGAAAGTGAGAAATGGGAGATAAACAACCTGTGATAGACAGTAGTGACAGGCCAGACATCTTTGCTAGTTTTTATTGCCTGGGATCTAAGATTATTATTAATTAGATAAGAGATCGTAAAAAATCTGGCCAAAATCTATGTCTGCTCTGCTTTTTTTTTACTCTAATAGAAACAAAGCGGTAAATAAAGAAATTCTTTTTTTTTTCAAATGGCTAATAGCCTAATACACTGTAATTTTTAACGCCCCCCCACCCCTTGTCCCAGCCCCGTAGCGTGAAAATTCTACAGCAGGGGCCAGGCAATAGCGGAAGGGGGGGGGCAGGTAATACATTTTACTAAGTAGAACAAATAAGTATGGGGGCTTCGCTACGGGCATGCCTTATTGTCCCTCCCTCCCCCCCTTCTCTTTTTTTCCACTCAAAACACGATAATATGGTAACAACTGCACTTAAAAGTGATATACCTGTATTTTTACAGGGAGAACAAGTATAAATAACTAGAGCTGCTGTTCGATTAAAAATTTTAATCGAAATTAACGCATAATTAAAAAAATTATCGCAAATTAACGCATATTTAATCGAAAAAATACTTTATTTATTAATTGTAACATTTTTTAATTCAATCAACATGTCACTTTAAAATAATAACAACGTGTTATTTTTTCGCACTTACTTGGCCTAAGCAATAGAGTATTAAACATTTGTGTGTGTGTGTGACGTCTTTGACAAGCCAGACCTTGAAATGTTCGACTCATTTTTGGCGCGAGCAAGTAAGCATCCTTGTTCATTTGTTCTCACATGTGGGTCGCGACTTGTTATAAAGTGTGTCGTCAACAGGAAAGAAAGAACAGAAGATGAAAAATGAAAGTCGACCGATAACATCAAAGAGTGTCATTTTACACAATATTGGTAGATGACGTCACTTACCAACCACAAGTTACATTGTTTCAAAGCCATGGCACTTGTCAATCAAACTATAACACGTGCAGATGTTCATTCATTGCATCATTCAGGGTCATAAGTTTGAATTAAGAAATGACAATCCTATTGTTTCAAGGTCATATAGCTGCTATGATTTATGTAAACGTGACACTCGGTTTTTTTTTCTTCCTTTTTTTTTTTTAAATATCGTCTGATCTGGTTATAGAATTGGGTTATTAACTGATTTTTTTATTTCATCTGCAACTCTGAAATAACACCATTTGGGTAAAATTTAACGCATTTAGGTGTTTGTGTTAAAAAAAATGTAATCGCATATTTTTAACGCATTAATTACGCTTTAATTGCAGTAAATCAACAGCCATATATAAAATTTGACTCAGTATCACAATAATTCTGAAAAATACAACCACTGTCTCGGGAACAGATGTATTAGCAAGATGTTATACTATCAAAATACGATACAAAATTATGCGCAAAAAAAATGATGATACAAAATTTCTAGCATCTCGTTATTTTGATCTAATAATAAACGGGTTCATTATATCTTCTTATACCTTCAACGATACACTGTAGTACCTCCACCAATACACTACAGTATATAATGTAAACTAGTGAATGAAAGTTTTCTATTTTTACATCGACCGGGAAGGGAGCAGGAGTTTACTTGTCGAAGGGCTAATTAACCAAAACATCTTCGTCATATATTACAGTGGGGCATCAGTCGACATACCTGGGGGTGAGGGTATGTGCGAATTGCGGCAGGGTGGGTGTGGTAGATCTACTTAATAAGTGGACGGAACTTAAACTTCAAATGATGAAATTCTGTTATTTATCGTTTTGGTGAACTTTCCGCATTTAGTCAAATTAACGCATTTAAGTGTTGCGTTAAAAATTTTAATCGCAAATTTTTTTTTGACGCGTTAATCGCAAATTAACGCAGTTTAATCAGCAGCCCTATAAATAACCTATGTGTAGAAGTAACCCATGTGTAGAAGTAACCCACGTGTAGAAGTAACATATGTGTAGAAGTAACCCATGTGTAGAAACAGCCCATGTGTAGAAGTAACCCATGTGTAGAAGTAACCCATGTGTAGAAGTAACATATGTGTAGAAGTAACCCATGTGTAGAAGTAACATATGTGTAGAAGTAGCCCATGTGTAGAAGTAGCCCATGTGTAGAAGTAACCCATGTGTAGAAGTAACCCATGTGTAGAAGTAACCCATGTGTAGAAGTAGCCCATGTGTAGAAGTAGCCCATGTGTAGAAGTAACTTATGTGTAGAAGTAACATATGTGTAGAAGTAACCCATGGGTAGAAGTAACATATGTGTAGAAGTAACATATGTGTAGAAGTAACCCATGTGTAGAAGTAACATATGTGTAGAAGTAACCCATGGGTAGAAGTAACATATGTGTAGAAGTAACATATGTGTAGAAGTAACCCATGTGTAGAAGTAACATATGTGTAGAAGTAACATATGTGTAGAAGTAACCCATGTGTAGAAGTAACCCATGTGTAGAAGTAACATATGTGTAGAAGTAACATATGTGTAGAAGTAACCCATGTGAAGAAGTAACCCATGTGTAGAAGTAACCCATGTGTAGAAGTAACCTATGTGTAGAAGTAACCTATGTATTATGTGGAGCGACCTGGACGTAGACGTCACCGATTAAGGGAACAACAGACAGTCGCTCTTGTTGCGTGGAACATAGAAGTCGTATCCTAATGGGTGGTGCTCAGATTCAGCTTTTTGCGCGCTTAATTAAGAAATAATAACACAAGTACAAACACAAAGTTTTTAATCAGGGGGAATTTTTTTTTTATTTACAAAGACCCAGTTGGGATTTTGGAGAACATAAGAATGACGAAACAAACAAAAAAAAAAGGTACCGGTAATTAATTTCGGCGCACTGGTCCCGCCTTTGTGTAAATTGATTTACCCACGAGTTGACAACACGCGCAATATCCTGATTGGCCAATCTGGTAGCCTGCAACCTTTTATAAAGGAATCATGAATCGGACTTTGCAAAAAGAATGCAGCGGTGGTTTCCCTTGTATAGTAGCTTCTTCCCCCCCCCCCCTTTCCAAAGATTGGATAATATGACTAATAAAACAAAATTTCGATCTTAAAAATCTTTGATGTGACCATAATTACGTCAAACAAGCAATAGACCCCCCCACACACACACAGCTCCACACACACACACTCGCTCTTTCTAGAGCTGTATATTTGGTCTAAAGATGTATGTGAAGTAAGTTAACCCCAATGTGAAGTACGTCAACCCAATGTGAAATAAGTCAACCCAATGTAAAGTAAGTCCACTACAAACATACCAGGTTAAGCACACAAAATAATCGGGACTACAAGTCAAGAAGAATCAAAACACATTTGAACTTTTATAAAGGGCTTTTTTCTTTATTTATAACATTTTCTAATCATGAAATGTATGTTCGCTAATCTCGATTGACAACAAAACTCAACAGTATAAAACAATAGTATAGAGCTATATCATACTTGACATAAATATTAGATTATTAATTGTAATTTTTTGTTATTAAAAAAAAAACAGAACTAACTCTAGACGTTACAATGGCACAACACAATATCACATTTTATTATTGAAAAATGTAATGGATTTGGGTGGTGGTGGTGGGGGGGGAGGGGGTTTAAAAAAAACGAAGTAGCAATTTTCATACGCTTTTTGACACATCATTATGAATATTCTTTCGTAAGATTGCGCATGGGTTCAAATGAGAACATCTTTTCACTTCAATTGTTAAAAGAAAAAAAAGAAAAAAAAAAAAGCATTAACGGATGGTACATACCATCAATATGAATCTGCCCCCCCCCCCAACTAAGTTGCCAAGTCTTGGAAACCCCATAGGCTTGTGACCCCCTGACATGTGTTAGGCCTTGCTTGTCAGTTCTGGCAGTAAAGAAAACCAAATTCAAGACATTTGCAGTAAATTACAATGGCGGATCCATGGGGGGAGGGGGGGGCGACCCGGCCTCGGCCCCCCCCCCCATATGGCTCCGACCCGTCTAATGTCTAGTTCCTTTTTCTCTGATGCTGCTCGAAATATAACGTTTTTACAAGATTTTTTTTTTTCAAAATACAATTTAATTTAACTTAAGAACTCAAAAAGTTATGTAGAGCCATCTAGAAAACCCAAAAAAAATTTTTGCCTGCAGCGGGCTTTTTACATTATAAAGACACGCCCCCCCCCCCCCCCCAAATTCCAATTTTCTGGATCCGCCCCTGAATTACGAAGACTTGGTATAGAGTCTGATGGTATTGTTTATGTGAAGTTGACAGACATAGCCTGAACAACAAGAAATATTTTGTAAATCCTCCCGTGTTATTCAAATGAGCTGAAACAATGGCAAGTGCCACACCCATTCAATATGGGGACGGGTGGTCGTGCGGTGTAGAGCGTTCGAATCTCAGTGAGAACCTTGGGATTTTTTCAGGTCCTGGTGATAGTCCCCAAGTCCATCCAGCTTTAAATGGGTACCTGACATTAAGTTGGGGGAGTAAAGGCGGCTGGGCGTTGTGCTAACCACACAACCCCTTCATATGCCGAGGTTATAGAAACAGATGAATTCTACACTTCATCTGCCCCGATGGCCCGTAAGGGTTAAGGGAACTTTACTTTTTTTTTACACCCATTCAATAATCAAATAAAGTTTTATTACTTTGTGAATGTTTCAGCATTTAAAGTATTAAGCGTGAGTTTAATGCATCAATACCAAACCCAAATACTTCCGCTCTTAGGATAATAGAAATTGTCTCCCCTTAAAATGGTTCATAAATAATTTTCCTAAGGCTAATGGAAGATAAGTCATCAGCGAAAACAATTATCATAATTAAAAAAACACAAGATGGGTTAGCTATTAACAATTGCTATTAAAATTTCATTTCATTCATGAGTACAATTTAAACTGGTTGAGTACAAGGTCTAACAAAATTATTTAAATATGATAAAACTCTAAACTAAACATGAATTATGCAATGTAAGCAATAAAAGTGTACATTTATCTAAAAAGTAAATGATTTGTAGCTATTTCTAAAAAAAAAAAAACAACCAATAGATATTGTGCATAAGGTTTAACACTAGTAAAACTAACCAATGGCAACAGTTTCATTCTACCATAATATTCATCAACTTAAAATTCAATCAATTGTAATGGCATATAATTTAAAAGGGACATCAAACGAATGTACAGTAAACTCTCTACTGTTTGGCCACATGTGATGAAAAGACATGTCAGATACTGCATAAGCTGGGCCAGAGCTCTACATAAAAATCCTTTTCCTGCCCAAGTCTAAACCATTATAAACCCCCTTTTTATTATTGAAACACACATTTATACATCATATTATTATGGACAATTTTTTTTTTATATTAGCTGGATAATCATGCAACGGGCAGTCATATAATAAATAAATAGCGTTCAACTCTGTATTTCAACCAATGAACTCAAAACCAAATATATTGTTCTGTACAGTTATGCTTAGTACGCACGCATTTAATAAATAAATTAAAGAACTAGTGATATGAAGCTCCCCTACAATGAAAGACTGAAAAATTCATGAAAAAAAAAAACTTATGACATTTTCAGATACATTTCACAAATGATTTACCTCAAATTAAAGTTATTTATTTGTGTTGTTATCGATCTTAATATAATTTGATTTAGACATGTAATAAAATTAACTAACAAGACCTATATAATTTTTTTTAAAAAGTTCTCTTGTAAGTCCTAAAAAAAAAAAAGTTCGTAAAATTAATGTTGATGTAATAGTTTTAATTATTTCTGTAGATCAGTAAAATATGTTCTACAAATTAAAAAAATGTAAAACATTCAATCAACAGTTAGCTTTGATCCATAACAATTTCATTGTTACCTGTTATGCGCTCCTGTTTTGTCTCCCATGACAATAAATTCAGTTCTCGAACATACAAAAATTTAATTTATGCCTGATAACATGTAAATATGTTTGTATATACAATCAAAGTATAAAAAAGAAAAAATATTTCTATCTTCAATCAGACCACGCAGCCAAACCAAGACTTGTATAAGTTGATTTCCTTTCAATCGTTTTATTTTACAATTAAATATTTCAGTCAACAATGTTACACAATTGTAATAGTTGGAAAGTATTTAGTTTTTATAACATTTTGTTTAGTTTACTGATCTCAACAGCAAAAACTCAGAACATAAATAATTTATTTCTATTTGCACAGACCAAAAAAAAAACTTTTTCACACACCCTACAAATAAAAATTGTTTCAAGTGGAATGTTAAGACTCAAATTGCACAGTAAAATAAAAAAATAAATAAATAAATAATGCACAAATAATAACGGCTAGTTCTACAGTTACCCAAATACAAGGAATAAATACTGTGTAAATATTTTGTACATTAAAAATAATTAAATAAACCAGAAAGAATAAAAAACTCTTTTGTTACAATACCAAGTATAATACCAAGTATAATACCAAGTATAATACCAAGTATAAATGAGTAAATAAAATAATTAAATAAACCAGAAAGAAAAAAAAACTCTTTTGTTACAATACCAAGTATAATACCAAGTATAAATGAGTAAATAAAATAATTAAATAAACCAGAAAGAAAAAAACTCTTTTGTTACAATACCAAGTATAATACCAAGTATAAATGAGTAAATACATGTAAAAGACGAGTTGTTGTTTAGGAGTTGCCAGTATAGGAATGATCCATGGCAGCAAACTGTGCTTGATCAATCAATCTCAAACTGCATTTGTGTCGAGATGTTTTTACAGTATGCAACCTACAGCAATATTTCTTTTTTTTTTTTAAAGAACAACCAATGTTTAACTTTCAAGTAAATCACTAATTGATATGTTGGGATGCCAAGAGTAAATATATGGCTCAGGCACTGACCTAAATATCTCAAGTGGTAGTGGGGTTGGATGCTGAGGAGTTTGAGCAGTATTGACAACCTAAGGTAACACAGTAATATAAAAAAAAACATTATGAATCCACAAGTTCAGTCACATAAAAAAGAGTCCTGGCACAATATGCCATGTAGCCAATATTCCATGAGTATATATTTATATGAGTGCACATGTAAACAAAAATGAAACCTATTTTATAAACTGGAATTATTAGTTCACATTTGAAAAAATTCTTTATGAATAGTTCCGCTCAAATGAGGTCTGGTTATCTGAGAGAAACCCACCCATTGTTTGTTAAAGTCAACCTAACATTATCAAGGAACATTTGTTTATTTAGATAACTTCTAAAAAAAATAGGTCAAATCATACTCTCAGAGAACTTATGGAATAATTTCACATCATTTCGGTCCCACTTAAGTCTGGAATGCTATGAGCTAGTCAGTAAATCGCAACAAGGGACATGATAAGTGTTAGTTCAGTTTATTTTCACTGCTCTGACTAGATGCAAAAGAATTTGGATATTTAAGAGTTTCAAAGCTGTTGCCAATATCTACTTCTACTGTAAAAAAAAAAATATAAATAAAATCTAATTTCCAGACAAACAGAGCCGGTCCTACAGATGGCGGGACCCTGGACAAGCTAACTTAAGCACTTTTTTTAAATACGATAAATTAAAAATTTTTACAATGGAAATTTTTTTTCATTTGAAAAAAAAAGTACATAAAGGGCGCAGCAGATATTAAGCATAAATACTTATTTGGCCTGTCATTTGCTATTTGCATTCACTTTCTAGTAACATGAATAAATTTACTAGACTTAGTTAACTTTAAAAAATATAACCTGATCTCCATCTGAGCAACAAAAAAAAAACTGCACAAGTATTAAAAAATCAAAAAGGTTAACATAAATAACATGAATGGACAAAAGGAAGTAAATTTATCCCTCAAACATTGAATACATTTTACATGACACCGAGAATTTAATTCTCGCTTGATCAAGCACAATCTTTAAACACCAAGTTTAAAAAACATACACACGGCATACATTTTACAGCAGCTTTCAGGCATCCCACATCATTCGATGGTTTAATTCAAAGAAAAGGTTTTAAAAAAATTAAAAAAACAAATTAAAACGGAATATGATAATTAATATTGATACATAGCACACATAAAAATGAAAGTTTACTTTTGTTGACATGTTATTGTTGTTTTAAAATGACATTTGTTCAGGTCAGAACATTTCTAACAAGTATTTTGTTCAACAACAAAAAAAAATATTAAACATGATATCACCAGTAATCATAATGAGACAAGTCTCTGATTATGACAGACTTTAACCACAAAGTTGTAATATATAATATACATAATGCATTAGACACCTAAAATCTTTTTTTATCGCTTCTGCCGTCAAGTCTGTTTCTGGCCACGTCATTAAGGCTATTTCCCTTTGTTTCCAATGATGATTAACTTCCCATCTTTGAGTCCCGCCAGTATGTGACTGTTGCCATTGGAGAGGGTGATGCACTGGATGGGGACAAGCAGCTCCATTGTTGTCAGTGGCCTCAACCTACAAATTACGCAACACTTTTAAATTGACAGCCACTGAATGTTGTTTTTTTTTTGCAAAATATTTGAATAAGAACAGGACCATTAACAGTAGACTATTAATACAATTTTTTTTTTTTTAAACTGAGCATCAGATTATTTTTTCAAGTCCCACTAAGGATGAGATGTTCATCTCTTAGATTCTATATAAACTATTTGGGGGGACGGGGTGGGGGTCGTAGTGTCTTTGGTTTTATCATCACAGTTTTTGAGAGAGCAACGGCTATTAAGTCACCACAGAAAGAAGACATGGCTAGGTGAGCCAACGTGCCCTAGGTTGAACTCGTACATCTAAAGAATGGAGGTCGGGCTGCAGCATGCAGATTGGACTGACGACCACAGCGACAACAAGCTGCCACAGTAACACCTCATTAGCTTTTTTTTTTTATTATTTATCCCTTACAATTCCAGGTTTTTGTTTGTAACTCATAGAACCAACAACACAAACAATTATATTCTGTACATCATATCGTTCTTTAAAAAAAAACAATTAAGGATCCAGAACAAATTAATTAACCAGCATTATTTATATTTTTTTTTTACCCAAGATAAATGTATGAATTAAACTACTGTTTCAAAAAATAAAATTTGAATACCACAGCATATGGTGTTGAAAATTATTTTTGTTAGTATCAGCAACATACATGTATATGTATTTCAAAACACTTGCACCCCACTTTCAGAATTCTGCCCAAGGTTGAAGTGAATGACCTTCAATTCGGCTACACATTATTTAAATTTTGTCCAAAAAAAATATAATTTCAAGAAAATTGATTCCACTCACCCAAATATTTCCATGACGGTCAGTTGTCCAGTGCCACTGCCAAGGATCAAGTGGTCACCTGACATGCACATGTCCCCAAGGCTGCCGGTCAGAGGTTCACTGAACAAATGCTTGCCGTTCACGGAGTACAGATGGAGGCAGTGTCTCTCCTGCCAGAGTTAAAGTGGAAATAGAAACGATGAAAGAAAAATTATGTAGGAGGGTCGGAATTTTTCATAACTGGGAAAATCATTAAAAGAAAAAATGTTTAATCAAACATTAGGCAAATTATCTGGCCAAATTAAAAACTGGATAGAAACTCTGGGGATATCCAACTGTGACCATCCCAGTTGAAGCTGATGCAAAATGGGGAAAGGAAATGTATTTTTTACATCAAGTTACGAGTCAAGTTTCATACAGCGCAATCATCCTGTTACTTTTGACATTTCAACACCGCAATCATCCTGTTACTTTTGACATTTCAACACCGCAATCATCCAGCATTCAATCCCAATCATCAGGATTGTATTTTTTTTTCCTCTTCAGTAAACATGGGAGATTTTTCCTGACAATATGTGAACAACATGCATTCATACAAATTTCACAGCAGATTAGATTTTGAAAAAAAGCTTGTATCATATTTGCTGAACGCAAAATGATTCTTATAACCTTGTTTGATGGTCAAATCTTGCCATAATAGACCTGGTAAAATCTTGCAATAATGGATAAAACACCCAACAAAAAGCTCAGACATGCACAAAAATTAACATGAAGCATTGACATCAAAGAATGTTAAGACTCATTGCATGAAAGTCTGTAAATTAAAAACAATGCCATTACAAATGAGAACAAAATACCTGAGTAATCATTCAATACTTCAACAGAAATTCTAGTTTTTAATAACATGCACACAAGACGATGAAAAACTTAATAGCTTCAGTAATCTCTGACTCAAACACAGAATGAACTAACCTGCTGCCGTCTTCTCCCCTCCCCTGCCTGCTTCTCCATCTCCACGCAGTACAGGATTATCTGACCAGTGTCTGATACAGCCATCAAGGGGATATCCAGCGTCCACCCCATCTGAGACGGTGCTCTTAAGGTCATCGTGTAATGACCTTTTAGGACAGTGTGAAGAATAACTGTGCCATCCTGAATTTTTTTTTTTCAAATTAACACCAAATTCATTAATTAAAAGAAAAAAATATAACATAAAAAAAAAAAATTTACACAAAAATTATTGGACTTGAGGCACGAACTGGTATGTAGTTTTAAAGGAATTTTCAAATTTTTTAAATTTTAAAAAAAGTGCGCTGAATAAAATTTTTTCTTCATTTAACCATTTTGTTTTGTTTATATTTTGCATCAAAGAAAACATGCAACCCGATACAATTATGTAAAAAAATGAATGACTTCAAGAACTGACATAATAATAATACTTGTTGTAGAGTAAGCACAATAAGACAAATATTCTTTGATGCCGATACAACTAAATCAAGCTGTGTAGAGATGTGAACAGCAGTTACTAAATTACCTTTGATGCTGAAACAACTAAATCAAGCTCCGTAGAGATGTGAACAGCTGTTACTTCTGAATCATGTCCATATAAAGTCTGAAGTGGTTTGGGATTTAAGTTAACACTGACTCCGCCCTGTAATTTGACAATTTCATTTTCGTCAATGGCTTAAAATGTATATCAGATGTAAAAATATTCGTAAGACAACTGTCTAATATTTAAAATGGCCATTAAGAAAAAAAATTACTAGTAAAATCCACTTTAATCAATGAAGCAGAAGTGTTTTGAAGAAATGAAATTTAGTTGAAATGAAAGTTAGCTCACCTGCTGAATAATCTCCCACACCATGCAGGTTGTGTCTTTCGAGCCTGTCACAAGATGTCGGCCACAGTTGTCCAGAGCCAAGCAAGTGATAATGTCTAGAAAAAAGGCAAATATGCTTTAAAAAAAAATATTCACTGTTAATAATTTTAGGAAAAACATTAAGGCCAAAGAATATTTGTACAGAAAAGCGATATTTTAAAAAATTCCCCTAATAATGATTTTACAAAAATGTATCCAATTGTGATATTGTCCATTTTTTTTTCGTATAGCACCTAAATATTTATACACAATATCACAATAACACAAATACTACGGCTTTCAGAGATGTCAATTTAAACTGATGATGTGCATTCTGTATAATTTATATTCTGTGATAAAGATTTAAAATATTTTAGAAGAAAACTATTTGGCAGTATAGAGTGAGGCTGCCAAACTGGCAGAGTACCAGGACATCATTCTTCAGCCTATCAAAGTTGACGAGTGATGTTAATAATAAAATGATATTTGCTAAAGATTTACCAGAACAATACAAATTGTGAAAAAGCTAACAGTCTATTAAATCTGTAAACTTTTACCAATATGTCTGATGATGTGATTGACCACCCTGGGTCGAGACTTACCAATATGTCTGATGATGTGGTTGACCACCCTGGGTCGAGACAGACTGTAGACTTGCAGGCTGTTGTCCCAGTAGCCTCCACTGAAAAGCAGCTTTGCATCATGGGACACCACAAAGAGTTTGGCACTTATCTTTAAACCGGGGGAGAATGATCCTCCAACACGTTTTTTAGTTCTTTAAAAAAAAGGAAACCAACGTACATTTTTTAGTCGAGCAATTAATAACAATTGTACAACATGTATTCTATTTTTATATCAAAGTAACAACACAAAAAACTACAACATAACATGCATTTATACATAAAACTAATCATACGAATACATCAAAATACTTCATTATAACACACATTTTAAAAGAAACTAACTTTAAAAGCATGTACATTATAACTCACATTATAACATTATTATTGCTACGACTACCGGTACTTTACATATGATTTTAGTTTTTCCAATATAAGCTAAAAAAAAATAAGCGTATAACTTACTTTGGACTTAGCATAGTAGGATCCTTGTCAAAAGTGTAAAAATTCGGTATAGATTTATCAAAGGGGAGCCAGCCATGCACTCCAATAATACCTTCCTGTGTGACGGTTATCTTGAACAAAAATAAAACCACTTAATGAAGCTTTGCAAGGAAAATGTGCACTGTAAAGAAATTATTAGGGTCAGTGCTTCTAAATACACTGAACACCCAGGGACATTACAATTTTACTGTCAGTCATTTGGCGTCCCAACTGTAGGATTCTAGTTTTAAAGAACCTTTAATAATGTTAGGTATTTGGATGGTTGCATATATATATATATACATACAGCAGATGACTTCTGAACAACTTACCAAGCTGTCTGGCATTCCCTGCTGTAGTATTGACCTTGATTGGCTTTTTGGTACTGTCACATACACCAGAGGGTCAATGTCACTGGACACCTGATCAAATCAAAGATTCAGTGCCAATTAGTATTCTATTGGTGATTCTCTCTATAACAATGATTTGTTTTTTCAACCTATGTGAAATCTCTCATTCAATCAAATTCAAAATAACCAAACAAAAAAAAAATCCTACAAGATAAGGTCGAATGGCTAAATTATTTTTTTTTTTTACGCAGGACATCATTTTAAGTAAGAAAAAATAAAACAATGCAAAAATTATTGTAAAAAATTAATTTATGGTCATCTAGAAATATTTTTAGTTAAAAATATTTATTTTAAAAAGCACGTACATGGACGAAAAAAGGCTTGAGATCTTTAAGAAAATTGAAGATGCTCATGGGTTTCCCTGATTTGAGGCTTCTGGTGACAGCCTCATCAAATGTCAATCTCTTCGGGTGAGACTCCTGGAGAGAAACAAAGATACAAAATGTTAAAAAAAATATTTCCTGTACGCAAAATGCCATCTTTATTAAAGAATAAACATTTTTTTTTCTATTAAGCAGTATTAGCCCAGAGAATGTTTTAAAAATATTTTTCAAATATGAACCAACTTTTAAAAGCTGAGATGGAGTCTGGCCAAAGTTTCTAATCATTCCCTCCACAGATAACCTTTCCTTAGGGTCTTGGATAGCATCGAGATCAACTGCACCTGCGGTCAGCAAATCAATGGTAAAACTTTTAGCGCAAATCAAAAACGTGAGAGGAGCTACTGACACACAAACGTTGCTGTTTTATTAAAAAGAATGTTTAAAAAATATTAGGCTCTAAAAAGAAATCTGAAATAAACACTGTTGACACGGGACGGTAATTTAAATATAATCAACATTAAACTGGCATTTTAAAAAAAAATTTTTTTTACCTTCGTAAGTGACGTAGTAAAACACGTTCAGAGCCTCAACCGCTGCAGGACCTTTTTGTTTGTAGCCAAATATGAGATCAATCCAGTGATGGAGGTTGGAAGAAACATACTCACTTTCCTGAAGGAAAAAAATGTCATACATATAAATTGTGTTTCTAACATGTTTTAAGGATGTGATGTTCATCTCTTAGATTCTATATAAACTACTTTAGGGCGGTTTTGTAGTCTGTCCTTGCTTTTATCCTCACAATATTTGAGAGAAGACATTGATGGGTGAGTCAACGAGCCCTAGGTTGAACCCGTAATCCAAAGAATGCAGCATGTTTATTACATTGTGAAAATAATAAAAACAAACAGCCATTCAAGCGATCCATGTTCATACAACTACATTCCAGCAGTTAATGTTTCTTTTCCTAATTGGACAGGGATGGACGGCTTTGTATGGAGGGCTAAGGATTTTTATCAACTCCAGCTGAACTCCCTTTGTTCACCCAGCTTAAAATGGATACCTGACATTACAAGTGAAAGTAACGGCAGCTGGAAACTGTGGCAGCCACACAAAACGCCTCAGTACGAGTGGTAATAGTTGCCAGTGAAGTCATTTGCCCCAACAGACTTCATGGGCTACAAGAAATCTTCTTCATTTACTTTTGGTTTTTTCATAGCTAGATTCAGTGGCATTCACTACACTTTCATGTAGAGTAAAGAGACAATGCCATGTGACTAACCAAAGCCTGTCTGTGTTTGTAAATAAACTCCTCAGGTGTACTGGCCCATGGTGGTAGTTTCACATCATCCACAGGTTCCTTGGAGATCTGCAGCTGCCCCAAGTCAAAACCTTCAAGGTAAAGTCATGAAATAATTATCAGATTATCAGATCGTAGCAGATAAAAAAATAAAACAGGCTACACAAGATACTTCACATACTTTTATAATTAACCTGTCAGCCTATCTTACCGTTGAAGTTGACTAGAAATTCTGGGAAGTAAAAAAACTCTGGAATCAGCTCTTTCACATCGTTCGGATTGTCCATCAGGGAAGCAAAGCTGCCAGGCACTGAATGGAACTGTCTGTCAGCAACATCAAATCTGATGAGAGAAGACATATAGGTCAAAATAGAAACATTTTAGCCAAACCAGCCAAAACCCTAACTTGGGGTAGGGGGGGGGTGCTCAAACATAGGGAGTCACTACCAACTACAGCAACTGATCGGTTTTCATGACCCCAAAAAAAAAATGTATTACAGAAAGAAAAAGTAAAATTAATTTGATACATTCTCTATGTTTATATTATTTTTATTTTGTTTTGGAAACCCGCTTCAAATCAGCCCTGAGTCACGACCCGTACATTCACAACCAGTGCTTTAACTTATTTCATATTTTGTCTTAGTGCGTAATCTGATATTTAAAATCTGGTAGGGAGGGGACATACTTGCCACTCTGCAGCTCAATATGCAGGGTAGTGAACGGCTCCACCCTGACCAGGTAATGCATCACACTGGCCGCATTGCTGTAGTGAGTGCCATAGTGAAATTTTTCAATCATGCCAGACGGGTCTTCAAACGTATCATACCTATAATTAAAAAAGCACTAATGACCGTCAAGAAAAATTAAAAATGAATTTTTTTTAAAATTAGAATCTTTCTAAAAAAAAATGAATGAAGTTTCCGAAAATAATAAAAAAGTCAGTAACAAAAATGTCCTACTAACTTTTCTCGAACTTCTTCTTCATTGCGTTGATTCACAACTCCGATAGGTTTGGACAAGTCCCTGAAGCTTTTTGGATTGTCAAGATCAAGATGTTTAGATGTATAATCAGTGAGTATCCATGGAAACTAGAGACATTAAATTATTAAAATTTATCAGAATAGTTTGGGGGAAAAAATTAAATGAAATATACATCCTTCAGATGATTCAATTATTCAACAAAATCATATGTTTTACTTGGGAAATGTTTAGTAATGTCCACCTGGTATATATTCTATATATTCTTAAGATATTTGTGCAATTTTTTTAGTGATATTTTATTAATTCTCTCTATACCCATATAGATACCAAATAATTTGTCAACAACATCCTGTACAAAAACTATCTCAAATTAAAGTATATGTTTAAACTAGACTAGACTAGTATGTGTTAAAATAAGGTTATTAAAGTGTGTGTTTGAACTAAATCAGTCAAATGCATTGCCATCATTAAGTGACTCTTGTAATTTCTCATAAACCAAAACCTTCACTCGGTTGAAACTATTCTAACCCACACAAAAAAACTACTTACCACGTGGTACTGGCTTAAGTCATTATAAGTTCTGCCTGCTATGGTGTTCAGCTGCATCAAGTACTCAAAATTTGAGATCTCTCTATGGACCCATTTCTGATGGGGAAACAAAGAAAGAAGTCAATGTATTACAGGCATTGTTATCAGATCAACATGAATTTATTTAACAGGAAATACTTTGTCCAGTAAAGGTGAACAGATTTACCTGAGTCAGACCAGATGCCCTCAATAGATCTGCCGGTGACCTTTGGCCTTTATAAATTAAATTAGAAGGTCTCAAGCTTAGTATCTGGCTGTATATCTTGTTACGCATTTGCTGAATGTATTTAAAAAAAAAAAAATTTTAATTCGAAGAAATTTGCACAGCATAAAGAGACCTAAAAATATATTTAAAACTTTTCCTGACTTCTGAAAAAAAATGTGGATGAGTACTAAAATTATAAATGTTATCTTGTTGGTATTAAAAAAACAAATGCATTCTTAATTTTTTTTGGCTCCTTTTACATTGTGGACATGAAAATTGGAACTAATAACAGGTAGATTTCTGAACTAATAACAGGTAGATTTCTGAACTAATAACAGGTAGATTTCTGAACTGATAACAGGTAGATTTCTGAACTAATAACAGGTAGATTTCTGAATAACATTTCTGAACTAATAACAGGTAGATTGATTTCTGAACTAATAACAGGTAGATTTCTGAACTAATAACAGGTAGATTTCTGAACTAATAATAGGTAGATTTCTGAACTAATAACAGGTAGATTTCTGACCTTTTCAGGAAAGTTGATGAAATAATTTGTTTGATCGATGAGGAAAACTTCCAGCGCACTGCGTCTTAAGTTGTATCTGCGGAAGTGTATTTCTCTGAGACGTGACAGGGACCACTTAAAGTCTTCACCACCTGCAGGCCACAAAAAGTAGAAATATAACAATGAGACACATTTTAAAAATCTTTGTTTACATATAAATAGAGGTACAGAAGACGGTTGAGCAGTGTAGAAAGCTCAGCTGTCATAATGAGGGTATTGTGTTTAAACCTCAAGGGAATTTTTCCCAGATCATGGTAAAAAGTAATTTGAAAAATACCCCAAATATACCCAGCTCTAGTTGGGCGAGTAAAGGTGGTATGCTTTCCACACAATCCTTTAATAAGCCTCGGCTACAGATATAGATGAATTCTACCAGGCTTAAGAATACTTTACACATATATAGTATATCATCATAAAATATCTAATTTATATTTAAGCGTGATACATCAATATTATATTCATTGACGTCTATTGTTTCCTTTACCTTCTTCTTTATGTGGGCTGCAGTCGAAGAAATACACATGTGTTGTGGTCACCTCTAGTCTGCCTTTGATGTCATCAGTGACGGTGATCAAGTCACAATCCGCAGAAATGACCAGCTTCTCTGTGCCAGTATACTCTTCAATGTTAGTGCTAATATAAAATTACATAAAAAAAATTTTTTAAGATGAAAATGGCAGAAAAAAAACTTTTAAAGCGAAATCAAATTTTCATGATCCAGGTGTGTTGGTAACACGTTCTAGCATATTTAGAATTTTTTCCCTTGATCTGAAATGGCAGACTGTGTGCCCTTGGTATTGTTTGTGATTATTTTGGACAGCACGAGGTGAGAGAGATGTTAGTGTAATTGGGCCTGGGTCATATGAGTCGTAGATGAAGCGAGTATATGAGACACACATAGTGCAGGCGCAGGGACAGTCGTTGGCCGAACCAGGTACATGCATAGTTGAAAGGTCGTGCCTTGAGGTTATGGCATATTCATGAGTGGGAGGGAAATGGACAGGAGTAACAGGTATTACTGAATCCTTCTAAGTTTAATATTATGCATAGTTGAAAGGTCGTGCCTTGAGGTTATGGCATATTCATGAGTGGGAGGGAAATGGAAAGAAGTAACAGGTATTATTGAATCCTTCTAAGTTTAATATTGTTGATCATTGTAAACTGATTCAAGTGTTTTACTTCAACTGAAACTGGTGTATTGACCAATAACAGATTTTCAAGGTATCAGATATTTTTTTTAAGAGTTATTATAAAAGTTTAATAACTTTCTTGTCATGTATCAACCCTGAATGTAGATATAGGATTTAATTGATAACTTATCGCCATGTAATTTTTTGTGCCATTTAAGTATGTTTTTATATGCAGTATTTACAATATCATCATTTTATTTTGCTGATAATTTACATTTTCTCAGCGTGCCAGGAAAAGTTTATCTGGCAGGCCAAGATTTTGGCATGCATGCAGTAAAACAGCCATCTCTAGTGTAGTGCTAAGGAGAAAATAAAAATGTGTCAGCTAGTTTCCCTTTTGTTTTTCTCACCTGGATGCAGATATGGCACTCCATTCCTCATCCCCTAGAGTATCATCTGCAATGTTTTCTTTAGACACAAGAGCATCTTTCACACTCTTCAGCTCCTCGAGTAGAGCAGAATTATCTGTGTCCATCACACCTGTCAAGAGAATGACATGCTGTTATACATGCTTGCATCAAAATAATCATCTTGCATACCTATCGCCACTGTAAGTTTAAAATTGATTGCGTCTAAGACACATGATCAGGAATAATTCAATGCCACTGATACACATCAAGCAGGATGAGTCACCAAGTATGAACATCACGTGTCTTTGAATCAATGGGGATGAACATGTGCAGTACATGAAATGTCAGAGCTTGTTCAAATGGAAATATTTAGCTTTGTAGATTTGTATAGTAAGCTAAATGAGATAAGATGCATAGCGAACTCCAAACAATAGTATATTTTTACTGTTTTATTAACATGTATCAGTTCTATAATGATTTTTAAAGAAAACAGAAAAAAAGGAAAATTTATTTTTTTTAATTCTGATCCTAACCAAGTAGATTCCACCCCCCTTAAAATGCCAGGAGCAGCACTCAATTGTAACTAGGTCATTTTAGTTAAGTGATGACACATTTTTGGATGATAGGAATAGTATTAATTAAGTCTAGTATACTATTTAAGTGAATACAGAGAAAGAAATGTTTTAAATCTAGATGCGAAGTCCGAAATTTGAGATTTTAGTCTCACCTGCATTTCATGTGTAAGATTTTTAGGACTGTACTAGAAGTAATTTTATTTTTACCACAACAAATCTCACAAAAGAAGTTTCTGCTCTCATCATAGCTGCACTTACCTATATTGTCCCTGAGTCTGCTGGCATTTATGTGACTGTCAAAATTGTAATTCTGTGTCAACTTGACTTTCATTCTCTGGAAATTTTCTTGATTTGACAGCTTCCAATGAACTTCCTGTTGGATTCTACATAAATACAGGGAAAAAAATGAAATTTCATAAGACAGAAAAAATTTCTAGTTGTACAGAGAGATAAATAAAACTGTCCAATTCTTATAAGTTGTTTACCATGAATCGTATATTTAGAAAATCAAATGTGTCAGGTGTGCAAAACAAACATGCTAATAAAGTAAGCCTGGAGAAGCCACATAGAAAACAGACAAGCAGTAGTATTTGACGTTTAAAAAAAAGGATCATGTCAGGGATTGGGGCTCACACAATAATATTTATAAGAATTATTTCATCCTTTCTTAAATTCTTGTTAATCAAGTCTGATCTAATACATGTTTTATATCCTCAAATATCTTGAATGATTATATTAATTGGACAGTTAATGAAATTACACAGCATATTAAAGTCTCTATTTGTCAAAAAGTATCACTTATATTATAATAAGAATAAAGCCTTGTAAATATTTAGTAATTCTGCTTTATCTGACAAGCCATTATTGACGAGACAGATTAGTGGAAGT
This sequence comes from Bulinus truncatus, assembly GCA_021962125.1. Lineage (NCBI taxonomy): Eukaryota > Metazoa > Mollusca > Gastropoda > Planorbidae > Bulinus > Bulinus truncatus. The sequence continues at coordinate 876,113 of JAGDYQ010000292.1, read as the reverse complement.
TTGTATTACCTAGACATGAAGTTTGTATTACCTAGACATGAAGTTTGTATTACCTAGACATGAAGTTTGTATTACCTAGACATTGCTTTTAAAGTTTGGGTTATGTTCGAATTCAAATAAAATCAGAGGTTGTGTAGATTAAAAAAATTACTTGTCTCTCCAAGCTCCTCTTTCTCCTGTGAAGAATCTTTTGGTAGCTCTCCACTGCCTTAAGGCAAACAAATGCTGGTTCTTCTGCTGCGCCAACATGTTGAGGAATCTTCTAGTCTCCTGGTCCACCTTCTTCTGGTAAACTTCATCAAAATAAGCCTGGAAGATAGAATCACTGACCATGTCACAACTACTATGTACAAAGTTTATAATTTTAAACAAATAAACACATTCAGTGCTACAGTGAAATAATTCAACCTGGATGAGTTAATAAGACAAAAAGATTTTTACAAAAGAAAATGGTGAGGGGGGGAGGGGGGAAGCGCTGAACTGACCTTGAACTTGAGTCTGCTTTCTCCAATCTCTCTGTTATGTTTGTGATGGTTCATCATCATCTGCTCATGGCAGTCTGACCAAAACGTGGCCATAGACGCCAGGTCTTGCTCAAAGTTGCTCTCAATAAAGTGGGTCATTTGTGGTCCAACCTTCATCACATATACAACAAATGTAATCTAAGTACCAATACATTAATGAAAAAAAAAATTCCCCTTTCCCCGAATAAAAAAAAATGTAAATAACAAAAAAATTTAACTTAGGAAAATTATTTATCTTTATACAAAAATGAGTTCTATCAATTTTTGAGTCTTATGGAAAAAAACAACACACTTACATAGCTTGCTATGAAACGTTGCCACTCTTCACTGTATACGTATGTCTTGAAATCATCAAAGAAAGACGGATTCTTGGAAGTTTTAGGCAAGTGAGGTAGGTGGATGTTGATGGTCAGGAGTTCTTGACCTTTTTCTACCAGGGCTCGCAGGACATTCATCAGAAATGTATAATTGTCTGAGTTCTCTAAAAAAAAAATTGTCGTGTTAAGAATAGCATTTAAAGGCACTGGCAATTATTAAACAATGATAAGAAATAAGCCTAACATTTCGATACACTCAACAACTACAAGCATTAAGAAGGAAAAAAATGTGTTTTTAATTTTGAAATACACTTCTTGTGGTAGTTAAATTTCAAAACAGTAATATAAAAACATAAAATATTTAGTTCCATGAAATTTTCTAAATGCTTTCCAACAACACTACATTTGAAAAGTCTATTTCAATTTTAAAAAACGTTGTGCATTTTTCTCATGACTCAAAGTGGCTTTAGGGTTTTATTTATGTATTATACATGTACAGATTAATTAAAATAAAGAGGTGACCAAAAGTGAATTTTTCTGCATATAAAACTGCATAACTAAAAATAATGTTTTTGAGATGGCCCAATGCTAAACAGTTATACAACAGTACAATTATACAACAGTACAGTTATACAACAGTAACGACTTGATAGTCTCTGAGAAAATATTTTCCCCAAAGAGTTAACTTAATGTGTGTTGAAACCTCATCAGATGGAATTTCAAAGAAAACTTTCAAGACTCAAAAGTTCAAAATAATAATTTTCCTTCAACCTTTTACAATAAGTACCAATCAGTAAAGGAAACATTTTGTTTTAAACTTGCCTTCAATTGCTTTCAGTATGATGGAATTTAATACACCAAGTATGTAAGAGGCTTCAGCAGAACTGCTTATGAGTTTTGTTTGGATGAAGCCGTGAAGTTTCACTGTTGATGCAGACACTAACTGTGGATGGAAGAATATTGATCAACACTGGGAAATGTAGGTCTCAGTGAGCCTGATAATCTAGACCAGGTGTCACCAAAACTGCAGCCTGCCAAAATATTTGGCTTAATAAAATGTAGGAAACAAGAAATGTTGTGACAATACTGAAATTTAAATGATTATGTGGCCAGCATTCCACATTCATTCAGTTATCTGATCTGCGGTGAAGAATGTTTGGTGATCACTGACCTAGACGACAAAGCAGTTAGAATGGGGCACTGTGAAGGTTTTAAGAAAATGACACTCCTGGCTATTTGCAATTGTTGTCAAGCTCTAATTTTTTTTATTGGATGGCAAGCCATCAAAAAAATTGTAAGAGAAATACACACACACCCCCCACCGAAAAAAAAAGTCTGAAAAAACATTGCTAAAGTAAAGCTTATTACTACCTCCAGGTTTGGTTGTTTGGAAAATGCCAGAAGGATAGAGAAACCTCTGTGGACCATGTCTGTCCAAGCCACCATGGCAGGTGTGTCCCAGATTCCAAGTGCAGTGAGGAGCAGCATGACGTCTTCAAGAAGCTGGGGAGATAAGTCATAGACTAAGATGTACTGCTAACTGAAGTTAGGGGGTCCATGAAGTAATAAAAAGCTGCACAGGGGAACATGAAATGTACAAATGCTCAACTAATGTTAATGACATTATTAAATATTCAACTCAATTAATAATGTACTCCGAAAAAATATTTCAAGTTCATTCTGAGAATGTCATGATGATTAACAGAGAAACGTTGATGTACAGAAAACACTAAACATGGGAAAAAAAAAATTTTTTTTAATTGATGATTAATTATCAATAATTAAACCAATTAAACAATCAAGATCTACTATTCAATAATTTAATGCATATAACAATCATGTAAAATAAATCAATGAATTTAACAATCATGCCTTCTAATCATTGTTAAACTGATTTAACAATCATAGTACTATACTATGAACTAATTGAACTTAATCATATCCTAGTAACCATTGATTCAAATATTTTATCACTCATGGTACTGCTAATCAATGATCGATCTAAAGTCTACAGCACTCACCCTGATGGAGAAAGATTCCTGCAAGACATCAATCCGAGTGACAAAATCTTGAATAAGGCGCATCAGCTCGGCCGCATTCTCCAAAAGAGCCAATGGGGTCTGAGCCCCTGCATTTTTTATATCAGTTGTACAGTTGTGCAGAAGCATCTCCAGCAGCCTGCACTTGATCTCATCCGGAGGACGTATCAGTTCATGGGACTCTCCCAGTTCGCCCACCCAGGTAAATACTTGACATCTTTCCTACAGGAGGCAACAAATTTAAATTGCAATTATGTTAGGTAAATACCATGCATCTTTCCTACAGGAGGCAACAAATTTAAATTGCAATTATCTTAGGTAAACACCATGCATATTTCCTACAGGAGGCAACAAATTTAAGTTGCAATAACATCAGTGAAATTTCTACACTTAATGATTTTAATAATTAACCATGATTTCTAGCACTGACTACAGTGGAACACTTTTGTTCCCAAAAAAAAATGGTGAAACTAGATAACTCACTTTCCAAGCCTCACTTCCAGATCCTTCAATTCCTTTCCACATGATGGACAAGAGAATGATCAGGACGTTCTGACACAGTTCTTCTTTCTGCTCCATGGCGTCAGTCAGCTGAACTCCAACATGGTCCAATACCTGGTGGGAACAGAAGACAATCAAATTTGTTCATCAAAATATTTTAGTTCCACACCAAGAAAAACTCAATTCAATTGAATCACCTGTTATTTTTTTTGTTTTTTTTTAAGATTCAAAATTTTTTTTCTTAAACAAGTCATATAAAGTGCACTGATTTCTGATGTTTTTTAAATGTTAAACCTGGGGTAAATAATTTAATTTTAATATACAAACTATAACATATAAACAAAGGTTATATTTTCATGTACTAATAACTAAAATCAACATTCATTTTCTATCTACATCATCACCTTTTTAAAATTCTCCCCATGCAGAACAGTGGAGGATCTGAAAGAATCATCAGCACCACCTAAAATGTTTTCAGCAGACGAGAATCTCCTCTTGGTCTTTGGCCGCAGCTGAACCTCGAGACTGTCGTCCAGCCGCGGAGACCCTATGGTGTCTATGGACAGCTGGGAATCCCTGGAGGAACTATCTGCTTCAAAGACGCCAGAGGAAATGGAGATGTTGCTGGCACTGGAGGACAAGTTGATGCAGTTGGAATCACTGGCAGAGGATGATGCATCTCTCAGTAGGTCTTCAACACTTGTACTGGAACTTCTACTACCATGATGCAATCCTGTTATGTTTTCAATTTAAAAGACAAACAAACATATCTCACCAGGGTCTAAGAAAAGTGTGAATCCAAAAAATGGCAATTATGCATTAAAAAATTATTATTTTAGTGTGCCTTTTCAGAATACTCTGAAATATAGCTAATACAGTACTGTCTCCAAAAGTTGGGTTTTTTTTTTCAGTTCACAACCAGACTAAGAAATTGTAAGGCTTTTAACATTGCTTTAAATTCATAAAAAAACATATGAATGTACAAAAAAGGATGAAAAAAAAATTTAACCATTAATAGCATATATTTTTAATAATAAATAGAATATAAATATATATATATATATAAATAATATGTTCAAAATTTATTTATTTTTAAAACTAATGTATTCCATTACCATCATTGTCCTCCATGTCTGGGGTTTCTAAGTCATAAAATTTTCTCTTTATGTACAAAGGTGTGTTTGGTGGGGGTTCCTCCATTAGCTCACTGATCTCTTCATCTTCTTTCCCTGGACTTGAAATTGGAAATGGTAAAGCAGTTGGTCGTGTAGGGGAACCTGAAAATGTTTTTTGCAAACTTTATTATCAATACATCAATGTTTTTCTTAATGTACTTTGTTTCTTAATGAGTAAACTGCTTCAAGTGTTAAAGGGAATCCTAAAAAAAAAAAAAGTTAGAATTAAACGGACAGCAACAATTAACCTTGACCTACTTATAGAACACTGGGCTGAGTTATTAAGATCAGAGTTCAAAGGCAATGACGAGTCCTGGTGTGTGTCAGTTGTGGGAGGAACTCTGCACTCTACTGATTCACCAGAGGCCACTTTGGTTGTCGGGTCCTGAGAGTGCGAGCCACTTTCACTCAAGGCTGCACTAACAGAAGAATGACTTAAATTGAGGGATTCATCGCTTTTGCTACCTTTTCTATTCTTCAGGGTGCTGGGGGAGGGGTCATAAGCCACGGAAAATGCTCTTTTGCGCTCCATCGTTAGCAGACGAGTGATGTTCTCTTGCCAGCCCAGCTGCCTGGCAAAACCTTTGGCCGCACTAGACTTAGACACAATGATTGCCAGTAACTGAAAAAGAAATAAATGTTGGTGGGGAGATTAATTGGATTGTGATGATAAACTAGTGAAAGCTAACACAAGAATCACATTTATAGCTATTAAAATGTTTTTCCTAAAGACTGACTGCATTCAATATATCAAAATAGGCTGAGTAACGACGTCAGTATTTCTCTCCCTATTTGGTTTAATGTTTTTTATCTCCATTCAACCTTAACATGCTTGTGCTAAAACATGTCAGGCAAAAACCTAAAGCCATTTTCTTCGTTTGATGTAGTTTTTCAGAGGAATTGATTATTTAGTATTGTCGTCAACAGTTTTAAGGATTTAAGAAAATAATAATTTTTTTTTCTATTCTTTCCTGGGCAAAAATATGTAGCTGCTCTCTAACGATATTGCGTTTGTTTTATTTCGCTGCGAAATATTTTTTTGTGGTAATATAACATCAGATTAAATAAACACTGACATTTAATGTAGAGATGATGAGAAAGCTTCTCACTAACCTGTCTGCTGGCTTCTGATTTAATATCCAGACCACAGCCATGAACAAGTCCGAGAATGGCAAGCACTGCACTATATGTCTGAGGTGTTTCTGGTGAAATCAAAGTTTTATGAATGAGTATTAGCCCGTACTAAAACAGCCAGGTATGTAATAATGAGTATTAGCCCATACTAAAACAGCCAGGTACGTAGTAATGAGTATTAGCCCGTACTAAAACAGCCAGATACGTAGTAATGAGTATTAGCCCGTACTAAAACAGCCAGGTACGTAGTAATGAGTATTAGCCCGTACTAAAACAGCCAGGTACGTAGTAATGACTATTAGCCCGTACTAAAACAGCCAGGTACGTAGTAATAGAAATAGAAAAAAAACATTCTTCACTTCTTCATACACAGATAAATTTAACGAAGTAAATAAAACAAGTTCTATGTTTGAAATTGTTTTCTCACAAAGAAAACACAAATATGCACACAAAAAAAACGTCTAGACAAAGTGCATTTTTTTTAATTATGGGCATATACAATTGGTGACCAAATGTGGCTCTTTATTGATTTTTGTGTATCTTCTGAGAATTCAGTTTTTTTCTATTATTTAATAACTTTTGTTTATTCAATCTTGATAAGATGACAAATGGTGCAGCTCTTCAAATTAGTTTTACTTTAAAGAAAGCTGGAATGCGGCTCTCATGGAGCTAATGGCCACCATGACCTATATTAATCAGGTGCTTCTGAAAACACTTTCTCTTTGAAAAAAAAAACCTTTTGACCTTGAGATTTCTTTGCCTTCTTGGTAAAACTAAACTGAAATTATCTTAACGATTACCAATTAAAAAATGTTTTTTTTTTAAAATTCAAAATGAAATATTTCAAGAGAGCTCTTCATCTCTTACGTACAACAAACGTTGATTAAGGAAATGATGCATCAGTTTTTATTACCGGTTATTGAGACCTGCTCGATAAATCTCTTTATCATCGGAGCTGAGATATCATACTGAGACATCAGGTTGATCAAACCCCAATGTCCAACGTCAGCTAAACGTAAGCGAGATTTATTTTTCTCATAAATTCTTTCAGACTTCAGCAAAATGTACAGAATCTGCGGATTATAAAAGTCAAACCTATACATATCAGAAGCATGCAAAAGCAGTTAGTGTTGAATTTTAAGCAGTATAAATAGAGAGTGCAAAAAGAACATCCTGATGGTGCTGCGTGCTCGTAGGAGCGCAACATCACCAACGCTGGCACTGCATCAGTGATAATTTTTTCTTCAGATTGTAAAGATAATTTTTCCTTCAGATCATAACGTCCTGTATCTTTGTTTTTAATACATAATAGCTATAGCAGAGCTTTCGTTTTGAATAATTTTTTATTTTAAGTAGTTAAGTCACTTCGTCAACACCCTGTGTATATTTGATGTTTATCAACACTAAACATTTCTTATTAGTTAAGTCTTAAATTTTTCTTCATAAAATTATCTTGAAACTACTTTAATGGCGGCCAACTTAAATGAAACTTTAGCATAACTAACCTTGACAATTTTTTCATAAAATATGATTGGCTGCTTGGGGTAAGTCAACAGCTTGTAGAACATTTCTGCCTGGTAGGCCTCATACAGCAATAGTATCAACTGATCCTGTTTCCTGTTGGGGTTATCCAGCAGGGAGATGATGAGATCCATGGCTTCCAACAGCTACACAGACATTTGGGTTTCAAACATTTTAATTTCAAATTTTGAATTATTTTGTAGTAAAGAGAAATTTGGTTAAAAATCAAATTAAAAAAAAAAAATATTTTAAAAAATTAAAAATTCTGCTAGTAATTCAGAAAAAAAAAAAGATCAAATAAAAACTGCCTTAGGTTAAGTACGGCAAGTTTAATACAAATAAAAGACGAAAAAAATTTTCCATTATAAAAAGTTGACAGCAACACAAAAAATGAGTGCTTCAAAAGGACACGAATACATTTTACGCACAATATTTTAAAGATTAAAATTTACCAAAGTTGGCTGTTTGACTGCGAGCATGAATGCCATGATCTGTGACAACTCCTCGGCTTTGATGTTGTTCATAACGTAGAATTTGATCAGGGAAAACAAAGAGGTCCTGATAACCTTTCCGTCGTCTTCACTTAAGTGGCTGTCCTCTGTAGAGCTAGAGAACATATTTCAGAAGACAATAAATAGCGAGGTAAAAAGAAACATTAAAAAAGTAAAAAAAAATTAGGGTCATTAAAATAATCACAGTGTAAAATTTACTTAGTGACCAGATTACATTTCAATATTTTTATTTTGCTTGTTATTGCCTAAATAGTCCACACACACACACACACAGATAAAGATGATGGAATATATAAAAAATAACTAAAATGAAACCTGTAATATGCTCTGATAATGTCCAAGAAGAACTGCACACCGTACTTCTTTCTGAAGTATTTTTTATCATCTTTTATAATTGTATTGAGATACTGGATGTGGCCTGGGAAAAAATAAATATACATATAGGTACAACAGATCACAATCTGTACGTACATACAACACAACACTTTCTACATACATACAACACAACACTTTCTACGTACATACAACACAACACTTTCTACGTACATACAACACAACACTTTCTACGTACATACAACTTAACACTTTCTTCGTACACACAACACAACACTTTCTACATCCACACAACACAACACTTTCTACATCCACACAACACAACACTTTCTATGTACACACAACACAACACTTTCTACATCCATACAACACAACACTTTCTTCATCCATACAACACTTTCTACGTACACACAACACAACACTTTCTACATCCATACAACACAACACTTTCTACATCCATACAACACAACACTTTCTACATCCATACAACACAACACTTTCTACATCCATACAACACTTTCTACATCCATACAACACAACACTTTCTACATCCATACAACACAACACTTTCTACATCCATACAACACAACATTTTCTACATCCATACAACACAACACTTTCTACATCCATACAACACAACACTTTGTACATCCATACAACACAACACTTTCTACATCCATACAACACTTTCTACATCCATACAACACTTTCTACATCTATACAACACAACACTTTCTACATCCATACAACACTTTCTACATCCATACAACACTTTCTACATCCATACAACACTTTCTACATCCATACAACACTTTCTATGGATAAGACACCCCCACCCTCCCCTATTTATTAAAGCAACTATAAAACTGGTGAATAATGGTAGAATGTAATCTGCATGCAGCAAGTCATAACGACACGTTAAAACGATCACTTAGAAATGAACAGTATGAAGTCCATTCACAACTATAATTGCTTCCAGCAAGGTTTTAATTTAAAAAATGTTTTATTAACCTCTAAACATTAAATTTAAACAGCTGGTGCAACATAGTGAATACTACACAAGTTTCCCCCAACAGCAAAGTAAATTAAAAGTTCCCTTAGTAAATTCCCTTAGCCTAACGGGCCATCTGGGCAGATGAAATGTAATATTCATCTGTTTCTGTAATCACTGCCTATGAAGGGAATGTGTGGTTAGCACAATGCCCAGCCAACTTTATTTCCCCTACTTTAGTCAAGTACCCATTTAAAGCAGGGTGGACTTGGGGGACATTACACCAAATTTCACCTGGATAAATTCCCTTTGGTTCTCACCAAGGATCAAACCCAGGACTCTCAGGTCAACAATCAATCGCTCTACACTGCTCTGCCTTCCGTCCACCTCCCACAACAGAACTAAACAACAAAATGTTGATCCACCAAGCCAACAAATAAACATCAGCTTTCTAAAGCCCCAAAACAAGCCAAAGGCTTACTGTAACTGATTATAAATGTATATTCTGGAGGGGATTGTTAGCTACCTATTCTGACAGCGAACTGTGTCTTGCTCCACAGGGAGAAGTCAAACAGAATGTAATGGTATATGTGCTGGAGCAGAGTGGACTTGACCGCTGTCCTTTCATCACAGTCTTCAACAAGGTACTGGACGGCCATGAGCACTGTCACATCCATCATGTCCTGGTGAACCTGAAACAGATAGACATATGACCCTTACAAAACAGAAATCTGGCCACTAGATCAATTAAAAACCCATTAAGAGAGAGGCATTGCAACTTGCCTATAGACTAACGTAAACAGAAAAATGTATTCAAAATATTTTTTTTTAAACTTAAAAAAAAAAAGAATTAGCCGATGGTGTTATTTATTGTGGGCGCTGAGTGTGAACATGTGAAGGTGTAAGCTGAATGACATTTAAAATATACATTACTATAGTGTGAAGATGTAAGCTGAATGACATTTAAAATATACATTACTATAGTGTGAAGATGTAAGTTGAATGACATTATAAATACACATTACTATTTCCAAAATTATCTTTTTTTTTATTTCAAACAAAAATAAATGGCAATAAAAAAAATTGACATTCATTTATTCATCCACCACAAGACATCATTAATTTATTCATTGGATATACAACATTATCAGAGCATAACAATCTATACAGAGAATCAAAAGAAATAAAGGGTGCATTTAAGAAAAATATTTCTCAAGACAAAAAAAAATAAGCAAAGATAAACACAGGAGAAAAGAAAGGTGTTCATCGTACAGGCAGAAGAAAAATATTTTAGAAAAACTTTTTCAAAATTTCTTACTCAAAAGTTCCTTAGGCCTATATCATACAAATATTTATAGAAATTATAATGACTAAGTAAAAGTGTGGGCACAAATATAGGTTAACTAAGATTAACATTGAATAGAGTTTGACAGACAGACATAGTCTATGATACTTCAATGTTAAAATTTTGTCATTTCATCAATACAAGTCACTTTTAAAACAAAATGGAGGAGAATGAAAACTGTATAGTTTCTCAAAACTTAGTTCATACATTATGTTATGATGGTGATGCATTACGCAAAGCTAGTAAAGCACTTCATTTTTCAGGTCTAACCTTTTGCATAAGCATGCCTAAAGTGGAAGCGCAGTGAGAGCGGACAAAGTTATCCCTATTGACAGACTTCTCTTTTAGAATGCAGCGTAACATGGTGATGAATGCTGCCAGTTGGTTATGATCCAGCTTGATTTCTATTTGATGGAATAATATAAAATCTATAACACACAAAATAAATTGTTATCAAGTTACTTAGAATTCTTTTTTAAAACATTTACATTTTAAAGAAAATATTCATTTATCTTTTTTCTTTTTTTTTTCTTGTTAGTTTCAAATTATAATTTCAAAAGTAATTTAAATTTACAGGATTTTAAACTAATTTTAACATGAATTTTTAAAAATGATATTAAATGAAAAAGACTTAGCAAATTAAGTATAAAAAAAGTTATGATGAAAACAATGCATGGGAAATTAAAAAAAAAAATTTTACAGAACATAATTTAATTTTTACTAACTATTCTAGCCTACCCTGATTAGCCTTTTGAATAAATATCATAAGTAAAATATTTTATTAAAATGAAATTCATGACTCACTAAAATTCATAATTATGCACACTAGATAAGAATCAGATCACAAAAACGCACATGTAGAATAAAGAAGAGATTCAAGATTCAAAAAGAAAACTACAGGAAAAACTTTCATGATTCCATCTGAATAGTCCACAGGAAGAACGGATTTAGTCTTTAATGCTCTATTTTCCATTATTTTTCCATTTTTTAAATTCTTCTAGTTGTTCCCATATCAGTTAATTTTATAACTATAAGTGGAAAACTAGAAATAGGTTCCAGTAAGGGATGGGAGAAGTAACTCGATTTTTCTTTATATTGTGACTATGCCAGTTCTTTCTGTGGGCTCATTATTCATTAGAAGGAAATTAGGAATGTCAAACTGGCACAAAAGATAAAAAAGAAAGAAAATGTGATAGAGAAGTGCAAATAACTGAGGATCATATTTTTTTCACAACAGATACAAAACTCCTGCATGTAATCTTTTGTAACAAAAAAATTTAAAGCAAAAAATTTTTTTACTAACATGAACAGCCAATCAATAAAGTTTATTCTATGAACATAGAGACTTGTTTGTGAATTTAGTAGTGGATATTATTCAACCTAAACACCCAGAAGTAATGTGTGTCAATTTCAAATCTTAAAAAAACACTGTGAAATCCCTGCAAAATAACAAACCCTACATATTGTCAAACCTGTGACCTTAATTTCTACGTCTATACAACACTTGCTCCAGCCCCTCACACAAACCTATATAGGGTTTTCTCCGTCTATACAACACTTGCTCCAGCCCCTCACACAAACCTATATAGGGTTTTCTCCATCTATACAACACTTGCTCCAGCCCCTCACACAAACCTATATAGGGTTTTCTCCGTCTATACAACACTTGCTCCAGCCCCTCACACAAACCTATATAGGGTTTTCTCCATCTATACAACACTTGCTCCAGCCCCTCACACAAACCTATTTAGGGTTTTCTCCGTCTATACAACACTTGCTCCAGCCCCTCACACAAACCTATATAGGGTTTTCTCCGTCTATACAACACTTGCTCCAGCCCCTCACACAAACCTATATAGGGTTTTCTCCGTCTATACAACACTTGCTCCAGCCCCTCACACAAACCTATATAGGGTTTTCTCCGTCTATACAACACTTGCTCCAGCCCTTCACACAAACCTATTTAGGGTTTCCTATTTCTTGGAAAGTCAAAACTGGGTTAGGGTTAAGAAAATACAGCAAATTTAATTTATTCCACAGTAGGAAACTACGTTAGCGAAACAAGACATTAAGTAAAGTTCCCTTAGCCCAAGAGGCCCAACGGGGCAGATGAAGTGTAGAATTCCTCTGTTTCTATAACCTCTGATTATGAAGGGATTGTGTGGTTAGCTCAACGCCCAACCGCCTTTACTTCCCCAACTTACAGCCAGGTACCCATTTAAAGCTGGGTGGACTTGTGGGAAGACTTGGAAACAAATCAATCTCTGGACTCTCAGGGCGACAGTCGAGTATCTACACCACTCAGCCATCCGTCCCACTTGACATTAAGAAAAGATGAAAATAATAATAAAAATGTAAATCAAACCAGATGTGAGAGAAGCCCGTCTGTCAACTACAGCCCAGTCGTCCAGATCAAGTTCTTCTGCTTCCCCTTTGGTAGGTGAAGTGGGGCTCTCATCTGGTAGCTCCAGGATGCTCTGGTCCAGAGTTTCCAACAGGGGGAATAACACTTGAATACCTCCAAGACAATTTATGACATCCTGCAAATTTATATTTTTTCTTCAGTCATTATTTAGGAGGAATCAAATTTTTTTTAATGAATTGATTTTTTATAGAAACATTTTATTAAGTTCACAGCTTAGGGAAATCATTGTCTGGGAATTGAATATGATACATTAAGCATTCTTTTATCATGCCAAGACAATTTATGACATCCTGCAAATTGATATATTTTCTGCAGTCATTATTTAGGAGAAATCAAATTTTTTTATAAATTCATTTTGTAGAAACATTTTATAATGCCTAGAGAAATCATTGTCTGGGAACTGAATGGGATACATTAAGCAGTATTTTAATCTGCCACTCCAACCTAATTCAACATACGAGAATATTTGGGTGAATACTCACACCAATCAATTAAACAAAAAAAATTTTTAAGTAAAGAAATGGCTAACTTTGAGGTCCCAGTTGATGCATTTATTCCCAGAGTATGTTCCATGATTTTGAAATGGAGACAGATCAGCACAATCCATGCCTATGCATGCCTGTCAAAAACAAAATGTCAATGCAAATCGATAATAATTTTTTAGATTAATTCTGATAGAAATTGAAACTATTTTATGTTATTAAAATTGTATGTGAATGGGCTTCACTTAATATATCACAGTGAAGCCATAAAGTTTGATTTCGGAAACTTTTAATGAACAAATATAAATTATAATGCACAAGTCATCAGAAAAAAATAATTTAATCTTTTATATAATGACTGAAATCAGTCATATCCCGATAACGGCAACAACAATTTATAGATTTCATATCACCTTTGCACTGTATCTGGCTACAAGTTTAGCTGGCAAGTCAGATATAGCTACTTCGCTAGAGAAATGGAACAGTGAATTGATACCTGGATGAAAAAGTAGAACCAGTGAATGTACCAAAATGAAACAAAGTAAATTTTTTAAGTGTTCATGCACAAGAGAAAATCTTCTGGTAAAGTTTGACACATTTATTTTATGAATGAAAGTGTACATTTTTCTAACCATTTTAAAGCTATAAAAATTTATCCATTTAACGTCAAACCTTAAAATAAAAAAATGAAAGTGAAAAAAGTATCAAAAGCATACAAACCCATCTGATTGAGTACTTTAACCTGGTCAGGCTGTAATGAGTCATGAAAGAGGCAGACTGATTCCATCTGACCATAAAGACATGTAGCAGGCCCCCAGGTTTCCTCTTGGGTTCCAGAGGCCATTGTGTTCACATTGGAGCCACTGGTGGATGCATCACTGCTACGGAGCTGCGTGAATTGCAAAAAAAAGAAAGATTCATAAATCTAAATGACCTGTTCAGTCATCTTGGAATAATTATGTCACAAAAATAGAAACGTTTTATTTTTTTTTTTAAATACTCAAATAAATACAATGGAGATTTATGAATAAATTATAAAATGTGAACCAAGAATTAAGAAGGAATAAAAGTTAAGAGCAGACTATCTTGACAAATCTATTTTAGTGATTGGATAAAAGTTTAAATGGAAAAAAAAACTGTATCAATATTTAAAATAAAACATTAACATGAAATTTTCTTTAAAATTATATAAAATGATAAACAGAAGATAAAAGTTGCTTTTTTTTATTTGAGAAATAAAAACAACTCACAGTGAAAGACCAAATAGATTTTAAAGACGGTCTTTTCACTTCTGCCTGGCTGTAAACAGGAACATCAGTGAATGATTCTGTGCCAATCTTGACACCGGGAGACCCAACTCGGCAGATATTGAAAGGCTGACCAGAAAAAAACAGGGGATGAAATACAAAATAATTTTAAGTACATTGTAAATGTAACAGATCATCAAACAAAATAATTTTAAGTACATTGTAAATGTAACAGATCATCAAACAGAATAATTTTAAGTACATTGTAAATGTAACAGATCATCAAACAAAATAATTTTAAGTACATTGTAAATGTAACAGATCATCAAACAAAATAATTTTAAGTACATTGTAAATGTAACAGATCATCAAACAAATGATTAAAATTTTTAAAAAAAATAACATCAGTTGACTATTTAGTTTTGATGGATAAAAAAAGAATTACTTCTGAAAGACTTGGAAATCTAAGAGCAGCTGAAGTTCTCTGTTTACCATCTACGTACACCATCACCTGACCAGGACTATTAGAGAACCTCCTTCCTGGCACGTGGACAATACAAACTGAATGCTGAAAATATTTATTTTATGAATAAAGACTACATATTTCTCACTTCTAGAAAGAAACTTCTTTTACAGATGGCATACTATTACTAAATATCTAAAAGTAAACTAAGGAGCCTACATTTTTTTTTGAATGTCAAAAAGTTCAGTGTGGTTCTATTTACCCAGTAACCATCATTCAGCACAAGGTCTGGAACAGTGACTGTGCTGTAATCTTTTTTACTGAAGGTGGCAACAGTCAGGTTAAGAGCAGACGTAATGAAAGCTTCAAACCCACAACCACTACTGTTGCTGAAACTGAGAAAACAAATATTCCCAATCAAATCAATAGTGCCTGATAAAGTTTTTCAGCAGTTTTTTTTTTGTACCTTATCCAAATTATCTCCCACAATTTTGAAATGAATTAACAGATGTTAAAAAAATCCAAAATTAAAGATTTTATTTTTCAGATATAAATTAATGTTTAGTATGATTCCTGAAGAAGCTTATGCAACTTTAAAATAGTAATACTAGCCCGGTTAACGATTTCTAATTTCATTGACCGGTTCATTCTGTTGCTTTTCACATTTCTTCTAGGAGACATTGGCTGTGGCCTCAAATTGGTCTTGCCAGTTGGGAATTTTTTTAAAGGAGTGGGTGTGTGTGTGGGGGGGGGGGGTTGATTAATTTTCTTCGCAACCCATTTATCCCTCTAATGGTATTTCAAATACATATGACTTGTACTTTCTGGCCAGGGAAACTGGGGGTCTTGGTTAATATATTCTCACTGTTTCTGAAAACTGAGAAATATATTACTAAAATAAATGCTGAAATAGTTGCTATTTGATGAAACTAAACAGCGTGAAAACTTGGGAGCATTCTAGCATTTCATTCACGCTTTAATTCTACCACGCAACCTTTTTCTATGCCCAATATTTCTTGAGTTGAATGTTCAGACAAACTGGAAAAAAAGAATAACTGTGAATGTGTCAGTCACCTGTATATGATTCGTCTGTAATTCGGTGATGCCAAGGGCATTCCAGACGACAAAGATGTTGAGGATGATGAGGAGAGTGACTGCCTGAGACTATCTAAGCTTGGGTTGGTGTCTAAACACAAAAGTGTGAAGAAAGAAAACCCTGGTCCTTGCCATTTCCTTATGCCAGGTAGGCTGATCACCTGAAAGACAAAAATTAAGCAGCAATGTGATAAACAGTAATAAAGAATTTTTAGTGAGCAGCTGATAAATTGGCAGCATGTTGATAGCGTGCCAGTTAAAAAGGATCCGGCGGAAGGAATTAAATTTTGTCAAAAAAAAAAAATAAACATTACGCCACTTACATCTGACAAATTCTGGATGTCAAAAAAATGCAACGGTCCACAGAGCCCGTCCCTCCTGGCCATAAAAGAAATGGCCCTCATGAGTCTTGTTGTGTAGGGGTACTGAAAATAATAATTACTAATATAATAAAATTCAATGTAAATATGAGATTAACTGAAAAGTTTGTCATGTCCAGACAATTTTCAGACTACAGTAAATGTGAAGTAAATATAATAAACATGTAGCTATTACGCATTTTTCACAACTAAAATTTGTTATGATGTTTTTCTTTTATAATCACAATACCAGGAAAAAAAAAAGTTTATCCAACCTGTTTCTTGTCTTCTGCTGGCTTCAAGAGGCCAATCAAACATTTCAATTCTGAAGCTGAGATGGACAAATTGCCAAGTCTTTCCAGTAAACAGATAATATTTCCTGTAAATATAAATAATTTTTAGATTACATGATTTTTTTTAGCATGAAAACATTTTTTTTATCTGGGCAATGTGGCAAACTCAGTACATGTAACAAGTTTCACAAGTTTTTCTATCCTAATATAAAGAATATATTGTAGAAACATTTGTACAACCTTTGTAAAATTATTGCATACAGAATAAATTCAGATATTTCCCAAATTTTGTTTCATTTTTTGAGAGTACCAAAAGTAAACTAAATATTTTCTAACAAGTTTACAGTTCATGAATCGGATTTAAAAAAAACAGCACTGATGATAATTGCGAAACTATTATTTTTTACCCTTTAAAAAAAAAATGGCTCCTATCTAAAAATTAGTTAACAAACATATATGTGTATACAGTTTCTAAAAAAAATGCAAAGTCACTCATACCAACAGTCTTTAGCTGAAGATTGGAATGGCCTTTTAATAAGCTGATCAAAACACTAACCAGCTGTCCCTTACAGCAGGCCATTCTATTCCCATAACTGGAGGTGCACAGCTTTTTTAGCTCTTCACTCAGCCACACCTGCAGATTTTATCAGTAAAACAAGTTGAGCAAAATGAATCAGAAAGATGAGCTGTACAAAATGAATCAGAAACATGAGTTGTACAAAATGAATCAGAAACAGTTGTACAAAATGAATCAGGAACATGAGTTGTACAAAATGAATCAGAAACATGAGTTGTACAAAATGAATCAGAAACATGAGTTGTACAAATGAATCAGAAACATTCATGTTTTAATTAAATTGGTTTTGAGAATTTTTTTTTCATTTACAAACCTGCAGCTCTGGTGAGTGAATGTATTCCACCCATTTCATCAATATCACAACAGCCTGTGTGTTTCTTATCACATGAGACCTTGAGCTTTCATACTGTGACTCTTCAACCTTTTCAAATGAAAAATTAAAAATATATTCTATTATATTTTTCAAGCTTATAACTCGAAATTAAAATATTCCTTTGTAACATACCGTAATCATGTACAATCATTTCTATGCACACAGTTTTATGTTTATGATTTACTCTATTTTATCATCGACTTATGAAAAAATATAAAACTATTTATCAGCAGCAAACAATGAATGATAGATAATGTACAAGTAAAATAAGTTATAAACATAGCATTTCTCATAATCAGCATTATGTTCGTTTGTACTCACCAGATCCAATAAACAAACTAAAAGTTCTTTGGATGGCTGCCCACAATTTTTCAAAATCTGAAAGAACTCATTGTATCCAACACACTTTTCAAACATGGCCTGCAAAGCATTGAAAAATTAAATTCTTTAACATGAGGACCTGTCAATTTATTTCTAAACGCAAGCCTATCAGGTGTAGCCATGGGCGTCGCTAGGAATTTTTCCTGGGGGGAGGCACAAATTTTCCGGGGGGGGGGGGGGCAAATAACAACTTTATGACATTTTTTCTAAATGTAAGGGGGGGGGGAGCAAATGCCCCCCTCTTATATGACATTTTTTCAAAATGCCCCCCCTTGCCCCACCCCCACCCCATGAATACGCCAATGGGTGTAGCTGAAGTTATTTCATTATGGCATCAGAACATTGGCTCTAGTTAGAAAATATACCTGTTATAATCCCACAAGTCAGACACTTTTATTAAAATTAATTGTCTTCATATTTAATCAAACTGAGATCTCTATGTCAAGTCAGGTTGGTATTACCTTAGTTGTTGCTGAACCAGAGAAAATCATTTGTAATGTTTTCAGAACAGCACATGCAATTTTCTGAAGGTCTTGGTCTTGAAACTTCAAATAGAGTTAAAAAAAAATAATTTAACTACAGTAATCTCAAAATATTTTCATAGTTAATTATTCCTTAAATACTAAAAAAAATAAGCCATTTCTGTGTTTTATTTTTGAGAATCAAATTATGGGCAATATTTTTTTTTAAACAGGTTGACAAGAACATCAGTCATTAAAGACAAACAAAAAACCAAAATGATATGATTTAATTCAACCATGTTAAAGTATACATTGATGAATGGTATTCATTTTGGTCACCTTGAACATTAAAAGGATCTTTATTTATTTTTTGTTGTCAAATACTTTGATCCGATGCATTTTAACAATTTTCCCTTCTATTATGAACAGTTCTCTTCAAACAAATATCAATAAGTATGTTCATAAATATAAAAAAAAAATGTATGCGGCCAACATACTTTACTGTTTTTCAGTAATAATGTGAGACCTTCAAAGAGATTGTCACTAATTAACAAAGCCTGCAGGGCAACTTTGTCGGAACAATTTACAATATCTCCAATGCTGCCTGGAAAATACAAAAGAAACAAATATGATAGCCGAGATTTGTAATTTTATTGTTAACTCTAATGGACTAGCAGAAAATCTTCACATGAAAATATATATTTATATATCGTTCTTGTCTATCTTAGTTCAGCTCATCATTAACAGTTTTCTCAATATAAGGGTGAACTGCAGAGGAGCATTTACAAATGTATCTGCAGAGGAGCATTTTCAAATGTATCATCTCAGTCGTTTCCTCAGCATGACATTTTGTGATAAGTTTACTATCTTTTTTTAATTCCCTATATGATTTGTTTTTTTTCTTTTGCATGTCACCCAGATAAAAGTTTCAGCTCGAATGTTGTCCCATAATTTCTCTTGTTTTGCTACATAATTAGGGGGTACAACCACTCATAGATCTGAGCTTGCTGTCATGAATAAAAAGGACTGATAAGATACCCTGAAATTTATTTATTTTTTTAAATGGGTTTCACCATGTTTCATATTTGAAGAGATGTGTAAATAATGGACATTAAAAATGCCATATAGAAAGAAAAGAATTAACTAGCCTATCATGGAAGTGAGGATGTCCACCTTTGTGATGCCAGCGGTCAAGGAAAACATTACTTCCAAAAAACTGGAGAAGACTTCAGGGACTTCTACCTGGCGCTAATAATAATATAATAAAAATGTTGAATTTATAAAGTCATGACATTTTAAACAGTGCAAATAATTTAAAATGTAACCAAAGTAAAAGGAGCACAACTGGTTTTCTTAAAAAATAAAAGTCTATAGTCTACCTCATCTGGACTGCAGCAATGAATAGTGTGGATCATTATTACCAGACAGCGTAATATCACCTGCTGGAGATCAAAGAAGTGGCTGTCACTGATGCAGGAACAGCAATCTGCTTTGCCTGACAACAAAGACAGGAGCACATCTAGTGTAGCAGGTGTTACAGTCCTAATAGCATTGACCTGAAATCCATCACAGAAAAAAAGGCGCCAATGAATGCAAATAACAATCTAGAGTAAATGTTTTATAAACTATTTTTTCCTCTCTTCATTACACAGGTTCCTAAATTACATGGAAGGATACAATTTTTAGTATGAAAATGTTCGCATATTTATATGAGTAAAAGACCAGCATTTCCAAACTTTTTAAGACCCTCCCCCCCCCCTTAAACAAATTAAATCAAATTAATTACAACATGTAGTTGCTTCCCTCTATTTTTTATCATTATTTTCAGGGAGAGAGGTATGGCTATGTGCTAAATAAAAGGAATAATGATTTTATAAGCGATGAACAGAATGTGTATAAAGTAACCTAATAAGAAATAAAAAGGCCATTGAACTAAGCGGAAGAAAAAGAATACTAATATAATTAATACATGTAGTTGAAAACCACCATGATCTAAGCACAAGCCAAAGAAAAAAAAGTATTTATACATATATATATATATATATATATATATGTATATATATATATATCAAACAATTTAATTGCAGCTATAAAAAAAACAGAAATCACCTGAGATCCAGACATAACAGCACCAAACATATTGAGAAGTGAGAGCTGTAACTCTTGTGAAAGACTTGGTTTCTGGAAACATTCTGAAAAAGAAACATAAAGACTAAAATAGTAAAAAAACAAGTAAATAAACAGTAAACAGTCTTATGACCACTATAATGATTATTTAGACTGAATAAGTCACACAAAAAAAGAAATCAAATTTCTTTTAATTTAAAAGAATTGCTTTTTAATTTAAAAGAAATGCTGAGATCAAAATGATATATTATTGTACAAAATTATTATCAAAAAATTTCAAAGCTTTATAACAAAAATGAAGACAATAAGAAAAATTATACACCTACCGTGAAAAAATGGAATGACCTCATTATGCACTAAAGCTGGCTGGGAAATTAATCGTTCTACATCAACTGTCCAACTGCGATACAACAGAATTAATTAAAATACAGAGAACTAATCAAAATGCATTTTTAAAATGTCCAGTATCCCTAATAGCTAATGGTAGAAAAAACAAGCAATTAAGCCTGTTCCATTCTGGACACAGGACGTGTTAGCGCATTTTCATGCTATGTATCAGTACGTTTGTTAGCTTTCAGTAAATATTTGTAAATTTTGGAAATGTTTATAAATTCAATTTTGTAATGCATATATCTGTAAAAAAATATTATAAAGACGTTTCTTTATATTGAAAAAAAATATTTTCTCTGAAATCCAACTACAATGGTTGTGGTTACTAAATAGGACTCATAATTGAAAACATTCGAAATTGTCAAGTGATTTAATCGTCCAAAAACTCCGTCACTTGTTGCATAGCTCTAATACTTTCAATTAAAGCTCAGAACACAAGCTTACTAATATTCCATTCGATGAGTTTCTTAATAAATCTTGGTGAAACTACGTGCTGCAGTATTTCGCACCAAATGAATGGGTTATTGAACGTACAAGATGTAGAATGGGGGCCATATATATAATATATAAGCCCCTTAGGAGCCCTGAAGCCCGGCCCTCAGAGGTCCTATCGCGAAATGAACTTTTGATGTACACATGGCAGGCCAAGACCTACAAAATGATATATACATCATGGGTCTAGGACTTATGGTTGCTGAGATATAGGGCGCTCCTTTATTAATATAGCTTATATAGTAAAAAACGGCCCTCAGAGGTCAGATCGCGAAATCGAAAAAAGTCATTTCTTGGCAGGCCAAGACCTACAAAATGATATATATATCATGGGTCTAGGACTTATAGTTGTTGAGATCTAGGGTGATGACGGACGGACAGACAGACAGACAGACAGACAAAACGGGGACAATAGAGCATTTTTTTTCGAAAATGCTCTAAAAATATATTACCAAGTTATATTAATAAAATACACTTCCCTTATTTAAAAAAACAATTTTTGCATCTAATCAGTGTTTTTTATCAATGGAGATCATTAAGTCATATAATAAACATGATGCTTTAGCACAAAATTTAATCAGCCTTACCCTTTCAATCTCTTTCTCCATACAAAATATGGGTCGTACAGACATTCTAAGAAATGTAAAACTAGTTTTACATTCAACAACATCTTATGTGTCACATCAGAGTCAACAACTTGCTCTTTGGTACTGCATAGCTAACATAATAAAAATACAAAAAAAACTTTAATCAAAAATTATATAGTGAGTTGAACATTATTTATCATGCCATTTAATTTAAACATATTTTCAATTTTTCTTTATTCTACTACTTTTTGCTGACTGCATATAAACTGCCAGTAATACATACATTAGACAAGACAGCCTGAGAGCAGGTAACAGTATGCTTAACAAAATCACAAGAGGCTACCAAAATCACATTGTCATAATTTCTGGGGGTGAAAAATTCAAACAATTTTTTTATATTTTTGTCAAGGCAATATTTATAAAAAAAAAAATACTGCTTTAAATTAGATAATAACAGACTATTTGCAAAGGGAAACTATATAAGACTAAAGACAAGCATTCTATATTTTCAATTTTTAAAAAATAATAAGTTTCAAATTATAAATTAAAATGAATTATGGATGAGGAGTTCATATGCACAACATGAAGTGACCAAAACCAACCTGCATATAATAATAAGGCACTTCAAAGTAGCTGCCAACACTTCCAAGCTGTCCAATCTGATTTCCTTAATGAAATCAGTGCTGCACTTTAAAGTTACTTTAGATAAATGTTCAAGAATGGACTCTGGGTGCTGAGATAGACTTGGCGGACCTTCATTATAAAGACTGGAAAGAAAGGATGAAGGTATATGATTGGACAACCATTTGAGCTAAAATAGCTACAAAGGCTATATACTAATTTTCACACAAAAAAAAATAATAACTAAATAAAAAGTAAAAATATTAACTTAGATGACTTACCCTTCACTAAGATGTTGAAATTCTAGATCTATGTAAGATTCATAAAAATTATCGTATTCCTCTAAAAAGTGTAACAGAAAGGCTGTCTCACCCTGATTTGAAAAAAAAAATCATATACGTTTTTTGAAGGCAGCCCAGATAATTGATGTTGCAATATTATTCTTCAATATGTACTATGTCCATGATGTACTGTAAAATTACTTAAATAACAGAAAAATATTTCCTCAAAATTAAAGAATCAAAAATTCTTTCTAAAAAAACCTATTTTTTTATTGTTTATTCTTCACTGCTTCAGTATTAACACAAACTCCAAGCAGGATCAAATATTTTGAGAGCAAAATGTTGGCAACAATGACTCAATGATTAACTAACACAGTATCTAGAATATAAATGGCTATTTATTATTTGTGGCTGATTCAGATACTGAGACCTGACTGAACTGAGAAATAATATAGAATGTGGGATGGGTATTTAAATCAAATAAAATAGTATTTAACAACTAACCAGTCTAATCAAGCTAATGTCACTAATCTGTCACTTAAATAATTTAGGGCATAAGCCTAAATATAGCCATATAAGTCATTGTCATGCATTTATAACTATATAAGGGATATATTATAATATAGGAATATAGCCAATATAGGGGGGAAAATTAACAAAAAAAATACATGGATTCAAAAAGTACCACAGGTCTAAAAAGTAATTATTTTTTACTGGGTTTTTTTTGTTGTTGTGGTATGCTTCTACTTCTATTGTTGACAACAAAAATGTAACCAATTTATTTTGTAAATTTTAAGTCACACCCCCTTACAAGCAACTCAACTTTGACAATAATTTAAGACAAACTTTTTAACATTTAATTTTGTAAGAAAAATCATGCGTAGATCTTTATTTTTCTATTATATATATTGTAACTTATTTGCTACTTTGGCTAATGCCTATCTTATACTATTTTCTATTAACAATGAATCATATACTATGAAGAATTCCTCATAGTATTGGCCTTATTGGGTTTCTCTATACATTGAAATCCCCTGAATAACTTTTCGTTGAGACGTGATAATTATAATACAACAGAAACTCAACTCAAGAAAAATAGTTATGTTGAAAAAACACTCATTTTCCATATCCATAGGGCTTTACGTATTTTAAGTTTCAGTTAGGACATACCGATGCAAGATAAGATGTCCATTTTGTTAACATTGTTTGTTTCTGGGAATCTGAGTCCATCTTGACTGATATTTAGTTCTTCTGCTAAAGAAGATAAATGTTTGCTTTTTGAAACACTGGCATATATATATAATATTCTATACACCGGCGGCGGAACGAAATATTTTAAGGGGGGGGGGGCAAGCCAAATTTCAAGGGGGGGGGCGCCGCCCCCCCTTGAAAATTTAAGGAGAGGCAAGACATAATATGACCGAAAGACATATTTTATCCCCTTAGTTCTATAATAGAATATAGTAATTCTGTAGCACTTATTTAATCAATATTATTAAAAAATAATATATTAAAAAAGATAAAAATGAATATTGAGGACTTCTGTCGTCAACTGATTCGTAATGTCAGTTTGTTTACAAATTTAATAGTGAAATTAAATCAGAAAATTACTGATAATTATCATGAATGATGATGAATATGAAACCGGGAACGGGAAACTAAATAAACAAAAAGTAATTTACGAAAAGATATAATATAATAATAGCGATTTGGGCGCTGCGTTAAATCGAAAGTAAAGAATTAATACAACAGTATTCCAGTTTAAAATACAATCATGAAAAAAAAATCGGATCTGCCCGAAACCAACAAATAACCCCGCCTGCCGATCAAGCCTAAGGGGATATAACTCCATGCAAATGTTTTGCAGGGTACGGCTAGTAATAAATAATCGTATTTTCTTTAAAAATTACATTTGCCGTCATTCGGTAGATGGCAATACTTCTCTATACTTATAAGACGCGTTTGCTATCTGTCTGTCTGTTACCTTAAAACTCAAATCCAGACAACCAAATAACGTGAAATTTGATACACGCAGTGGCGCAACCGGGGGCAGGCGGGGGGGGGGAGCAGGGGGGGGAGCTTGAGCCACCCCCCAGGCCAAATCATCAATACATAATTTACGTTATAAAGTTACAAAAAGACTGTCAAACTGTCTTTTCAATATGTGAGCCCCCCCCAGCATTTTTTGCTGGTTGCGCCACTGGGTACACGTACACAAAATTACATGGGGAATGTTCTTAAACAGGTTTCGTTCTATCTCAATGGGTACTTTTATTGTAATTAATTATTTTGGATATCAAAGACATGAAAATTGGCAAACTTTTACCCCGATTTCAGGTTTTACGAGCTTCTCTCCCACATAGCTAACTTACTATAAATATGATCGGTACGGAGAACCAAATATCATATTGCTTACTACATTATTACATTCCATTCCTTCATCCATAGGAATTGTCATCTTTTGATACAGTCATGCCTAAAAGAGAGAGAGAGGGAGAGAGGGAGGGAAAGAGGGAGGGAGGGAGAGAGGGAAAGAGGGAGGGAGAGAGAGAGGGGAAGGGAGGGAGGAAGAGAGGGAAAGAGGGAGAGAGAAGGAGGGGAGAGAGAGGGAGGGAAAGAGGGAGGGAGGGGAGGGAGAGAGAGAGGAACTGCCAAAAATGTTGTGTATCACATTGCTTTAAGATAAATGTACCCTTTTATTGCAATTTGCATGCAAATAAACCCTTTTTTACGCGTCTTATTTTTAATCTTAATTAAACGTCAAATTACGCTTCTTGAATAAACAGAAAACATTATTTTAAACCCGGGCAAAGCCGGGTACTTGCAACTAATTTTAAAATATGCCACAACAACTCTCAATAATGTGATTACTGTAAAATGTCAATTAATTATTTCTTTCAAATATTAAATTTAAGAAATAAATCAAATGAATTATGAAAATGAAAATGATACATATAAACTAAAATGAATTACAAAGTTAAAAAAGTTAAAATTTTAGGGGGGGCAGACTGGAAATTCAAGGGGGGGCGCCGCCCCCCCCCCCCTTAAAAGTTTTAGGGGGGGCCGCTGCCCCCCCTGCCCCGCCGCCAGTGATTGTATACAGGGAAAGTGCGCTGCTTTCATTTGTATCCAGAGCATTGAGCTTAGTCATCTTGAGTCATTAGAACCCAGTAATTGTAAGAGTTCCTTTTTATTCCGACTATTTAAATCACTATACGGAATCACCTTGTAAGCCATAGATAACTTGCTGGTGCCTTGATTCGAGCCAGAGGCAGATTAAGATCATTTGGGGCGTCGGACGCCAAAAAACGTGGACCCTTTATTAAAGGCTTTTAAATGAGAAAGTGTGGAAATAAATATATAAATGTAGAGTCGATGTTTGCAGGGCTTCTCTCAAGCTGTTGCCCATGGTCCACCTCTGATTCACCATGCCTGTAAGGCCTCTCGTGAATTAACCTAATAGAAAATTACTTTAAACCTCTCTGAAGCAGGCCCGTAGCGTGCGGGGGGCCGGGCCAGGCCCGTAGCCAGGTCAAAGTAAGCAGGGGGCACCAATACCCAGCAAGGTGGGCACCTTTACTTTTTCTTTATTTTTTCCTCTTTTCTTCTTTTTTAAGCGGGGGGGGGGGCACTCCATACCTAGCGGGGGGGCACGGCCCCCAGTGCCCCCCCCTGCGTTTTGTCTGCCCCCTTGCTTATTTGTTCTACTTAGTAAAATGTATTATCTGCTCCCCTGCTATTGCCTGGCCCTTCATGTGTAGAATTTTTACGCTACGGGGCTGCTCTGAAGTCGGTCATCGAGTTTCTCTTGGGGTACGGTACCACGGTAAAAGTAAACCACTGTGTATCTCATCCGGTTTTTATGGCCCTGTGCAGAGACTTGGGGGAGGGGCAATGCAAAAGTATCTATTTGAGCACCTATGTCATCAGATTTAATAGGAATTAGTACTGAAAGTGGGGCGGGGGTGCTTGGGTTTGATTAGAATGACTATCCATTACAACGGCTCTGACAAAAAGCTTCAAGAAATATGGCTGCAAAAGCACAGAGAGAAAAAGTAACTGAAATTGATTTTTATTTATCTTTGTTCAACTATAGAAAACTATTTAGTCCTTAGTACAGTGCTGCTGTGACTGTTTGTCTACGATATGGCTGGTTATATTGAGAATATTCGTAGTGTGCATTTGTCAGGAATTATTTAATAATTCGTTAGACTGGTCGGAGCCTTGGGATATATCTGTGCAACACGGGCTGTCTCTGCGTATGTTTCCCTAATGAGCAGTGCAACTCAACAATAAGGAAACAAACAATTATCGAACACAATTTCCGATTAAACAAAATCCAGCTTAATAAGAATGCAGCACTGGCTGTCGTCCTGAAAAGGACGGGTAGCGTTTATGACTACCGTACAATTCAGCTAATAAAACTGCAACAATCGTAAAGCAGTCTCCAGTTATCAACTATTTAAACCCAGTCCCCACGTGGTACGCTGACCATTCCACTTCAAAAACACGTCTCGCTCCACTGCAGTCTCTTATCCAACTCCCTCCTACGCAACTGACCCGTGGTCTCTATATCTCATCTCCACCCACGTCTTCTTGTTCTCTCTCGTCCAGGTGCAAACCGTGGCAGTAGGAGATATTTCTTCCCCACACGCAATTTGATGACACACACACACAATCGGCGGTCCACTCACACACAATTTGATGACACACACACAAACACACACACACACAATCGGTGGTCCACTCACACGCAATGTGTGACAGCATTATTATCAAATATTTTTTGATTAAAAATATCATATTAAGCTAATATTAACCACCATTCTACAGTAGTCAGGGGCCTTGAGCTAAATAGATTTTAACGTTTGGGGTACTCAGAGTGGCCTCCATTTCTCGAAAATTTATAGGGTCCGATATTTACAAGTGTCGACCTAAACAGCATTTTTGCCCAGTGCCTCGAATCTCGATATTACCTCCTCACATAGCCCAGAAAAGTAGCCTACCTTCACCTAAGCCCCCTAAATGTAATTTAGACCAGGGCCTTCAAATATATCTTTGCCTATGCCCCCTTCCCACACGAACCTTTTCTTATGGCCACCCAAAGAGTAAGTTTGTCTATGACTCCAATGTAGTTTTGTCTAGGCCTCCAGTGTAGCTTTGTCTATGACTCCAATGTAGTTTTGTCTAGGCCTCCAGTGTAGCTTTGTCTATGACTCCAGTGTAGTTTTGTCTAGGCCTCCAGTGTAGCTTTGTCTATGACTCCAGTGTAGTTTTGTCTAGGCCTCCAGTGTAGCTTTGTCTATGACTCCAATGTAGTTTTGTCTAGGCCTCCAGTGTAGCTTTGTCTATGACTCCAATGTAGTTTTGTCTAGGCCTCCAGTGTAGCTTTGTCTATGAATCCAATGTAGTTTTGTCTAGGCCTCCAATGTAGCTTTGTCCAATGCTCTAAAAATCGTGAGAATGGCTTTGTTTTTGAAAGAATGTTGTGCAGCTTTTATTTTATTTATGCATTACTAGCTATGTGTTTATCGCCGATTCATCTAATCGCACTCACAGGCTCAAGAGTGTCCTTTCACAAAATGTAGACAAGTTGTTATACAATGCAACTTCAGTTTGAACGAAGGAGGGCAGTATGGCACTATACGTTCAAAGATTGTCACATTACAGGAATATGGAGATAACGATAATGATCCAAACCAGTGACTTACACTATTTTGAAATTCATTTCCCGAACAGTGTAGTTATGCCCAAGACTGGGAGGGGGGAGGGGTGCCAGTCAAAGCCGTTCCTAGGTATTGGGGTAAACCTTCTTCTTCCTCATCTTCTCTCGTTAACTCTGCAGACCATTTAGGGCCCTGGCATGCCATACTACTCGTCTCCACATTACCCAGTCCATGGTCTTCTTCCTCCACTCTCTCACTCCTATGGCATCAAGGTCTTTCTCCACCTCCTCTAGCCATCTGCTTCTTGGTCTGCCATCAGCAGTGCCGTGGGGAGCTTAACTCGCGTTTGGGGCACAATACCTTTTTAGCGCTCCCCCCATTCGAAACACATATAATATTATATGTAAAATATACCATTTGGCGCCCCTTTGTGAGTAGCACCCGGGGCATGATGCCCCCCTGCCCACCCTCGCTACGCCTATGGCCCTTAGGTCTTTTCTTATTGGGTGTTGCCTTATATGTTGCCTTTTGACCTCTGTTGTTTTCCCAATCTTTCTATGTGCCATACCCACTTCTCCACTCGTTATTGTACTTCACTGGCCCGTATATTTTCCTAAATATTTTCCTTTCCCAAGCGTTTAGAATATCTTCTGCTTGTTATTGGAGTACACCACTGAGATTTATATCTACACACACGCACACACACACACATACACACATATATATATATATATATATATATATATATATATATATATATATATATATATATATATATATATAAGTTCAGTGGTGTACACTAAGCAGAGACATTCAGAGATGTTTTGAGGCTCTAGGCAAAATTACTTGCCAGGGCCTATAAACAGTTAATTAGTTTGTCTATCCATAAGAATATCTTCAGTGTCAATTAGTTATTAAGCGTACGGCTACATGGAGGAAAGTCTGAACATTCACTGGGCATCCATATAGTGATACAATTTAAATGAAACTGTCACAATGCCAACTTGCCAAAAATATTATTTTTATGGTACGAAAAACAAACAAAAAAGTAAAAGAAAAAAAATGCTTCGATATTAAAAGGCCAACGTGTAAATTTGAGCATAAAACAGAGTGAAAAAGGATAGTGCACTATCATAGAGCTAAGTATGTAACCAAGTTGTAAAGAAACGGTTTAAACATAAACCAGACAAAAGACTTCAACTCTAAGATTACTATTTATCTAAAACTATTTTTGATATGCCTTTTTATTAGTGTATCATAACTGCTATTCTGTTAATTTTTTAAAATTTTAATCTGAAATCTATTTTGGCTTGATCCACCAAATCTGTGGGGTTTTTTTTTGTGTGTATAAGGCCCTCAGAAAAATCTGGCATAAAAATTAGATAAAAGAGCTACATCCGCTTCCTATCCTTTCTTTTAGGTCGCTGCTTAGTAGGTAGGTTGTAGTCTGACCTCGGTTTTGCATTCCATGTTAATCTAATATATAGCTTTACCATCTAGTCATTCCAATAGATTAAAATGAATTATTAATTCATCTCTTAACTTTATTTCAGTATCATTAAAGAAAATGAGGGCCAAGGTAAGAAGAAATTTATTTTTATTATCATCGTATTAATAGTTGACAAACAGGTAGCGTGGTTATTTTTGTTACCCACTCGTGTTTATGCTTTTTGTTACTTGTGTATAGTGCTGTTCTCTAAAGCATTTAGCTGCTAACGAAGGATTCATTATTTCTAATTCAACTCACCATTACATCTTGTGTTAGGTTTTTTTTTCTTACATTTTGGCATGTGCTAGATTGTGTATTATATTTTGTCCTTTTTATTACTTGCAGTGGAGGAAGAAGCGCATGCGAAGGTTGAAGCGTAAGCGAAGAAAGATGAGGGCTAGGTAAGTGGTT
This sequence comes from Bulinus truncatus, assembly GCA_021962125.1. Taxonomy (NCBI): domain Eukaryota; kingdom Metazoa; phylum Mollusca; class Gastropoda; family Planorbidae; genus Bulinus; species Bulinus truncatus. The sequence continues at coordinate 845,501 of JAGDYQ010000292.1, read as the reverse complement.
TTTTCCACCAGTGCACATTTTTATATTGTTCTCAAAGGAGATATTTAAGATTGATATAAATTTCATAATCATTTGTTTTGGTTCATAATTCTATCTGTATGTTCTTGTTCATATAATTGAACAGCACTGTTAACCTTTTTTTACACTAGTCACTTAATGAATTTTTGCATGTTTAATATGGATATATCTGTGGCTTAAATTGGTACAGCCAAACGCATCTCACAGAATGTTTTTACTTTTAATTATTGCAGACGACTGATGATCAACCCTTGTCTATACAACATTTTAATTTTTATTTGATTATATTTAACTTGTTATTCTGTTATTTTCCTTAAGATCCAAGTAAATACCTCATGTCCAATATGTTGTGTGTGTTGTGCTTGTCAAGATGTGCTTCAGATGTGGGTCACTGCTGCCCATGTGGTCAGATGACAAACACCAAGTTATCATGGTTCACCTTCCAGAAGCTAAGAACTCTCCACCATTCAAAAAGCTTGTGCCATACACAGCCGTATCAACCACTCTATATAATATGGACAATGTTTCCACCTTGTTGCACATGGATTACATTTTGTGCTACCAATAATGATCATTTATGTTGTGGTTCTGACTTTTGTCTGAGACAGCATCTTGTAATAAATATTGGCTTTCATGTAACTTGAATCTGGTTTGTTATATTTTAATTCTAAGTGTGTCATTTTTGTGTGTGTCAATAACATTTAGATATTAAGGCTATTAACTTAAACAAATCCTAATTCGATAATACTGCACATCCAAAATGTAACACAAGCTTAAGATCCTGAAGCTAATTTTGCCAAACTACACTAAAGCTGATTACTTTATTTAAATTTTCAACTTATCAGTCATTTGTGGACTAGTACTGATAAGAGAGGAGTTAATGGCAGTTATTAGTGCCATGCCTGACTGCATGGTAGAACAAATTATCTAGGATTCTTATGTCCAGATGTGTTGGTCATTGCCATTGAAACAAAACTCCTTCCTGTTCATTTGCTACTACCTAAATAGACAAAAAAATTCCTGTCACACTGCCATTGGTTACTTATTCAAAGCTGCTAAAAGCTTAATAAATGGTTACATTTTCAACCAAATATTAATTAGAATAATTGTAAATTTACTTCAGTTTCTACAAATAAATCAGTACCAGAAAAACATTCATAATACTACTTTTTCCATAGATTTTACTGATGGAAGAAGCTAATCCAAGCCTTAATAGGCAAATCATTTGCACAAATGTTTCCTGACATACATTTCTCTGAATTCAGAAAGACCTGGAATACTTAAATACATGCTGGATTAGTGGACACCGGACCCCTACCCCTCTTATTTTAATTCCACCAAGTATGTCAGCGAAATTCCCACTATTGTACAAACTTATCAAGCAATATAACATTTTGACAAAAAAACAAAGGCTCAAGATAGATGAACATTTTTTTTTATTTAGAATTCACTTGTATTGCATTGTTCACCTCATATCTTTTAGCACTTGTTGAACATAATCCAGAAAAGTGCTACTTTCTAGTTGGTCCTCAGGTAATTTACTCCTAAGAGATGCCTGATTTGGAAGAAAAATGTATTAAAATTTATAATGATTAAGAAGAAAAATGGGGTTCAGTGAAACATTTATTAAATCTATGTGGCATTCACTTTAAAAAAAAAATAGAGCAAGAAAAGATATGTTTTGATTTCATTTAGCAAATACTAACCCAAAGTATTGTCAATTTAATGTAAATTGTATAGTCCGCATAAAAATCAGATTTTTTTATCTAGATCCTATAAATCACTTATGGTAATAGTGGTACACTTCATTCATCCTAATAATAGCTGTGTTAGTACTGATTATGGGAGCACCACAGAAGATATAGTTGGGTGACCGGACTCAGGGATTTGCAACCATAACCTACAACAGTGGTTCTCACTTTTAAGTTTCATGACTACAATTTTTTGCAAAGAAAAGCTTATAAAATAAAGAATAAAAGCGGCGCAATAAAGATTTACCCATTATTTTAGCATAGTCATTTGTTGAAATACTCTTGAAAGGTTAACATATCTTAGCTCATTACAAATCTACAGAAACTTATATACCGGTACATATTATTAATACATAGTTACAATGCCACCACATATTATTGTTTAGCTTAACATGCCGGTAACGTAATTTGGCAAGTCATAACAGATACCTTTATTTTGTCCAGGTAGGTAATAGCCTCGCCCCAGTGTTCTTTCAGGTGAATTTTATCCAGGGCTCCACTGTAAAACTCTGTTAAGTTTTTCTGTAATAACAATAATATATAATAAAATAAACATTTTTATACCACTTTAATCAGACATCCGTCTGCAGCATCTCCAGAGAATGTGTCTATAAGAAATAAAGGCAGGTAATCTTTAGAAAGATATTCTGAGAAGAATGGATTAAAATAGAATATTTGGGGTGATTCAACAGTTTTCCTAGCTTTGTAAAATGGCTACAACCAGTATTTGGTTACCCAGTGCCGAACCTAGGGGTTTGGGGGCCCGGGGGCTTGGCCTCTTTGGGGGCCCCTGCATTTTGACATAAGATAATGTACTAAATATTTAATGTAAAAAATTTGGGGGGGGGGGGCTTTCAAATTTGGACCCCCCCCTCACCCTAGGTACGCCTCTGTGGTTACCTTTACTGGGTTTAGTGTCTATTAGCAGGGTGCATTCCATACCTTTTCAGATAACGCAAAGAAATTCACCTACCATGTCAGAGAGCAGATCTTCCGTGAGTGACGAGTCTCGTTTGACAGTGTATGAAACATGCATAGGAATGTTCACTGATGCAGGATGCTGAAAATATTAATATGTACAATGTTATATCAGCTGCCTGAAATATATGAGTGTTTTTTGGCAAAGATATGCAGTCAGAAGATGAGACGTGATTGTTGCTAGTCATAATAAAAAAAAAATGTCATAAATGGTCAGTAATATTGATTCATAATATCAAACCTACCCTTTAAAACATATCTTACAATAAGTTCCAATTCTGCCATATTTACCATTGTGTTTAACTATGCTATCATTCCTATTCTATACTCTCGGCAAGTTCAGTTTGATTGTTCTATTTGTATTTCAGAAAGCTCAAGCTCATATGGCTTTTCAATTCTATTATGATAAAAAAACATAAACTTTCTCTTTAAAGCAATGGTAAACTTTCCCTAAACTCATCATAATCAAATAACAGGAATTCTGCAGAAGTCTGATAATCAAAGAGTATTTCTTCTTACAATGGAACTTCCTCTTAGTCTTACTGCCCTTAACTTTGCTGCGCAGAAAAAAAAAACAGCCAGTGTTAGTGTACAAGTTAGTAGGTCATATCTACCAATTACCTCAAGGTTGGGCATGACCCAGAAAGCCTGAATCTTGGAATCTGGCTTCGGCGGAAGTTTTTCAAAAGGTGCTGAAAAAAAATTATTGGCCAATTTTTATTGATAAATAAATGTACATATTTAATTAAAATATTGGGATACATGTCAATTTCTGTGAACTTAAACGACTCATTACATAGGGGTCTAGAAGTGAAAAAACTTTGATGATGACCTATTTTTACAAAAGGTACCATTTGAATCTTAATTACGAAGGAAGCTGATCTCTAGACTTACATATGATAAAACCCAGGCAAGGCAAATACATGGATCCTGTTCCTCTCATCTTCAGCTGGTACGACATTTGACAGTCAATGTCTCTGATAGAAGGGTCAGGTGGGCAGTATGGGTGACTGTGGTACCACCCTACAACCATCAGATTTTTAATCTTCATGCAGCGTCGAATCTTCAAAGGAAAATAACAACAGAGAATTTGTTATTTTTTTTTAAATTACTTCTGAAAGACTGAATGGAGAAAGCTATTCTGTTGTTTTTAAAGATAATAAATATATGAAAAATTACTTTGACAATTTAGCAGATGATGTTGTAACTTATGCTTTTAAATATTAGATAGACCTATTTAGTTTTCATTGACTTGACAGTGACATTACCAGATAAACTGACTTGCTATTTGTTACAGAGTTGTATTTATGCTTAGAAATTTCTGCAACTCTTTCGGAAAGATTGTGTTTGAAATATTTGCAGAATCTTTAAATTACTTAATCTTTTTAGTAAAGAATTTATTTATTTACAAATAATTTTTCTGAATTCTTCAAAACGTCTCAAATGCAAAAAAGTAATTCCCATTGGTTTTTTTAAAAAAAAGTTCCTTTAACCCTCAAGGATTATTGGGGCAGGTGAAGAGTAATATTCATCTGTTTCTGTAATCTCGGAATATGAAGGGATGTTAGCACAACACTCAGCCACCTTTACTTCTTCTACTTAAAGTCAGGTACCATTTAAAGCTGGGTGGACTTTCAACTAGGGCTTGGAAAAATTCCCTTGATTCTCACCGAGGATAGAACCCAGGACTCTCAGGTCAGCAAGTGAGCATCTACACCACTCAAATATCCATCCCAACATAGGTATGTGCTGAAAGCTATAATCATTACAAAAAAAGGTGCTATCCTATCTTTTCTTAATTAAATCAATTGATCCTTATATAATTAAATACAAAGTTAAAACTGTTACCTCTTCTTCAACTACAAGGGCTCTGTCTTTGTCTCCCAGTCGACATCGAACTGGAAATACTTGCTCCACGCTCAAATCTGGAACATTAGAAAATCATAATCAAGACAGGTTACAAGATGCTACTACAATTTTGTTCCAACATAATTGGACTTATTTTCTAACTATATTTAAAAAAAAAAATTCAAAACTCTCATACACTAGGACATGTAAATAATTAAAGAATGAAGCAGTGACTAACGTTGTCTATGGGAATCCCATCTGCCACCAAGGTAACCTACAACCTCGGATTTAGTCAGATGGCAGTGAAAATCCTGAAAGTGTAAAGATGTACTTAATTACTTCTGTTGGATATGAAAACTTGATAAATGATTTTATCTTGCTGAAAAAACAATGTAATAGTGAACATAAGCTTAGATTTCAATTATTTAATCCCTTCTATGTTAACTATCAACTGATGTAATTTGTAGGCAGTTTCTAAACATTTTGAGAAATTAAAAGCTCTTCACACAGATTGACTAATATTTGTTTAATTAAACATTGAAAATCCTTAGTTTTTTTTTAAATTGAAGTTATACCAAATCAATAAACATTTAAAATTTAAAACAGTAGATGTATTTATATTTTTTTTGAATTACAGGATATTTAATAAGATTATCTCTATATAATTGGTTTAATACTTGCCATAAGCAGTAAAGTGTTGCTGGTAAGGGAAACTGTGAACGGCTGGATTTTACCTTGACTGTCAAAGTGTTCACACTTCACTAGAGTAAGTGGATCACTGATAAACAGAATTTTAAATTTATTATATAGTATCAAACCAATAAATGTATAAAAAAAATAATTTATTAATCGCCGATAATTACAATGACATATTCTGAAAGAAATGCAAGTACAAGTATCACTCCATTTGAGGACAAATAGCAGAACTTAAAATAATATGCAAACGTACACCTGTGTTTTATTGCTAGCTAAAACGAAAATGGGTAGCAACAAATTTTATTATTATCATCTAACAAAACTAACATTTCAAGTCCGCGGGAGGCAAGCTCTGAATAAGAAACAATTTTCCTGTCCCTTGACGAGCAAAACTCTTCCTGGCGAATGTATTTAGGTTTGTTTCTAGCGATGGGGCTGATGATTTCTTTTTTAACAAATGCTGGAGGATCAGAGGAAAGGTTGAGGGGAACTGAAAAAAATGAAAAACCATATTGAAAGTCATTGTCTGTGAACCTAACCTTTTTTTTTTAATCTGTAATTTTTAGAATCAGGCCATGGATTAGAACCATTTTCATGGGTAGGCATAACAGGCAACTGTCTAGGGCACTCAGTGCAAAAGGGTCCCTTTCCATTTTATTATCTTATCAAATTTCAAACGTTCAGGGCCACGACAGGTTCTTCTGCATAAGACATCAGAAAACCTTAACCTGGTCTTAATCATATGCCTGAATTTTAATTTAAGTTATAAAAATGAATGAAAAATGAAAAAATTTAAAAGAGCTGTTTGTATAGACTTACTTTCCTGGTTTGCGCCAACTGATTTAATACTGAGAGAGAAGAAAATAATAATCTGAAGTTAATAATTAGTAAAACAATGAGGCAAAAAAAATACATTTGTTTTAAATTATCATTTTAATATAGTGTGTGAATATATATATATATATATAGCACTGATGTATTCACTGATATAATTTATGTGCAAAAATATGAATGCTATATTTATCCTCTTTTAAATTTTCAATTATTCAATAAATTTAAAAAATAAGTTGGACTGTATGTTAGTGCTGAAGAACTGTGTATTAGAAATAGCTTTCCTCTATCCCACTCATTCAACTAATAGATTATGTACAACCATTTCTCTAACTTGTATCCTTCCAGACCCACATATTTTTCTTTTTCACGCCCATAATGTCATTAACAAAGTTGTAATTTTGTAACATATAAGAGATTATGCATTCATCTATTGTCTATCAATGAATAAAAGTAATTTACTACACAATATCATTGTCAATTTAGATATGACATTAAAATTGTGAATATTACTTTCATTTATCATCCATCTATCTGCATTCAATGACTTTGCTGTAGTATTGTCACTTACCAACAAGCTTTATAGTTAGAGTTACTTACTGGCTTCTGGGCAAAGGGTAGAGCTTGCTGGGCGATTCTGAAATGGGCAATTTTTTCCCATGTTTATCCTTCATGGGGGTCCTTTCATCTTTTTTAAAGTTCTGCACATCACCTAACTTGGTGGGAGACTTATCGATGGTTAAATTACTGGTTGATGGCATGCACTGTAGATCTAAAGGTGTTGAGGTAGTTATTGTTGGGGTTGTTGCTTTGATATCAGGCGGACAGAGTCCTGTTGAGGTCGCAACATTCTGATTTGTGGAACTTGTTGGAGATGGATTGGGTGGCTGTTGAAATATCATTTAAATGAATTTAATAACTCTCCCTTTTGAAAACCAAAATTAAGTGCATGAGAAAAATTCTTATACATGTACTTGTATTCAGCAACGTTAATTACAACAATAGAAACATTAACTTAAAATCCTGTTAATAACTAAACTATTCTATATTTATTTAAATGAAATCAATCAAGAAATGAATATGTGAGCATTCAAAATCTCATTCATAAAAATATAAATAATCAAGCTAATATAATATTTTCTCGTAAAAATATTATTAGTTGTAATAAATTTATCTAAGTTTCTAATAATCTTCCAAGACCAATCTTTTGTTTTTATGACAGGTACATTAATTGAAAAATTCAACAGTTTGACAGTTTTACCTTAATTTTAACTGGATTGGCTGCCCGATGTTTTCTTGCCCAAATACTTTTCCATATATCAAGCTTTTTATTATTGTATTTTACCTGATGGTGCAAACAGTAAACCAAATGAGCCATTAAAAAATGAAATTTAATAAAAGAAAACTACGTTAAAACAAATTTTATGCCCTAAAAAAAGGTTTAAAGTTTTATATTTTATTCAGTTGAACATACTGATGCCCATCCACAGCCAGATCTTTTGATAGGATTAACTAATCGTTTACAGTGCAAAGCCCATGCACTGGGCGTATTGAATTCTTCTTGTGAGCCTTGAGGCCATTTGATTTTTCCATTAGCCAGAAGATCTGCCTCAAATCTTTGTCCCTGGTGAAAGAAACAGTTTTAGTGCTATTTACTATCCAAAGAACTGCACAATTTTGGACTAGCATAATAAAAAAATTGCAATATTTTAAATAAATGTATTAGTGTATTAAAATTTAATGCAAACAAGGCACAGTGATAATGGTCTAATTTAATCACTAAAGAGTCAATTTACTTTAAACATTCTATTACCAAATAGTCAATGGATAAAACTCCCTCTCCAGGTTGTATTATGCCATCATCCATTAGAGTCGTCAGGGTGACACTTCTGCAAGTGATGGCTTGTTTAGCTTTTTGAAGAGTTTCTTCTTCTTCCTCAACCGAGCTGTCTTCCATTTCTTCTTCACCATCTTCTTCATCATCATGCTCTCTTAATACACAGTCACTTTTAGCATCCCCTTCAACAGCTGATATTGCTGGGATCATTTCTTTAAAAAGGAAAAAAATTAAGAGATTTGAAATCAATTCTAAATGATTGACATTTTTTTATACATAGGATATTATGTATTAATATTAAAGCTCTAAATTCATAACAAAATTAATGGTTGCTTTTACTAATCCATGATCTGGCTATGGTTGCTTAACACATTTATTTAGATAAATTAAATTATAATATAGTATGTATAGTATATTATATACTGGCACACATTTTGTGATGTATTCACCTGTATCTGTCATGATTGTTGATGGGTCTCTTATTTCAACTAATCAAAACAAATTTTTTGAATGTTGGCTTGGTTTATTGGTTATTGACATCAATTTGTTTTAGTTGAGATTTTATTAAATGTTATTGACAGTTAAATTTAAATAAATGATGATGATGAATACTCAGAACACACAAAGTTATTGTAATAACAAGTTCAATAAAAGACAATTATTGAAATCTCTATAACATAATAACATCCAAAGAACACATCAGTAAAAAATTACATATTTAAAGTCTGATACTGCTGACTATATTATCATTAGACATTATTTATTGTCTATCATTTTCTTTGTTTACTGTTATATTTCAAAGCGTCTGCAACAACAGTAAACGGTGCAATCGCGGTAGGCGAAACTAAATAGCAGAAACTAATTAATAACAGCTAGGCAAATGACATTGACATATTCAGATAACAACCCTGTCTCAGGTAATGTAAATTTAATATGAACACTTAATTATGTTTTTGTTTAAACGTTGTTTTTTTATAAAAAGAAAAAATAAAGAAAATAGATTTTCTGCGGGCTATGATAGAAAAGAAAATGGCGGCCGCTGTAACAACCATGGACTATGCTCAACTGGGAACCGACTTAGAGAAACAAGAACTGGAGGTTTGAACTTTTATATAATGGTTTAAGCAATGTTGAGCATTTGTGTATAAAGTGTACATAATAATCAACATTTGTTCATTTTTTGTTACGTATTCAAAACCATTAATTATTTTGTGGTGGACTGTAGAAAATAATGAAAAGGAGTCTTAGGTTAGGATGTAGTAGACTAACTTCACTTCTTTAGTCTAAAGACCACACAGTGTGAAGTACAGCTGTAGACGGTTTCGTGATGTCTTAACAAACTTACTTATAAGTCTAATCTAAGTAGCATAACTGATTACTAAATTACTGAGTTTTAATTTAATGGAACCCAATAATCCTGGTATTAGTAGCATTCATCCCACTGACACTGACCACAACATTTCTGAATTTTTTCCTAATTAATAATTTATATAAATTTATAGCCTAACTCCTAATATTTTATTTTAATTTCTGTATACCACTTTTATAATTTTTTAATGTATTCAATTGTTGATTAAGATTGTGAATCTTTGTTAGTCTTTGATTATTGATACAAAAAAATCAACACCAAGGACTTCATTATTTAAAGCTGGGTGGAAAGAGTCTTGGGGACTTTCACAAGGCCCTGAAAAAATTCCTGTGGTTCTACACTGCTTGGCCACCCATCTGCGTTGCTTATAGTAATAAAAAAAATGAGCTACTTGGGAAAACTATTAATTTCTAACTTCTTCTGTGGACCAGCATAATTTCCTAGTGGACCACTTATGCTCTGCAGAGCACTGGTTGCTGACTGCTGGGTTAGACTTCAGTTTAAGTCAACTTGCTTGATACTATAGACTGGGGGGTCAATGAGAGCTGCATTCAGATATTTTCAATAATAAAATGAAATTCTTTTTAGAACTGCACCATAATCAGTAAATAAGATTTAATGAAAAAAAGTATCAAAATGATAGAAAAAAAATTGTTCTTTGGGAGCAGCGCAAAACTTATTGAAGTCATTAAGATCCCCATTGGTTCACCAATGCTACAAAATATGTTAGAGATGGCAGTAATTTTCTAATAAGGCTGAAGCAGTAGAATGCATTTTAAACTCAATATGATTTTTAATGTCGTGTGAGCTTTCATTGAACTTAAAACTGATGTTGAGGGCAATTTGTAATTAAGTTAGATTAGACTCTGCGAGATATGTAGTTGCTAATTAATAAATATAAATCATTCCAAATGAAATATATAATTATTCCAAAAAGTGACTTAAATTTTATCATACTTTGATTATTAATGTATTATTATTTTTACTATTTCCTTAGTATGGTGCTTCACCTGCATCCCCTGTTTTGTACAGTCAACTCTTGGCAATTTATTTACTTCAGAATGATTTGTAAGTATTTTTTAATGATAACATTTTTTGTTTTCAAATATTGCCACATAAAAGTAGCAGACAACTATTATTAAATCATTTGGCTTGATTCGAATTACGCTACAGATTAGTGTTTAGGATAAGTGATAATTTCTTATTGTGAAGGTCAATAAATGGTAAAGAAAAAAGTTACAAATTAAAACTAGCTTTCAAATAATTGATGCATCAAAAGATTTTGATTTAAAAAGGAAACTTGATGTTGACCAAAAGATGTTAGTTCTTTGAAATTTTAGATTTTAAGATAATTTAAATTTAGAAAACATTTTTTTTGCTTTTGACAGAATTAGTTTTCTTAACCTTTTTTTTATAGATCATTTCCTATTAATTTGTTTTGTATCTTCTTCATGTCATTGTACAACACAAAAGTTATCTTTAATAAAATGTCTTCTATTTGATTCAGATGTAATGCTAAATTTTTATGGAAAAGAATTCCTCTAAGTATTAAACAGGTAAGAAGGATACCAGTGTTGACATGTTTCGATTTGACTATTTTAACTGATCACAATTTTTTTTTAATTAGTCACTATTGTGTACATTTTTTTAAATTTGGAAGATGAATGTTTGGCTTTTTAAAAAAAATATAAAGATGAGTCCAGAGCTCGGAACAATATGGCAAGTAGCACAAAAGATGTGGTCAAAGGATTATGCAGCTACATATGAAGCTCTACAGAAAGAATGGTCTGAAGATGTTAAAAATATTATGGCTGCTGTTGAAGGTAGTTCTTTCTCTCTTTTTTAACATCATTTACATACTTTTCAGTTTTCAGTAGATTCTAAATCATTTTTTGTGATAGACAGGACATTTTTGTTTATAGGATGAATCAATGAAATCACAAGCTGAGACTTTTTGTTACATTGTGTCTTGTTTTGTTTGTCATTTAGAGTCAGTGAGAAACAGGGCACTGAGGCTTGTTCAGTTGGCCTACTCTAACATCCATGCCGACGACTTAGCTACATTTGTTGGGATGCCTGTAGACAAAGCTATACAGGGTAAGGGATTTTTTCTCTACCACATTATTCACGCTTTAAATTTAAAAGTCTAGTATGAATTAATTTATTGGTATTAATACGCTTGAGAGTTTGATACCCATGACCTATTAGATGTTTCTTTTTCTGCTTAGCTTGTTTGAACCCTTATGTTCCTATTTTTATGTCTCATAGCCCGTGAGAACATTTTATTTTTTTACAATTAAGCATTTTATTAAAATGCCATAAAAAAGTATTTAAAAAATATAATGAATTACATAAATATGTGTACAAAAATTATTTTATTTGAAGAAAATAAAATGTATCTGTTATTTTATTTTATATGTTTTAGTTTTAAAAGAATAAACTAAGTTTTGTATAAAACTTTTAAAGTCTTGTCCAATTAAGGGTGCCAAAGTAAGACTATAAGCATGCTCTCTCAGATTCATTTAATACTTCAATTGGTTTTTTGACAACCTAATTTCTTAAATATTAAGCATTATTGAATGTTCAGCTTTTGGAAATATTAGTACAGTGTATTGTTATCTAGAATACACACTTGTTAAATTTTTCAGCTGATTAAAATTTAGTTACAATATTTGACAGACACTACCAAACAAGCAATTCACAGAACGATAAGATAAATAAAAGCGTACAAAAAGATATAGCACTTTATTTAGACGTTTTGACTCCATTTGATACCTTTCCACTAAGTCTACATTTTAAAAATTCAACAGGCTTAGTGCATTCTTTAGATGCAGCACAGAAAAATGTATCTGTTCTGTTTAAAATTGCTCAAATACATAAATTTTCGCTACACATTACCAAAATGATTTTACATTCTGAAAAATGAAAGCAAAAAAAGTGCAAACAGCATCAAATATTTTATGATTCTTCATATTTAAAATTTTTTTTTCTCTATTGTTGTTTTTTTTGTGTGACTATCCCCATTCTTCCCATGGACTCCTCGTATGTAAACTGTGTATTTTATTTTAACAGCTGCTGTCGATTCCGGCTGGGAAATGGACAGCAACACAAGGACACTTGTCCCAAAAGCTTTAGGTAAAGTAATTGGGTGTATTTTTTGTTTTTGTTTACATTTAGAAAGAGTGAGAAAAGAGCTCAAATCTTTTTAAAAAGCTTTTGATACATTTATTAAATGATAAAATAATTCCTAATTTGAAAGAAGTAATTTTGTAGTTAGGCAGTTAGTGGAACACTTCACTTTTAATTATGTAGACTTTTTTAAAAGTCTGATTTGTTTGGTACATTTACGTAACAAATAAATTTCCAATAAAAAAGCTCATGTTATTTATTTATTTGCTTCGCAGATCCCCCAGCGGCACCAACTATAATGAATGAACAGCACCTATCTGTACTTACTCAATATGTGACTTTTATGGAAAATTAACGCACTTGTCTATTTATTGAAACAAAGTCAGAATGAAGAGAACGGTGTGTTTTGAAAGGATACGGTTGATGATTGTCTGTCTACAGGTTAAATTTGAAGTGTCTGTTAGATATGTGTGCATATTCTTATATTTGAATTGAACTGCCTGTCTGTTAGATATGTTTGCATATTCTTATATCTGGCTTGTGATTGTTGAGCAGGTTATCACTGACATGTCTGTTACTCATGTTTACCATTGTGTTTGTAAAAAAAAAAAATTATGAATGCAATAAACCTTTGTTACATAAAGTTTCCTTTTTTTTTGAAAATTCTAAAATGTGTTTTGTTTTTGTTTGTTGGGAGCATTTTCATCATAATCTCAAAACCTCAGCTTTATTTCTTACATATATTCAGTCATTCTAAGATTTTTTGAGGCACTAGGTCAGGCATGGCCAACAGTTTTTTGTCACGGGTCGGATTGAAAAAATTTTTTTTTTCGCGGGCCAGACGTAAAAAATACCAAAATTTTAAACAAAAAATGAACAAAATTTTATTATGAAAATATAAATAATGTAACAAATACATATATATAATATATAATAATTATAAAATTAACATTATAATAAAAATTACAAAAATTTTAAACAAAAAAATGAACAAATTTTTACTCATCATCATCATCATTGCCCGTCACTCCTATCGGGGTATGGGCCACCAACTAAAGTTCTCCAGCGACTTCTATCCTGAGCCATTCTCTCCAGCTGCTTCCAGCTGAACCCCATCCTGGTGATGTCCGCTTCAAATTCTCGCCTCCAGGTGTTTCTAGGCCGACCTCTCTTTCATTTTCCTTGAGGATTCCAACTCAATGCTTGCCTAGTGATGTTGCTTGCCGGCTTTCGTAATGTGTGGCCTATCCATCCCCACCTTCTCTTCCTGATCTCCTCTTCTATTGAAGCTTGGCCGGTTCGTTCTAAGAGGCTGGCATTGGTGATGGTGTCAGGCCATCGTATTTGGAGAACTTTCCTAAGGCAGCTGTTGATAAAGGTCTGGACTCTCTTAGTGGTGGTCTTCGTAATCCTCCAGGTCTCAGCTCCATATAATAGGACTGACTTTACATTGGTATTAAACAGGCGAATTTTGGTGTTCAGAGACAGCTCTTTGGAATTCCAGATGTTCTTGAGCTGGATAAAGGCGGCTCTTGCTTTTCCGATCCTTGCTTTGACATCTGCATCTGTTCCACCCTGCTGATCTATGATGCTACCCAGATAAGTAAAGGACTCTACTTCCTCCAGTTTACTTCCGTTTAGGGTCACTGCATTTGTGCTGGTGGAGTTAATTTTCAGGATCTTGGTTTTAGATGTGTGTATGCTAAGGCCGACCTCCTTTGCAGTGGCATTCACAAGATTTGTTTTCTCTTGCATCTGTTGATAGCTATGTGTAAGGAGAGCAAGGTCATCTGCAAAGTCCAGGTCGTCCAGCTGTTTTAGCAAAGTCCATTGGATTCCATTTCTTCTTTCCCTGGTGGATTTCTTCATAATCCAGTCTATAGCCAGTAGGAAAAGGAATGGGGAAAGCAAGCATCCTTGTCTGACTCCTGTTCGTAGCTAGAAGCTGTCTGTTAGCTGCCCTCCATGGATAACTCTGCAGGACATACCCTCATATGATTTCTCGATCAGTTTAACTATTTTTAAGGGGACACCATAATGTCAAAGAAGTTTCCAGAGGATTTCTCGATCTACACTGTCGAACGCTTTCTCAAAGTCAATAAAGTTGATGTATAGCGGCGAGTTCCACTCCAGGGACTGCTCAACTATGATGCGGAGCGTTGCGATCTGGTCTGTGCATGACCTGTTTTGACGGAAACCTGCCTGTTCGTCTCTCAGCTGTGGGTCGACTGTGTCTTTTATCTTCTCCAAAAGGACTCGGTTGAAGACTTTGCCTGGCACTGATAGCAATGTGATGCCCCTGTAGTTGTTGCAGTCGCTAAGGTCACCTTTTTTGGGAAGCTTGATGAGATATCCTTCCTTCCAGTTTGTTGGTACGTCTTCTTCCTCCCATATCCTTTCAAAGAGTGGGTACAACATCTCCACTGTCGTATTGAGGTCTGCCTTTAGTGCCTCTGCTGGAATGTCATCTGGTCCAGCTGCTTTCCCATTTTTTATCAGAGTGATGGCTTTTCTGATCTCCTCTTTGGTTGGCTTGTCACAGTTGATTGGCAGATCTGATATGGCTGGTTCAATGACAGGGGGGTTCAGTGGTGCTGGTCTGTTCAGGAGTTCCTCAAAGTGCTCAGCCCATCTATTCAACTGCTGATCTAATTCATTAATAGCTTTCCCTTGCTTGTCTTTGACAGGTCTTTCTGGTTTGTTGGTCTTCCCTGAAAGTCTCTTTGTTATGTCATATAACATTTTCATGTTTCCACTGTAAGCTGCCTGTTCTGCTTCAGCTGCCAATCCATCCACATAGTCTTTCTTGTCCTTCCTAATACTTCTTTTCACTTTGTTGTGTGCTTCCGTGTGTTCTTCTTGAGCTTTGCCTTTAGCTGATCTAGTTTTACTGTTGTTGACTGTTGCTTTCTTCTTCCTCCTGTCATCTATCTTATTCAGGGTATCAGTTGTGATCCACGCTTTTTGATGGTGTTTCATTGGCCCCAGTATCTCTTGGCATGTTGATCTTAATGACTCTTTCACTTTCTGCCACTCATTTGATACACTGTACTCCTCTTCCACCAGTTCATGGAGCACTTCATATTTGTTCTTCAGCACCAAGTTGAACTGTTCTTTTATCTTAGGATCTTTCAGAAAGTTAATTTTTTACTTTACTCTTCTGTCTGCCGTGCTTGTCTCATATCTCTTCAGCTTCAGTTTCAATTTTGCTACAACCAGATGGTGATCAGACGCTACATCCGCCCCTCTTCTCACTTTTACATCTTGTAGGGATCTTCTAAATTTCCTGTTAATGCAAAGATGGTCTATCTGATTCTCTGTCACTTTATCCGGGGATATCCATGTATTCTTGTGGATTCTTTTATGGGGAAATATGCTCCCTCCAATGACCATGTTATTGAGTGCACACAGGTCTGCAAATCTCTCCCCATTCTCGTTCATCGTTCCCAGAGCATGTGTGCCCATGACTTGTTCATAACCTGTGTTTTCGGACCCAATCTTTGCATTGAAATCTCCCATGAGGATGGTTACATCTTTTCCAGGGAAGGTCTCAAGTATCTTCTGTATTCTGCTGTAGAACTGGTCTTTGTCGTCTTCATCACTGTCGTTTGTTGGTGCATAACACTGGACTATATTAGTTTTGATCTTCTTCTTGGTACGGAAGGAGGCAGTAATGATCCTCGGACCGTGTGCTTCCCATCCAATCAGTGCCCCCTGTGCTTTCTTGGACAGCATGAGGCCAACTCCCTGTGTGTGTGGTGCATCATTCTCTTCGTGTCCGGAGTACAGCAGCATCTCCCCTGATAACAGTCGTCTCTGTCCAGCTTGTGTCCACCTTGTCTCGCTAATGCCTAAAATGGTCAGTTTGTTTCTCTCCATCTCTGCTGCTATCTGAGCCATCTTTCCTGACTCATACATGGTCCTGACATTCCATGTGCCGATAGTGGTTTTCCTGGTTGTCAGAAGGGTAGTCGGCTTTGTGGCTTCCTTTCGGCTTTCACCACAACTAAGCTTCATGAGTCTTCCTGATGAAGAACCTTCTTCTCCCAGGACTGAAATTTCTGTTTTTGCTTTAGTTCGTGTTTCTGTAGCAAAGGTTTTTTTTAACAGGGTGGGGTTGCTAGCCGCACGCCCAACCCTCCTCCTTTTTCAGCCGGGCTTGGGACCGTCCTTGGCGGAGTTAAAATTTTTATTATGAGACTATAAATGATATAACAAATACATAGAAGTATATATATATATATATATATATATATATATATATATGAATAATTATAAATCATAGGTAACTTACAGCAAATATCTATACAGAATAATACAAAATAAACATTTTAATAATAACAAATATATTATAATAATTAATGAGAAATATTGAGGCGGTTTACCTCATTTATAATCTTTTTAATGTCAGGTTCAACTTCTGTGGTGGCTAATCTTAATACAGCCTCCAAATGTAAATCATTTAATCTCGACCTTGTAGGACTTTTATTGTGATTCATTAAAGAAAATGTCTGTTCACAAATATAAGTTGAACTAAATATTACTAAATATTTTTGGCAAGATTTTTTTAGATTTACATATTTTTTACTATCCAATTGCTTATAAAAATTACACCAAATTATCTTCCTCTTCTCGATATTTATCATGCAATAATTGATCACACTGTAATTCAATTAATTCTAATTGAATGTCTGGAGAAGCTTCTTCAATATTTGCAGTAAATGGATTTCTAACAATCGACAATATTTTATCTATTCTGTTAAAACATTCGAATCTGTTTTCAAAATAAAGTCGTAATGCCAGAATATTTTCAGTATACATTTGAGCTTTTTCTTTTAAAATTATTGCGGAAATGGTCTTTAAGGATGGGAAATGATCAAATTTGCATTCAGCAAGATTTGTGGAAAAAAGTTGAAGTTTCATTTTAAAGGCCTTTAATTTCTGCATTAAATCATAAGCAAATAATTTTTTTCCTTGTAAACTTGTGTTGAATTCGTTTAAATATGTGAGAATGTCTAGGGAGAAAGCCAAATCACAAAGCCAATTTGGATCCGTTAATTCTGGAAACTCCTCATTTTCTTTGAGCACTAAAAAAATTCGTATTTCCTCTTGAAGCTCCCACACACGATTTAATACCTTTCCCAAGCTCAACCAACGGATTTTATTGTAGTATATTACATCGGAATATGTGGTATTAAGTTCTTCAAGGAAATCAATGAATTACCTGTGATTTAATCCTTTGGCTCTTAAGAAATTTACTAATTTTACAACTATTTTGGTAACATGATCGATTTTTAAAACATTTTTACGTAGGACATGTTGATGAATAATGCAGTGTATTGGTATAATTTTATGATTGGGATCGATTTCGAAAATTTTATCTTCAATGTGTTTAAATACTCCAATATTTTTTCCTGTCATGTCTGTTGTAACACTCACCAATTTTTTCCAGTCAATATGGTACTTTAAAAAACACTTTTCAAATTGAAAAAAAATGGCGGCCGAAGTGATATTAGCAGCAAGTAACAAAATTAATTCCATTTTTAAATTAAGAAAGCAATTGCTTTTTTAATGCTAATAACATCTTTCACTTTCTGCCACTCATTTGATACACTGTACTCCTCTTCCACCAGTTCATGGAGCACTTCATATTTGTTCTTCAGCACCAAGTTGAACTGTTCTTTTATCTTAGGATCTTTCAGAAAGTTAATTTTTTACTTTACTCTTCTGTCTGCCGTGCTTGCTAATAAACATCCAATAAACGAATTAATATTGCAAATTAACTTCCAAGCGAACTAGTTATTACTAACAAGTTTGCTACTTACGGAAAGCATTGAATGAACTGGCGTACTGTTCCACTTCAAATACATAGATTATAGAGTTTGTAGTGTGATTATAGATAACACATAATTAAGCACGAAAAGTTTAATTCATATGAAAAACCAGAAATATCTTGAATTTACTTGATTAATACTATGTAAGTGTCAGGCAAACGTAAATATTGAAAAATTACTCGCGGGCCGCATAAATTCGTTACGCGGGCCGGATGTGCCCCGCGGGCCGTATGTTGGCCATGCCTGCACTAGGTGGAGATATGTGGGAGGTCGTGGCAAAAGATAATGTCTGAACTACTCTGAACCCCTGTATCATCAGTTTTAATAGAAATTCGACACAATGACATGAAATAATGTACCTAATATCTAATGAACACATATTTTTGGGGGGGCCCTTCTCAAGCTGGGGCCCCGGGGGGACTTTCGAATTTGGAGCCCACACCCTAGGTACGCCTCTGTGATTTCTAAATTAGTATTGTTTTGAGCATGCGCCCTGACAAGATCCTTCCTTTCTAACAAGTGCAGTGCCTCCTTTGTCAAAGTCCCCTCCTCACCCGCAATGGACCAGGAGGTAAACAAATAACATTACGTCTTCATCTGTCATATCTGTCCAACTTTGTCATATTTATATTATTTTCACTTGTGGAGGTGAAGGTCACTTCAAATGGTGTAGGCCTACATATGGTTTTATAAGTATGTCTACTAGTCTAGTAGTTATTTCCAAACTTAAAAAAAAAAAACAGCTAGTGAACAATTGCAGACCTTAACAAAAATGGTGGGAGGGGGGGGCAAACAGCTTGACATACTTTTACTCGGTGACATAAAAAAAAACAAGAAGTCTGCGACCTCGGTAAGTGTGTGTGTGTAAGGGGTGTGTTTTAGGGGCATGTGTACACTTGAAATTAATCTACCCATTCCTTAGCGAAACGGAGGTTTATTTGTGTGTCAAGAAGGGGAGACTATTAATGAAACCCAAATGTATCGTCTGCTAGGCTACAGTCTGCTTCTGTGACACAGAGGACGACACTGTTTAATTCTTTAGCAGGACCGGAACTAATGTAAAAGGTAAGATGTTTATTTATTGTTTATTTCACATCCAACTGATTTAGTGAAAGTCTATTTACAGACTAAGCATAATATTCTGGTAATTTATTTAGATTCTCAAGTACATTTAAAATATCGAGCAAAACGGTGTCATGGTTGTTTTTAATGTGTTGCAATGTAACTCAGTGGTAGTGTGAAAGAAAAACAAAACAATTAACTTTCGATAAAGTTTATATTAGTACCAGACAGCTTGTAATGCAGACCCAGATTCGTTATTATTAGGCATAGGTGAAGTAGGCAACTGCGTATTCCCATAAAATCTGACGTAACTAAATAAGCTATGCACCACTGCAAAAAAACACTTATTTATCATATTGTATATATCGTATAATATATGTGCACACCAGTTTCACAAAATCAGTGTCATCATATAGCCCTCTCTGAAATAACAACGAAACAAGAGCAACAGCAAAAACTTTAGACTATTTTAAATGGCTTGGTGTAAAATGTATGTAAATTAGTTTGGAAGGCTTGGATTGCTAGCTCAGTTGACTCGGTAACTGGTGAAGGGTTCGGGTCTCTCAACACCAGTTACCCAACTGTATCTTCCTCAAAGCTTTGGCGATTGTGGGGTATATCTAGAAATAGGACTTAAATCACTGAGTCAAAAGTTAATAATAGGTTCGTTTTTGGATCATGAGACATCTTGCAGGGTTGTCACAAGCAAATCTTGGGCCCCGTCTCTGTGAAGTCCCTGTTGTAAGGATGATATAGTTATCATAGATCCTGTGAAAGCACTAATGGAGTGGTGGAACTTAATTTAATACAGTCTTTTTTTTTTTTGATATTGTCAGTATTTTTCAGTTATCTTTTACATCAGGCTGTCTTGGTAATTCAATTTTTGATTTTTTGATTAGTTTAATGTAATATATTGCATTTCATATCACAAAAATTATATTGCATGATATAATTGCATGAGAGAGAGAGAGAGAGAGAGAGAGACACTAATGACTTTATTTTCTTGGGACACCACTGGGACAGCCTATCATCTAGTGTTTCGCTTCAGTGTTTATATGTTATACATAGGAACTGTCAAATGATTAATTTATTTATTGAAACCTGACCCCCCCCCCACCATCCCCATACCTGACAAAGTACCCTATACAACTGATACTACAGTAAATGTTTTACTCATGTTTACACATTTACCTAGCTGAAGCTTAAAGCAGCAGTGAAAGCTAATGTTTTGACCCAATTGTAAAGAGTTGTTTCTTCCAATGGCAGTCAACCGTGACTGTGTAGCAGGGAGATGTAACAAGATGACGCTGATATCGGTAAGGGGGTGTTTTCTGAACGGATGTGTTGGTACTCAGAGCAAAGACCTTTGTTTTAGTTACAATAGTATATTCGGCTGGCATAGTATTATTGCATACGTGTTTTCTTTCAAACCGGGGCATTCATAAAAAAAAACAAAAAAACTTGATCATCATCAGGTCACTCCCCCCCCCACCCAGACAATGTCCACATACTTGGGCCCTTCTGATCACTCCCATTTAAAAAAATAAATAAATGACAGCTTGACTGTACCCAAAGGGGCCCATAAATACATAGGCCCCTGATGTCAGGCTCGAGTTGCGCCCCACCCCATTCCCTGCGGTGGCCCTAGAATAAAAATAATAGCTCGGAAAAATGTTTTCCTCAATTGTGTCAAAAGTCAAAAGATTTTTGTCTGCGTGCAACTTTGGAAAGAAATTACAATTTTTATACTCAACTATATCGGTTTACTAAATGAGACATTTTAGTGCTCGCTTGCCCACGCGCATAGTTTAGAGTGGGGGGGGGTAGTGACTGGGACATACGACGACTGACGGGTAGCCCGGGAACCACATATGATACGGTCAGCCTGTGTAGCATGCTTGTTTAAAAAAGCGACATGGTGGTGGCGAGAGTTTAAGTCATACGGGCAAGGCATCGGTCCCGAGTTCAAATCCAAAATCGTCGTTTGTTACTTCAGTCGCACTACTCTCGCTTCATGCTTTCACGGGGTCCTCCGCCCCCCCCCCCCAAATCCCCCACATCTAAATCATTGCTTGTTTGCTATCAGTAGCGACGACAAATTTGTTAAAAATTGTAAACTAAGGGAGGTAAATTTCCTAAAACTTTATGATACGTCATTTGAACTATAACTTCCCCTGAGTTAAAAAAAAATGTTTTGATGTTATGAACTGCATGTTTTTTTTTTCAAAGAAGAGTCTACGTCTGTCTTTTACTTATATCGTTATCAAACGTTGTACTTCATCGCTCGAATTCATCGTTTCGGATAACCTATTTATCCACAGCAGTGATTCCAAACTTTTTTGTTGAAGTCATGACCCCGGTCTAGAAATAATAATAAAAAAACAAATCGATACTACCAGAATCGTTCTCATGGACAGTTAAATAAAGTGACCCATATAGACGCCATTCTTCCATTGGGCTGACTGCCGGTACTAACCATTTTGAAATTTAATGCTGTACTGACATCGTCTAATGAGATGTGCATTTTTTTATGCATCACTAATTATTACACGCTTTTTGCTAATGAAATAAAGTCTATGACATTTACATGGACTCTCTGATTATAGTAATGTATTCCTACAAAGTATGAAGGGAATCTTCGGTTTTTTCTTTCTAAGACCCCCCTCGCCCCCCCCCTCCACCCTGGCATGAGAACTTCTCTGGTATATGTAAATATGTAATAATACAATGGTTTAAAAATAATTATTTTCCCACAGGGATTGCCAAATGGACTATATAACAAATGGGCCATATAAGTACAGTGGGCCATACTGTAGCAGTGGGCCATACTGTAGCAGTGGGCCATGCTGTAGCAGTGGGCTATACTGTAGCAGTGGGCCATACTGTAGCAGTGGGCCATTTGTTTTACGATGGGCCCTATCGTAACAATGAACCTTATCGTTTCAGTGGGCCTGCATGCCATTACAGTGGGCCGGTAAAAAAATGGGGGCCATATTATTATACCAGGTCGCGTCTCTACAATGGCCCGTCCCAGTGTTAGTCAAACACCATATAAAAGCACTAATTCAGCACAAAATTACAAGTAATCTGCTCCGTAGGACCGAGTGAGATGGAGGCTGCCAAACAACGCGTATGTCGGCCGCCTTTTCATGTTTTCGCTCACCCCTTCTTTTAAGTTATCTCCTTCGTGCCCCCACCCCACCTCCACCCTTAGACACACTACCCCAGCACTCTCTCGGGCAGAACCCAAAGGTCAGAACTAATGCCAGTTATTTCATCGTTAAGGGAATCACCTCTCCAACCATATCCTATATACCCTCTGTTTCTTGGCTGCAGTCATATGATGCGGGTTTTTTTTTAATGTTTACAAATCTGCTCACTTGGAATGAAGCGCGTGCATCGATGTATGTCCCCACCGGTCTTGGTGAGCTCTACCTTGAGCAACATTGAAATTTTCACGCCTTAAAATTCTTTGCCTTAGATATTTTATCGAAACGGTTACATTTTACTTGCTGCAATTTCGTTTCTCTGGTTACATTGTGATTTATGTGCTGTTTTTAAATTTACACAAAGAAAAGGAACGAAATATGTAAGTATATGGGTAGTAACAATAGTCCCTTAATGTGTATTATTTTAAAAGTATCTATCTATCTATCTATCTATCTATCTATCTATCTATCTATCTATCTATCTATCTATCTATCTATCTATCTATCTATCTATCTGTCTGTCTGTCTGTCTGTCTGTCTGTCTGTCTGTCTGTCTGTCTGTCTGTCTGTCTGTCTGTCTGTCTGTCTGTCTGTCTGTCTGTCTGTCTGTCTGTCTGTCTGTCTGTCTGTCTGTCTGTCTGTCTGTCTGTCTGTCTGTCTGTCTGTCTGTCTGTCTGTCTGTCTGTCTGTCTGTCTGTCTGTCTGTCTGTCTGTCTGTCTGTCATACAAAATAACATAATTATGTTCATTCTTTGTATAATATTATAATTATTTGTTTTATATTTTAATATATATACAACGGCTAGGGTGCCATATCATCATACTTATAAAATGTTAGTATTGGAGTGATCTATTCATGAAAACGAGTTATTTCTATAATATATAATTATACATTTATTTGAAATATCTTTATACCAAATTTAAACGTGAAGTTTATGTGTAAATACTGAACAAGCTGACATAACATAACCGTGTTTATAGGATAAATGTTCGTTAATCAACTGATACACTTAATCTAGGATGCAAGTTTAGATTGTAGAGTTCGCCGTGTTTATGGATTAGCTATCGATTGACATGACCTTTAGCTTAGAGACTAATATAGACTTAAATAAGATTTATATAAACTGTGTAACCGTCTGTCTGTCATCAGTCTCTTTGTCGATCTTCTTGTCTGTCTGACCATATAGATAACAGGGATAACACGGAAACCCTTAATTTTTTGTTCTTAATTTTTTTTTCCCGTTTGGATGCGTAGCAGTCTCGGAAGTGTAAACATGCAAGGAAAGAGACATGACGTCATTACACACGGTCGTTTGATTGGCTTTGGGGTAAAACAAGATACCACGAATTACAAATAGCAAGAAAAAAAAATCTAGATCAACACGGCATCTAAATATCACTGCTTGGAATATGCATCGGGGTGCCAGCAGCTGTTATGCCGGCAGTAGGGGTTGGGGGGGGGAAGGAGCGGAGTAACGGAGATGTCTAGGAGCACGCCGGTTTTCTCTGCTAAAGGTCAAATTAGGAGCGATGTACTTCGGACCACCTTTATGACCTAACACACTCTCTCCTCTCTCTACCCATCTCTTTCCTTTACAGTCCCATCTTTACATAATGGTAGACAAGAAAAAAGCTTTATTCCCTGACTTAATGTCTTCGACTTCAGGCAGAGAACCGTTATCGTTTTCTTTCCAATACGTTACATTTATTCATATAGTGCCCATGGGATGAAGATCGCTTAAGACAATAAAAAACAACAACTATTCCATTGCTGCTTAGTCCCTTTTTACATGACTTGGTGGTGATAAAGCCTTTAGTAGGTCTTGGGGGGCCCTAGGTATAGACCTCTTGAGATTTGTACACGCCGGGGCCCCTCTTTGCATCATGTTTTAAAAATAAATTATAATTGAAGGAGCCCCATGACAGTGTGTGTGTTGGGGGGGGGGCTAGCAGGCTATCTCACAATTTACCTATCCATAAGAATGGCTCTGGATGGCTCAAGACGTAGGCTACATAACCTACATGACCGCCATGTACAGTGAAGATTGAGCACTTTAAATGACACCTTTAATGGTTGAGAGTTTGTTTGAAGAGTATGAAATATTATAGAGCAGTGGTGGCGAACCTATGGCACGAGTGTCGCAGGTGGCACGCAGAGCCTCATCAGTCGGCACGCGACTACAATATCACATCCTTTAATTTTAATTGAAGTGTTGGTACTTTGCTATAAATAAGTGGTTTTTGGTTGAATTTTGGGCACGCGGCCCCCAAAAAGGTTCGCCCCCACTGTTATAGAGTATGTTGATGTTTGGCTATCGTTCGTACTTAGAGTGTGTGGGAAGAACTTAATTAATTCGAAATTTAAAAAAAAAATAGCGTCTAATCTAATTTTGCACGCCTATTCCGAAATAACTGCTAAGTTGACTATTGACTGACTTCACATTGTGCGGATAGTAATAGTATAAGTACGTTCACATTTTAACAGTCTGGGCAAGGATTTCGATGAATTTGATAGAAAACTTGTTTGTTTCTTCATTCAGGGCCGCCGTTAAGGGATGTGTGACCCAATCACATTTCAGTGTCTCCCTTTCCTTTAAGATCTTTATCGGGTACAGTAATCTGCTATAAACAAAACGCCTTAGCCATTGGTGGGTGTTATCTGAGGGGCCCCAGAAAGGGAGATTGTCTGGGGCCCAAGAATGGTTGGCGCGACTAAGCAATTGGTGGATGTTATCAGAGGGGCTCCAGTTGGGGAGATAGGGACCCAATATTTGTTTGCTGATACCCTGCTTCATTAATACTATAACCTATTCTTCTCCTCCTCAGCCCCCATCCCAACCTTTTTAACTCTATTGGACAGTTAATTTTTTTTTCATAACGGAGTCATTTAGGTTTATCTTGTGTCATAAAATATAGTGCGTATTTATTTTCACGGCTGAAGTAAGTGTACGCGGAGCCAGGGCCTGTTATAGGACATGCGGTGCCCGATTGGTAGCGTTTGAATCGCACCCCTTGTTGAAAATACTCCTCATGCCAAATGTATGTTACATCAGCAACCAACCAAGTTCAAAGCCTGATTGCTAGCATTCGGTTCAGTCAACCTAAGGTCGGCTCTGAGAGGAACCACAAGGGCTAATGGAGCACAGTTAGATAATTATTCCAATTAATTGTAGGAAGATTTTGCTGACGTTAGTAGCTGTTTATGGGAATTTTTTAGAGAAGATAATTCACACATGTATTTACTGAGTTTTCTTTCCTTTATACACCTCGATATTAAAGTCCCTAATAATCTCCAGTGGCATTCAATGATCTGCCTCGTACATTTGGTAGGCATTGATAATGATTAGTTCCTGATTGATGTTGACTGTATGTATGTATGTTTCCCCCCTCTATTTAACACCTGCGGGCAGAAACAGCATGGTTAATTTGATGGTTAATTCTTGATTTCAATTGAGTGTTTTCAAGGCTTCATTTTGCTTTATTATTTTTGTATTTAAAAATAAAACATAGTGAACAAAATACATTATAAAATAGGCCTATTCTGAACGTACACAAATACTAAAATGTTTTAGTTTAAAACACAGTACATAATAAATGTATTTTTGTTGTTATTGTTTTGAGTGTGTGGGGGACATATTAGAAAGTTATAAGTTTATTTATTTTTAAGTTTTTCTTTCTTTTTTTTTAAGAAAACGGAATTCTCTATATTTTGTTTCTATTAATAGCTTTTTATGATTGAATGGACATGAAAGTATTACATTATGTTTTATCTCTAATCTAGATAATGTATTTGAGAGTGTTTTTAATTGAAACTATAAGCCTACGACTCTGGTGACAGTTCTTAGGAGGCCCTAGGCAGAATCGTTTAAGGACTTGGGGAACCGTAGTCAAAAATCACCTGTCGAAATACCCGTATCGCTATATAATGGCACTTATTATTATATCGTATAAATGTTGTATTACATTATGTTTTATCTCTAATCTAGATAATGTATTTGAGAGTGTTTTTAATTGAAGATATAAGCCTACTACTCTGGTGACAGAGTTCTCAAGTTTTTAGGGGCCCTAGGCAGAATCTATTAAAGGACTTGGGGAACCGTAGTCAAAATCACATGTCGAAATCCTCATATCGCTATATAATGGCACTTATTATTATATCGTATACATGTTTTATGATTATTTTATAAGCACTAATGATGAAAAATTTAGCGACCTAGTTTATCATGATTTTATATGATCAGAACTCGACACTTTATGTTTTTGCTTGCTGGGGCACCACCCCACATAATATATTTTCTATAAAAAGCCCATCGCTACTAAAAAGAAGACGGATAATAATGACTTTAAAAAATGCCGCCGTTTGTGTTATTTTCCATTTTAATATGATAGCACCTAAATATTGATGCACATATCGAAATAACATAAACATGGCGTCTTTCAGAAATGTCAATTTATATTATATAATTTATTTTCTTTGGGGCACCCTTTTTCTGTGGGGTCCATATGCGTTCGCCTATTTCGCCTATACTCAATTAACTGCACTGGCTGTTAACTTATTATATGAACCAACACATTTCACAGCCTTAATACAGAAACCATCATCGTATCTTCTATTACATTATACGGCAAAGGTATGTGTTCCCTGTAATATTTTCATTTATTTGTTTAGCAGTTCGTTTACATCTGTTGATTCGCTTCGAAGATATGTGTGCCGAAGCGTTTACAATTAAGTTCATTCACTGATAAGACGTATAGTTTAGGGTGAATGAAATTGCACTGGTGGCGGACTTTTTTTTTTCATTTACATTTTGGTTTTGATTTTCTTGCACGTGCTCGGATGAGTTCGTTTACACATCGAGAAAAAAAATAGTTCGTGCTTACGTTTATGGGTGGGTGTGGGCGAACAGTGCAAGGCTATTAAGCACGTTAAGATGGAATCAAGTCTGTATAAATTTAGTTCTGAATGCTGAGGTCTGTTTCATTCAGAGCACCCCTATTGATGGGTGGTGGACCCCCCCCCTCCCCAATCCCTCTAGCATGTTGATGTTTATCGTGTTTACGAGATTTAAATTTATCTTTTAGGGGATTGAGTCGTTGTATTGGAAGATGGGTATCAATATCAAGGGAGGGAATGTAAAACGACCCGGTTTTTCGCCCTTAGGTGAATTCAAATAAAAAAAAACAACAAATACTGATAATTGAAAAAAAAAATTGCTTATTGTTTAAAAGGAGTTTTGTACGAAAAATGTTTTGGGTTCAGGTGGTGGGGTTCGCGCTATATTCAAAATTTTTTTTTCAATTTTCTTACTTGTGAGTTTATTTGGCATTTATTCAGTGGCGGCGCTAACGACTTATAAGGGTCCTCCTAAATAATAATGCCTGACGTTTTTCTCATGTTGGGGGCCCTATTTCACCGCCACTGCATACACTTTTATTTCTTGAATTTCCTACCTTTAACAAGCATCGATCGCATTCTTTCTGACGTTCTTTCCACTTTTTTCCCCTTACTGTTATGACATTACTAATAAAATGTGGAAGTCAAGTGGGTATCTTCAAGTTCACACGTTCACATCCTAAGCATATGCATTGCTTACGTCTTCTGGCAGCCATTTTTACCTGCCCTATATGTAAAAAACAAACTATACTAATGTTGCCCACGAGAGCAGCACAACCTCTTGAACATATGTTTTATGTTTGTTCAGTTGACGGACCATACAATTGCAAAGTAATAAAACAAAATGGTGCAAAATATTACGTTGTTCATACTGTAAGTGTACAGAGGCACCCTTAGCTTTACTCGGGGCTGAAATACTTCTTTGTTGGCTATATCATAAATTGGGTTTATTTCATAAACAGTACAGGTTTTTTTGTTTGTTTATAACTATCAGAGTTAATATGACCGGAAAAGGGGTGTATTTCATAATCAGTAAAGTGTTATACAGGGATGGCCGATTTGACCGATTGCTCCAAATTGGGCCCCGCGCCTGGCAGGCTCCCCACAATGCACATTTAGCATTAATATTAATAGTTGTTATAGTGAAAAAAAATTAGAAGAGGGGTCTCGCAAGCATCCGTTAAATTGGGCCCCGCAATTCGTTAGGCCGGCCCTGGTGTTATATATCCTTATCGGAAAAGTGTTATTTTCATAAGAACGGGTATATTTCATTATCAGAACAAGGCTATATATTTCATAATCATAACAGGACACATATTTCGTAAACAGATAAGTTGTCAAGTGTATAATCAAACAAGGGGTGTATACATTCACTGGGATTGAAGAAAGATTTTTCTAAGTATTTAAAGTGCCAAAAATAAAGCGAAGTAAAAGGAAATGATTGTATGTGTACATTTATAATGTGGTTACATTTTTTTCTTGGCGGACCAGGAATTTTTTTTTTTACTGCGCGCCAACTTTGGTTACAATATAACTGGGGACGGGTGGTCGTGCGGTGTAGAGTCTTGACTGTCGACCGGATTCCCGGGTTCGAACCTCATTGAGAACCTTGGAGACTTTCACCAGGGCCTGAAAAAAAAATCCCTGGTACACCCAGCTTTAAATGGGTACCTGACTTTAAGTTGGAGGAGTAATGGCGGCTGGGCGTTATGCTAACCGCACAATCCCTTTATATGCCGAGTTACTGGTGAATTCTACACTTCATCGACCCCATTGGCCCACCAGGGCTAAGGGAACTTTACTTATTTTCAAACAGACGGATCAAATAAAAAATTAATTATTGTTTAATAGTCTAATAAACTGGGGTAAAGTTGAGACAAAAAATAAAAGTTCTAAACCATTAAAAAAAAACAACAACTACGTTTGCAGACAGCCTCCTCAATTCGAGAAAGAAAATTTTCTACTCCTAGTTTATACATTTATCTCTCTACTGTGGTCCATTTTTTTTTTCCTCAGCAAGATCAGACCAGCGGTGCCTGAATTTCTTGGGGAGTCTTCCTCCACTCTCTCCCCACAACTTCCTATATCTCTTTTGTACCCCCCCCCACCACCATCATCGTCCCATATCATCATCTCTAGCCTGCATGTATGAAAGTCACCTTAGATCGAGCACCTGTATGAACGGCATTCTGTGTTCTGGTTTCTTCGACCCTGGCCCCCCCCAACTTCCATCCCTGCTGCCCCCTTGTTCATCACCTACCTGGGCATCACCTGTTGAAAAGTCTATATATTTCTGCAACTTTTTTTTTTCGGCCCCCCCCCTTCCCTCCGATTCCCCCGTTTCATGTCTATCTCTCGCTTCCATCGCCTTTATCATGTCACATGTTTATTATTGCCGACATTAAAAAATTGGCTTACATCATAGACGAAGTTCGCGGATGTGACGTCAGGGCTCTAGTTAATTATCACCAGGCATAACTTTTTTTAAGTCGCGTTACAAAAACAAAACAAAAACAAATATAAATAACAAAAAAAGTGTCGAATTTTTTTTATAAACAAATGTGTTACATTCTACAATCACGCCATCCAATGAGATATCTTTTAGCAGACAACAATAAAAACATTAGTAACTTCATTTTACCAAAGGAACATGTTTAAAAGCTATTAAATAGGATTTATTATTGACGTATGGGTTGTTGAAAACTGTTTCTGATTTTTCTTTTAATTGTTAAGAAAGATGAAATATAGCGCAGCTTTTCTCAGACATTTAAAAGACAGACAAATTAGAAGACAGACATAGTAGAAGACAGACAGTTTAAAAAGGAAATCGTTTTAAAAAATGTCGATTTTCTAATTATATCTCGTTCATGATCTCTTTCATTACATATAACTATTGTTTCGTTTATTACATATAATTATTATTTCGTTCATCAATGTAAACATAAACACTTTTTTTTAACAATACTTATAATAAAAAATAATAAAAGCCGATAATATTTTGCAGATTCCCATATTAGGCTGAGTCTTAGAATAAATCCGGGGCGACAGCCTGTCAGATCGACATGCCCGCCCAAACTGAACACCATGTCGGCGGCACGAAACTTTTCGAATGCCGGGTCGGCGGCTTTCCTCGGCCGCAGATCCGCTGGTATAAGGACGGAAGGGATATAACCAACTCTTCACGGTATCAATTTGAGCACACCAAAGATGGAGTTATCTCCATGGTCATCCGTAACATTACACATGAGGACGAGGGACATTACAGGTTGGCTGTTTCATTCATTTTTTTTAGTTAAGCCTGGTAGCATATACATTATAGGGTTGCTGTTGATTGATTGATTTTTTGTTAAGCGGCATATATATTGAAATGGCGGTTTGTTGCGTTAAAGGTTTAGGGATTATTATTTCTCCCCTAACCTTTTCAATACAGGGTTTGAATTGACATTATCAGCATCAACTTTGGACTCCTGACAGATTGATGTGACGGAATCAACCAAGCCATGCAGTCTTTCTTCTCCTTCATCTTCCTCTGGTCTCACTTCTTTTTAATGGACAAGAAACAGCTGTGGATGTGCAGTACTCATTTTATGTCTGCCATCTATTTGAAACCTCTGCTGATGCTCCATGTTATCATGAGGCAATTGTTGTTGGGCATTGATTTCAGCTTCTGTAATTTTTTTCAATCTCTCTCATTAACTTCTTTAATTGAAACTCATAGAATAATTGTACACCAGTAACATTGCTAACAACTTGATTAACCAAGTACTAAATATTTGAGGGGGAGGGAGGTCCTGATAAATCAATAGTCGCCCCTTTCAGAGCCTCTAAAGCTCTTCCACTCACCATTGCCACTGCTCCCTGCCCCCTATAACGATGGCACTGGTGTAAGCTACATAAAGTAAAAATTCTTTTAGTCTGATAGGGCATCTGGTCATCTTGACATAATTCATCTGTTTCTGTACCCACGACATATGAAGTAAATATGCACAATGCCCAGCTGCATTTACTTCTTTAACTAATGTCAGTTACCCATTTAAAGCTAGTTGGACTTGGAAGACACCACATTTCACCTGGAAAAATTCCCTTGATTCTCACTGAGGATCAAACCCGGGACTCTCAGGTTGACTGTCAAGCATTTTTCACCACTAGGCCATCTGTCCAACATAAGCTAAATAGCAGAGAAATAATTCAACTTAACTTGTGGTTGTAAATGTATTAGTTATTTAACGGAAGCATGCTAAGTTAATTAATTTGTGATCAGAATACAGCTTCATCAAATGGTTTATATTACATATATTACATAATTCACATTTCATTGCGATACTTGGTTCTGAGCAGCAGTTCTGATAATTTTGAAATTGTTATGATTGACAGATGCAGAGCGGAAAACTCAGAGGGTCTTGCCTCAACCTCAGCTTATCTTCTTGTTAGAGGTTTGTTAAAATATGATCCTTTATACTCTTGACATTTTTAATTTTAATGCACCAAAATGTGAAAACATTATGCCGGATTTAATTGTGCAACATTTTTGTAAACACTTCAGGTTGTAATTTTTAATTTTAGAATAAAATTATAATTTCAAAGCAGTAGACTGTTACTTATAATTTATAATTGAAAACTTTGGTTGGGTAATAATTTTGAATCTGGACTTTCTTCCAGCGCACAAAGAAGTTCCTGATGAGCCCAGCACTTCTGTCCACTCAATGCAGTTTGAGGAAGCTGTTGCACACAGTGACAACTACAAGAGGATTAAGGAGATAAGACAGAAGATAGCTGGTAAGTTATGGTCTTAAAATTTTATTAAGAGATAGGACGGACAATAGCTGGTTAATGTTGGTCTTTAGATTTAATTACTGCACTTTCAAGAACTAGGTTTATTTTTAATAAGCATTACATATTAAAATAATCTATTTTGCTAATTCTTTGTCTGAATATGAAAATAACGTTAATCCATGAAAAAAAGCTGTTATGCATGAATCATATTATGGTTGTATGAGATGTGCAAAATGCTGTTCACATAAAAATAAAGATTCCCCTATAGAACCTTAAATAAAATTGGTGTCGGATGAAGTATCATCTGCTTCTTTAGCCACTGTATTCTGTTGGATTTTGTGTCCAGCACAACTGATTTATTTTCCCTAATAAAACTGATACCCATTTTTAAGCTGGGTGACTTGGGGACATTAAGTTTGACATTCATGTTTTTATTCACACAGCCATACCATAGATAACATCATTGTTAAAATTCCTTTAATTTAATGTGCTTTGGTTTTATTTAATATCTGGAACTTGTTTTACTCTCTTTCAGATTTGGATAATGATAATTCATACCAAGACAGTTACTTGAACAAGTCCAACAGGAAACACCAAGATGAGGATGAAGAGCTGACATGGAAATCTTTGGAAACTGTTATTTCCATACAGAAATCTTCCTCCCACCTCATAACAGCATCATCCACTTCCAGCTCACAGAAGGATGTTGTGGAGGAAGAATCTTCAAAAATCAGTAAAGACATGCTAGAGAAGGCTTACCATTCTTCTGATGATGATCTGGATTCCGTCAGATTGAAAACAATTAGTGAAAGATCTGAACCCATTTCTTTGCAAGGATCTCTGAAGGACTCTGGGGACGAGCTAGAGAAATCTCTGTTGATGAGACAGACGGCACGTTTGTTTTCACAAGAGTTTGATGAGGATGAAGATTTCTTCAAAATAGATTCTCATTACCAGGCTGTGATGTCAGTTATGGCTAAAGAAGGTGCTGCCGAACAGCCAGGGCCCACTGATCGAAGAGCCGCACAGGCTGTTGGTGTACAGGTGAAGTCTGACATTGAAAAACTGCAGGTGCTAAAAACTGACATGAGAGCTGTCACATCCAAATCTGTCACATCTGTTGACAGTGATGGTATAACAGCGATTTCTAAAGAGCAATTGTCTCAAGTGGTGACTGAAGAAAAAATTTTACAAATTGATGCGGTGAGGCAAGTTGATGAAACTAAACTTGCTCAGAGTGATGAGAGAACTGTATCAAAAGAATCTAGGCAAACCGAAAGTGTGAGCGGTGCTAAAGTAGAAAGCAAGAGTACCTCAATCAAAAGCACCTCATTAAACACTTCAAAAATGTCAACTGTCTGTGAGGCATCACATTTGGTTGAGAATTTTGGCTTAGCAAATGAAGAGAAATCGGAGCCACCCCTAGGTGATGTGAGTAAAGAAGGTGATAACATATGTCCAGTGAAACAACCAACAGAGCCTGCAGCAAGTGCCCAGGAACTATTGTCTACTGAGGAGGTGGGATCTAAGAGAGCACTGACAGATATGCTGCTTTGTTCTGATGATGATAGTCTTAAAATGAGCCCAGAGCAGACTCAGCAGGCTCTTGTTGGAGAAAAAGAAATAAAATCAGAGGAAGACGAAGACGTAGAGGAGGAGAGTGACAGCGAGACCGAAGGCTCAGTTCATTCTGTCATTGGGATTGACATCACTGCATCATCTGCAGTAAAACATAGCCAGGAGTCCATTGTTGACACAGATAATGTAGATTCGGGGCCTGGGTTGAAAGATAATGGCGAGGGTGATGTGCTTATTAAATCAAGAGAGGATTATCCCAAAATTCATCCGGAAGATGATATTGATGATGGTTCAGGGGTAGATGGCAGGACGGATGAAATTGTTGAGCAAAGAACTAGCTGGGTTCAGAAAGTGGCAGATGATAAATCTCAGCCTGATAAAGAAGAAGATGCCACAGCAATAGGAGGTGACAAGGAAGAGACACCTGCAGCCACTAAACCTGTGCTGAAACAAAAAATGGAAAATATCAAAGTTGAAGCAGGAAAAACTTTGAGGCTCCGCACTCAGGTTCAGGGTAAGCTTTTTCCAATTCAAAATTTTCTTAAAGAAAAGGAAGGAAAAAAAATCAAACAAAAATCTAAATATTTTAATGCCAATTGAAAAAAAAGTAATTAGATCAATCTTTATAGTTTACATATGAAGTATATACAGGGGCAGTTTTAGTGGTTTTTAAAACATTTATGAGTATTTCATATATCATAAAGATATACATTTATTAGTATGGAATATAATATGATACTTAATTGTCACAAACATGGGCGCAACCGATGTACAGGTTGTGTGGGTCCGGACCCTACCAAAAATCAAGCCACTGGTTTTCGACCCTTCCAAAATTTGGGGGCAGACATTCCAATTTTCATCTTCCCTAATATTTTGGACCCTACCAACTTCAACATACTGGTTGCGCCCCTGGTCACAAAAGAACATTTCCAAACTGCCACTTGTATTTCCTCATTTGTTTTTATTTTAAAACTTAAGATTATCATTGTTTTATGACTTAATCAGTTATTTATTCTTTTATTATCTATTTTTATTTGTTTATAAATCACATTCTTTTGCATTAGCAACTCCCAGAGCTGAAGTAGTGTGGTCAAAAGAAGGGGAAGTAATTATCGCTGGGGAGAGAATCACCATTGTCACAGAAGATGATGTCTACACTCTGGAGATAGAAAATGTGGGGGAAGCTGATGCTGGAAGATATAGAATGACAGCCATCAATTCTGCAGGATCTGTTTATTCAGAAGTGTTAGTCAGTATAGCTGGCCTGCCATTAGAGGCACCTAGCCAAAATCTAAGGTAAAAAAAATCATCTTCATCTATCATTAAGGGCATACAAGTATTATTAATTAATTTAAATTTCATTGTTGTTTTTTGTAGGAACTACACAGGATATTTTACTTTTTTTTGTCCTATTAAAGTGATCTGAGCACAGGAAAAATACTTTTTTCATGTAATTTTTAAAACAGTTAAAAAATTTTAATGCAAATTGTTTGTTTCAAAATGATTGAACTCTTTTCTCCCAATTTTCAAATTAAAATTTAATAATTTAGAAATTAGTAAGTGGAGTTCTTTATATGTCTATATCGTCATTGTCATTGCCTGTCACCCCTGGGTATGGGCCACCAACAACAGAACTCCAGAAGTCCTCTGTCCTTTGCCATTCTCTCCAGCTGATTCCAAGAGTATCCCATCTTTGTGGTGTCACCTTCTATATATGCTTGCATATTTTTTTGCAATTAATAAACTTCTAACTGTAGACATATATATATGTAAATAAATATGCTTGTATATGTATATATTTTTTCACAAGTGACATAATTTTTTTTTTAAACAAGTCCATCTCTGCCTATTGGCCACCCACAGTTTGTGATGAGGCCTCAGAATGTAACATTTGCAGAATTTGAAAGCATAAAATTGAGCTGTTCCACTAAAGGTCAGTCACTTGCATGTTTCTCCTGTGTGGGAAAGACATCTCCATCATATGAAGGCAACATTGTAACTGTATTTATATGAAAATCTATGCATGTTTTACGTAGTTATTAAAAAAAAAATACTATATTTTATGTTATATTTATTTAACAGATTTTTATAATTAAGAAAAGTAGTTAGCTTGAAAGTAGCGCCAAGGCCGTAGCCAGGATTTTGTTTTGGGGGGAGGGGGGCTGTGCGGAGAGTTTTATATAAGAAAAAATTGGAACACAATGATAAAGAAGTACATTTTATAATAAAATTTGATTTTAGAATTAATTTGGGGGGGGGGCTGCAGCCTCCATAGCCCCCTCCCTGGCTACGGCCTTGAGTAGTGCTATATTTGTTGACTAACTGTTGAGAAAAAAATCATTACACTTAATTTCAATTATTAATTCAAGTAATGATTTAAAAAAAAATGACATTATATTGCATATTGCAATCAATGACCAACAGTATGAGAACATTTTCATCATTTTATTTTTAATAAAATACAAACAATTATTTTCCTCACAGTTAACTTTTAAAAAAAGTCTTTTGGGTGCTCTTTAGATTATGGGTGGATTCAGACATTAAAAAAATATGTAAACAAAAGTTTTTATGAATGAATTTCAGTTGTTTCAAAATCATCCCTCAATTTCCTACACAGGAGTTGGTTTTTAGGAATGAAAAGATTTTTTTCTAATATGTATTAATTTTTTGCCAGCATCACCAGACTTCGAACATTATAAACATGGTTTAAAAATTAGGGCAGGTTCTTGTGATAAAAATGTAATTTTCTGATGCAGAAATGAACAAAGCTTAATAAAAGCTCAAAATCTTTTAAAATAAAAAGTCATTTTTATATTTAAAAAAAAATTTCTAAATCCATCACTGGCTAATCTATAGAGATGCCTGATTTAAAAAATTATATTTGA
This sequence comes from Bulinus truncatus, assembly GCA_021962125.1. NCBI lineage: Eukaryota > Metazoa > Mollusca > Gastropoda > Planorbidae > Bulinus > Bulinus truncatus. The sequence continues at coordinate 808,809 of JAGDYQ010000292.1, read as the reverse complement.
GGTTTTTGTTTTATGCATTAATGCGTTTTTTATTGGATATACATTCATCTAATTTTATAACAGATTTGTTGTCTATGTTTTTTTTTAATTTTTAAAATAATAACAACATTTTAGGTGACCCAGTGCCTAAAGTGACATGGGAGAAGGATGGGGAAAAGCTGCGAACCAGCAAACACATTAGGCTTTATGAATCAAGGGGTGTGTTCTATCTTGAGATTCCTGAGGCAGAAGCTGAAGATGCTGGAGAGTATGTCTGCATTGCCGTCAACAGTGAAGGGACAATAACCGCAACTGTTTCTGTGACAATGCAAGGTCTGTCCCATAATTAGTTATCTTAATAAACATTAGATGTGATATTTTTCTACATTGTCATATATTTATTATGAGTGTTTTTAAAAATTTTTCTCAAAAAATGTATGGATATTTGAATAAGATTATTTGATATTTTACAGTAAGGAAAAAAAATGAAACTCTGTTATACTATTCTATACAGTTGTAACAAATGCAGAAATCTATTTCATATAAATCAAAACTAAAAACAGAATTAAAAATAATATTTGGCAGTGGTATTCCTTTAACATACAACAGAAAAATATCTAATAATGTATATTTAACAGCATTACATAGTTTGCTGTTGAATGTAATTATGGTGTAAATAGACATAAAAATGAACTGATTGTTGCTGTTGAAGACATTTTTTAAGCTTCCCCTGTTTTTGTTTTCAATCATATTTATATATTTATACACTCAGTACTACATTATGTTTATGTTGTTGTTAAAATATAAAAATACTCAAATTTGATCTGTCATGACTATTAGCATCCTTGAGAACACAAATGGCAGAATTTAAGATTTTGTTTTTAATTTTTACCTCAGCCTATTTTGATTTAAAAAAAAAAAACACAATTTGATTTTCTTTGTAATTATTAGGCTCAGAAAACATTGTGCAAATCTCTGAAGAAGCTGACACAGCTGCTGAATTGATGGAAGGGGCAACAGGTGGAGTAGCCGAGTCATCGTCTGATGTACGTACAAGTGATTCTAGAGGTGTTCGCTATCTTAAGCTGTTTGGCATGGCAGCTGCATTTTCATTAGCAGCCATTGGTGTGAAAAAGCTCATGGAAAATTTCCCAAAATAATTTTTGTTAGAAATTTTTTTTTTTTAAAGTTTTGTGGCAGCATGTTTTGTTGTGAATACTACTGCATGTGAATTTTACCTGAACAAGTGTTAAAAAATGTTTTGGGCATTATAGATTGTACATAATTATTGACAAGCTAGTAAAGCTAAAAAAATACTTTTCTCATTTACACATAAGCGCCAGTAAGTTCTATTAGCAGTGTACTTTTAAAAAGACACACTTTGTGAACTGACACCTCTTGAGTCCATCTAGTTTTAATGCGTGCCTGAAATAAGTTTGGGAAACTTATTGACCCACACATTGACCCAGTATGCCATGGCTTCTTGAAAAAGGAAAGCTCCACTTTATCTCAATGGATCAAAACTTATTTTTTACTTATCAATTTTGAAGACATTTTTTCATGAAATCCTTACTTTGTTAATTGTTTTACATTTAAAAAAAAAAATAAAATAAAGGATACATATATTTTATTTGCCTGATGAAAATATTTTCACTAAGCTTAAATGTAGTGCAAAAATAAAGTAAGTATAAAATGTCCAGTTTAAAAAAAAATTAATCTGAACTGTTACTCCACATTTTTAAGCTAATTTTTGTTTATGCTTAGATTAAGAATGAGCATATAGTGAATAATTTAAATGAGATATTGGATTATACATACTTAAAAATTTAGACTATTATAGACATTGACACAGAAGAATGTTTAAAATATATGGGCATACATTTCTTAACTTTTCCTTTAAAGAATGTTAAATAAAATTAACTGCATAAGTAACTTCATTCTTAACTTTTTATTTTTAGTTAAAGAAATGAATTTTACTGCACTGTTTTTTTTACCTAATGTATTGATACATCTTTTTTTTTTTTTATTACTACATACATTTTTTTACTTAGATTAGAATTGTCAACAATATTATGATACAAAGGCATCAGTTATATGGAAAGACAATCAGTTTTATATTAAACCAATAATATTTATACCACTTTCATCAGTGACCTCTGTCTGTCTTATGGATCATTATATGCAGTTAAAATATAGCTGAAAGCATCTCTCAAGTGTTCATGACAGTGGTAAAAAAATTCAGGCTTAGATATTTACTATTGATCATTAAGTCTCATTATTAAAAAAACATTTTTTGTTTCTGACCACACTGTTGTTTTATATAGATTGAAGTTGTAAGAAATCTTTAAAATTTCAATGTGTTATGGTTTTATTATTGGATTTCCATTGAGTTAAAATGGACTACTAAATAATTATGTACTTAAAGCATGGCTTATTTGCACGCATTCTTTTGTTAATATACTAATTTAATCTAGAGCAGATTTTGTGATATATTGTTCTGTAGTCCAATTAGGGCCTATAAACTATAAAGCATTCATTTTATATTTCTACAATATGTATTGTACTTATAGCATTTCCTTTTATATATCAGGTTATGTTTTATATTATGTAAATTGGGATTATAGATTTTTGTATGATTATAGAAAAAAAAAAATTATGACAATGTTTTTGTTTTATCTATAATTTTAGAATCATTATTTATTTACCGTACATTTCACACATTACATACATAAGTTTATGTGTGTATACTAAAATATACTTGTAGTACGTTATCTACTATTGATATGTTTATAAATACAATTTCTTATTTATATTATATATATATTACTTATATTATACACACATATTTTTTTTTAGATATTCTTACATTTAATAGCCTTCAGGTACCAAAGAAATCAAAAATTGTGTACATATCTTTATACCCAGTTAAATATTTTATTACTTATATTACAAAAATTTGTGTTCATGTTCACTGTCTTAATTTATTCAAAGTACTTTTAATGAATGTCATTCTCACATTTTTGAACTTAAACTTTTGCAGTTAATATTAATGTATATGCCTAAAAATAAAAAACTTAAAATTTTATTTTTTTTACTAGAGACAATATAACAATACATGTATTATGGTGTTAGTTTTAGTTACTAACATTCTTCAGGAAATAGATTTAATATCATGCTGTCTTCTTTTTTAATATTTTCTACACTAACCTTTAAAAAAAAGCTAGCTAATAATTGATAATTAGCTTTTTTTTAAATGTTTGCTTAGGGCTCAGATTTTCATAAAAATCCTATTTTTTAAATTTGTGGTATATTGAATTCTATTGCAATTGAAACCAAATGTCTAAACTCAATATCTTGATATAATTGTCATAAAAATGCATACTTTATCTAATTTTGGACATTCAGTCATATTTTACCAAAAATTTTCAAAGGTCATATTTAGGGTCATTCTGGTTCATTTTAAAAATACTTCTAAATTTATTTGTATATTTCCATTCTATACTGTGGGATAGGTTCTTATAATAAAATAAGGGTGGGGGCGGGGCAGATTTTGTGTAAATTGCTATCGGAAATGCTTGATGTACATCACAAAAGAACTTGCTCTTAAAGATTAGTCATTAATGCAATAGTCTGTATATTTAGGAAGGGGAGGAGGAATGGTACACACACACACAGGGACGCATATTCAGTGACACACAGATGGAGCTTATGCTATTTAAGCAAAATTGAATAGTTCATATACCACTGAAGTAAAATAGCTATTTGGTTGTGGTGTGAATGATAGCTTTTCTAGTGTTTTTTTTTAGAGAACACACTGTTACCCTTTTACAAGGATAAAAGAGAACAACCATTTTTGTGCTAAAGTGCTTCTATATCTATTATGTTGGTGCTCATATTTTCCTAAAAATGCTTTACACATCAAAAAGATTTCTTTACAGCTAAATATTTTTTTGTGCTAAATTTAATCATCATTTATTTAAAACCATATTACTGTTAATCTGAATGCACTTTGACAACTTTTAAGTCTTCGCATATAATATTATGCTTTGTCAGTTGTCATCATTTCTTTAGTAAATACAACTATTAAAACATCATTCCACTGGGTAATAGATTCATCATTCTTGAAGGGGTACATGAGTTTATTTCATCAAAATGAGTAATAAAAGTCCATTTTTTAAAATGTATACAATTATATTGTGCATTTATGCATTTAGTTATTTTAGTAATATTTTTAAGGCATATTTTAAAAACTTTTTATGTTAAATTGGGGTATTTTTTAGGGCATGAATGCATGCATATTTATACGTTTTTTAAGTCATGGAAATCTGAGCCCTAGCTATGATTATTTCAACCAATGAAATAATGACATTAATTTATTTATTAAATAAAAAAAAAATCCTATCTTTTCAAATTTATAATCCTGTTAGCATTAAAGTAAATTGTATTATTTTTTTACAGAAAACTTATTATATGAAATATTTACATATCAATATGGACCAATTATTATAACCAGATTTACATTTATTTATTATATATATATATTTTAAAAAATTCCATCTTTTTTTAAAATATTTAAAACATTACTAAATAAAACACACTGAAAATAAAGATCTGATTTTAACACAGTTTATAAATTGTTATTCTTATTTTGATTTGTAGTTGTTGCTGTAACATAACATTATTTTCATTTTTCTGCATTTTGAAGAAATATTGTAAGACTGCTTTTGTGACTTCCAACTTTCTTCTTTTTTTTTTAGATTATCAATCTATGTTAAGTATGTGCATCATATTTTTAACTGTTTTAAATAATGTGGTTTCCATAAAAATAATTAACTTTTATATAATAAGAATGTTTAAAGTTAAACTGTTACACTACATACTTGTTTCATTTTGAATTTAATGTATTGTCAAGAAATCTTCAGCCTTTCTATTATAACTGGAGCTATTCCAGTATTTTTCATTAGGTCTTGAACCCACTTGACTGCAAAGATCTATGTTATGATATTAGGAGAAACTTCTAGATAAATATTAATTTATAGTTGATTCTTTACAAAGAGATTAAACAATTCAGAATTTGTATTTTTTAAAAGATTTAGTAGATGTTCAATAGTTGGGTATGATAAAAGAGTTCTTCAATATCTATATTGAAGACTTAAGATACTTAAGGATTTTTTGCAAATCAACATTTCGAAGAAATCCATCACAATCAATAAATTGTCAGTTTGGAGGAAATATTTCAGCTGATTTGCATTTCTGGATTTAAAATGTTTATTTAAAAGTTTCACATTCTTGATTGCCCTCAAAGAAAATTATTTTCTTTTTAAATAGTATTATCTGTTTACTATCTAGGAGATGTTTCTGAAACCTTTCCTAGTTCTGATGGATTACACTGACCCTGATACTAAAGTTATGTTAAAAGCAGGAGAACTGGTTGAAGTGTTAGATTCTAAACAAAAGAGTGGCATATGGTTGGTGAGAGGTCAGGTGGACAAAGAAAAGGTATTTACTATGGCTATATATGGTTAAAAAACAATTCATTTTAGATTTAATGACCACTTGAATAGCTAATTTTTACTATACTTTCAATTTTTGAATTGTTCTTTTCAGTGATATTTTTAATTTTTAATTGATGTTTTCTCAAAAAAAGGATTAAAAATGATTTTTCTTCTTTACTTGTCTTAAGTGATTTTAAAATAAAATGTTTAACATTATTACAGGTGATTTTCGCCCCATCTTATCTATTATGTGACTCGGAGAAAAATGGAGTTTTTGAAAACAAAAAAGAAGATGACACAGATGATGGTAAATTATTATCTTTCTGCCAAATTATTTATTTTTTTAAACCTTATTGCAATCTAAAAAAAAAAAATATTTTCTCTCTTTTTTTTTTTTTTCAATTTAAGAATCATCAACTATAAAAAGAAGAGACAAGCGCCTGACTCACTCACCAAAGTATGGTTCAATTGAAGGTGATAATGACACATCGGAGGATGAGTTCCGGCTCAGAGGGGTTAGATTATATTTTTAAAAAATTGTTCTTTAAACTTAACAATTTCATTAGATTCTGGCATTTCTGATTCATTAAAAAAGAACGTCACATAGTAAAATGAAGAATAAGTGAGGGACTTTTAAATGTTAAGGTCAGGAGGGGGCCCAATGGGGAGGCTCCTCATTAAGTATTGTGTGGTTCACAATGAGCCAGTTTTTTCTACCTTTGTATACTAAGTTTTCATAAATTGGCAATAATGCGGCTCTTTAAAAAATATTGCATTTTTGTAAACAACTGCAGTACTGCTGTAGTGTTTTCTAATTTTTATACCCAAAAAATAAGATGTTATCATTTCTAAAATATTGCATGCATATTGTTTTCTGCTATCAATAGTTTTGATTTTTTTTATTACAACAGGTATATCCTGATTATGTGGTTGTGGCAGACTACAATCCTTCAGAAGGCGAGAAAAATTCTATCCGTTTATCAGAGGGTCAGATTGTAGAAATTATTGACAAGGAGAGATCGGACCTTTGGCTAGTTCAGACTCGACCAACCAAGATGAGCCCTTCCAGACAAGGCTGGGTCCCCTCTGCTTACCTGGAAGAGAAGTCAGTGTCTGCTCAGTTTATGAGGAGGTCTAGGGAAACTTTCCGTGAGGAAGTTCTGCAAGTGAAAAATAAACAGCAAGAAGCCGGGCTGAAAAGAAGGTGAGATAAATGAACCTTCTTTTTGAATTCTGGGGCAGAAAAAATAATTTGTCATTTGCTTAGAAAAGTCATTGCCCTCATTTTATATGCATATGTGAAATTTTTGCTAGAGTTATTGTTTAAAATCATTTATCCTATATAGGTACTAGTAATGTAAAAAGTCTTTTTTCCTCAACATTTAGCATTTTTGCCAGCATTTTAGGAATATTTCGTTTTAATGTTTAACCCATTTTTTGAGTAGAATAGTCGTTTTGTGTGATTCATTACAATATTCTGCATTTAATTATACATTTATTGGTATTTTAAACTAAAGTGCTATTTCCTTTTATGAAAATCAGTACGCTAAAATTGCTGTCCCATTTTTTTAATATTAATTTTGGGAGTAAATCTTATTCATCTGATATTTTTGTATCATTTATGTCAATTAAATTAGCTGAGACCAATGTAAAAATATATAAAAAAAGGTTTTTTACAAATCTTACAATTATTGTTTTTTTTTAACTTTTCATGGTAGATTTACACATATTTATGAAACAGTTATATGCTATTAAAATTATCTAAATGATTCTGGTTTTAAAATTAAAAAAATTTAGTGCTGGTATTTTTTTTAGATAGCAAAAGGAAACATTGTTACATTTTAGAAATGGAATTAAAAATATGAAAAATTCTGTAAATTTTAGGATTGTAAAAACATTCCAAACAATTATCCTGTCAGACTTAAAAAAAATTAACTCTCTTTTCATGACATAACTAAAATAAAAAAAAGTTTGAAAGTATCCAAAATTTTATATTTTGTATAAATATTTTCCCCTTTTGCTTTGCAGATTAACAAAGGTTTAGATTTGTAAGATAAAGAGAAAAAGAGTTGCAATTACTTTCTTATAGATCCTCAGTCCGTTTATTATAAATTAAAACTTTTTCGCACCCGCTTCAAATTTTATCACAGTTCACCAGTGGATTGCTATATCCACATTTTGAGAACTATTCATCTTTATAACAGTTGGTATTCATACTTTGTCTTCATTGTCTCATCTTTTAAATTATCTTTTTATTCTCTAGCCAATTAATGGTAGATTCCTCAGAAGTGAAACCATTTGAGTGAGTTTCCTCCCAATGCATTGCCTTACCCATGCATGGTAGAATTTCACCCAGAGTAGAGCAAATTTGATAGATTTTTCATTTTTAGCACTTGTATACACAAGAACTCTATGGCTGACATAAGGTACACATGGTAATTTCTAATTTTTATAGTTAGTGTTGAAGTTTTTTTTTTTTACAACTTTGTGATAGTCTAATATTTATTTGTCTCACTATCAAGTGAAACAATAATGAAAAATGTATTCTGGATTTTATTTACATATTTTTATTATTTATACACATTGTAGTTTTTTTTTAACCAAGTTTTTTATTTTTTACTTTTAAAAAAATTAACATTCACTATTTTATTTATTTACTTGTATAAACATTAGCTGAGTTCAAAATTATAACAAGTTTTGCATGTTCTTAAAAAAAGGCACATATTTTTAGAAAACTACATTTATAATTTTTTTTAGCTCACAATATATGTTTATTTTATCTGGGCATTGAAAATTTATGCTAGGCCTATTTATATTTTACTCAATTTGATTTTTTAGCTAGGAGATTTGTGCCACATGAGATGTGTGTCCCACCAATCACTTCTTTTTAAATTTCTATGATTTTTAGATAGTTAAAAAATCTCTTTTAATTTCAACACGTTTTTAAGAGGTTTTTTTTTTTTTTCTGTATCTAGGTCATCCATCTTTTTATATATTAAAAAAATCTTATTTCATACAAAAAAAATTTAAGCATTAGTGGGTTTTGATTATTTATAACATTCAATTATTAATAAGAATATTTTGAATAATTAACATTTATTCTGCCAGAGATAGTACAGATGAGAAAAATAAAAACTTTATCTATACAACAATAATTATGGTAGCAATTTTTCCCACAATTTTATGAGAACTATTTATAGAGATAGTCTCAACCTAAGCGTACACCACTTATAAGTTGTTGTTTTTTCTAGATACGTTTTAAAAGAGCTGGAGGAAACAGAGAGAGAATACATCCGTGACTTGAAGTCTTTAATTGACAACTATATCCAGCCAATGAGCTCCACCAATCAAAAGTTACCAGAGCTGCTCAATGCAGGCTCAGACTTGTTATTCTCAAATATCTCTGACATCTTCAAATTTCATGACGGGTATGGATAATAGTAGATCATATTTACGAAAATGTGATTTCTTTTATAACTTAAAACTATCATTGTCATCCATTTTTTTGTACTGATATTTAAATTTTTTTTTAACCTTAAAATACACACACATAGTATTAAGCATGACACAGATAAAAAAAAATAAGGTCAGGGTATGAAATTCTATTGCAGTCTTCCTTTGTTTATCAAAGTTAATTGGCGCAGATTATACCACCATAAGTGAATTTCAGAAAAGTGGGATTCTTTATATACAAAACAAATATGTTAGTATGAGAAATTAGCGCATTGAAAACTTGTTCATGACCTTCCAAATACTGTTATTAACATTATTGAAGCTCTCTAAAGTTTGAATAGCATTGTTTAATCGCCATTACACTCATATAGCTCAATATATTCAACTAAATAAGAGAAAAAAGATATTAGACGTTAAAAGTATCATACTTTGTATTTATTGTTCAATAAATTATATTTAGGCTAGACCTGTATAGCTTACACAATACATGTAATAGCCTATAAAAACTGTGAAGCCACAAAAGACAAAATGTGAGGTGGCTTGGGATGATTTATATTTAATCAGTAGATACTCTAAATTATTATTTTATTTTTTAAAAACTTAGCACTGCTTAATGCTTAAAGATGAGCCATCATGTAAATCTGAATTTAATTTTTGTTTATTTCAGACCTTTTTTACAAGACCTCATAAGTTGCTGTGCTAATCCATCAACTATTGGAGCTACTTTCTTAAAATGGGTAAGATTATCTAAGCCAATTAAAATAAAAAAAATTCACAAGAAATTTTGTACCTAAATAATATACATGTATGTGTAAAGTTTTAATTTTATATTATAGAAGATTGTATCTGATAAGATTTAAAAAATATTGTATATAGCTGATACATTATTGTTATATTTTTAGGAAAATGAATTTTATAACTATGTCAGATACTGGTCTGACAGAGATGCAGCTAATTTTATACTGGACTCGGAGGATGTAAAAACATTTTTTAAGGTATTTATTTTTTAAATTTAAAATAAATGTATTTTACAGCGTCTTAGATGTTTTTGACATTCATCCTTTTTTTTATTGATGGCTAATATTTGCTGTCTTATGAATATTTACTTAGGAATTCAGTAAGAAACAAGCAATCCCAGGTGAAGCCATTTTCAATTTGCTGAATAGACCAGTTGAGAGATTAAAAATTTATCAGTTGTTGTTGAAGGTTAGTGATTTGTCTGGCATGTTCATCTCCAGTGTTATCATTAGCCCATTATCCACAGTGTCGGGGGTAAATTTTAACCAATTATCGTAGTTTATTACCACATGTATTTGCTTTGTATACAATTTTATTAATTTCTTATATTAACTCATTAACCCTAATAATGTTGATACCCCATTTGGGTAATTTAACCAGTGTGACATCCCCATCTGTAGTGTGTGAAGTCCCTGTAAGGATGAGGTGAAATCTCTTAGATCCCATAAACCACTAATGGTTTTTATGGTGCCCTTCTTTCATCCCCACCATAGCAGATAGTGCAATGGCCATGAAGGTACCACGGAAGACATAGTGGGGACTTAAGCCAAGACCTGAAAAAATTTCCTCTCCCTCACCGGAGAACGAACCAGGTACCTTCAGGTCGACAGTCAAGCGCTTTACCACACGACCATCCATCCCCTCCCCATCTTAGTAGAACTGTGAAATATCCTGTTTGGTCACATGAAAGCAGGCAGGCTCCATTTTTAATTAAATCAGGAATATCACTGAATATCCTATGCTGTTCATGTAAGGTTGAGGTTATATCTCTTGATTCTGTCACAGTTTTTGTTGTGTCCTTTCTACATCCAGGGCCATTTTATCAGCAATATGGGCCCCAGGCAAACAGGAGATTTGGACTTCAAGAAAAAAACTGAAAAGAATTAAAATATAAATGGTCGATTATCACACTCATGGGGTCTCTGGGGTATGTGCCTGGTTTGGCCCATGCATTCAATAGTCCTGTCTCCATACCCATCCTACCTGAGGCTGGGATGGCAAAGGAATATCTGTAAAAAAAACTTGGGTAACTGTTGTCATCAGAAGTAAATATCAGACTCCAGAAGTGTTAAAGAGTCTCATAGGGAGTAGTGATCCTAATAGGGGTGGTGATGTCTAAGAGTTGAAAGGATACTGCATTTTTGGCTTCAGTGCCGAAATGGTCACAACAAAACTGACTTTTGCTGTGGCCTTGTGGATTATAGCTCACAGCGAAATGTTGCTATCAAGTTTTTATGTAGCCTTGACTATAGTAGGGATGTAGTTTAAGTTTCAATTAGGTTTTAACAAAATTAAGTTTGAGGGCATTAGTGATTTGAGGGTCTTAAACAGTAATAAATGACTACCAGTACTTCTGAAATTGTATCAATAGTTTTTTTTTTTATTTGTGTTTGTCTATAAAATTGAAGCATTAAATTATTTTCTCTTGTTAAAATTTGTCTTAAAAGTGAAATAATGTTTTCTTTCCAAAATTTCAGGACATCCTACGCTTTTCAGCCAGAGCAGGTGATGACTGCAGTCAGGTAGAAGCAGCTATTGCAATGTTGATCGCAATTGAAAAAGAGGTTGGAAATGGCAAGTTAATTCCCCTGTTGGAGGGCTGTGATTTTGATCTGACTGACCTTGGCAGTCTCATTAGACATGTAAGTCAATTTGTTTGTTGATTTAAAAAAAAAAAAAAAAGTTTTTTGTTAACTATATGACTTTCAGTTAGTAATTGGGAAAAATTTATTATACTTTATCTTGGAATATTTAAATCAAAAGTAGAAAATTTTCTTAATACCTAAGTTAGACTGACAAATATATAAACCAATTAAATTGTAAAAATAAAAATAATTAATCAGAGGATAAAAATGTTTTCCAGTTTTATTTTATTTTTTTCAACACATTTTTTTTGCAGTACAGTGAAATATAATACATGTATTTCTCTAATTGGCACATCCTCTGATGTTTAAAAATAAATCATAATATTTGTATAAAATAAATAAATAATAATTTTTTTTTTAGAAATGGAAATTTAGAATTTGGAAGTTTATTTGAATGTTATTTTGCCAAGTTCTGTAATATTTAATATAGAAACTACATCATTATATAGTTAAGTATTTAAACATTAGTCTTAGTTTTAAAATGGTTAATTAGCTGTTTAAAAAACATCGTTAGAATGTGCATACAGCGACTGTGGCTCTCTGATCCTATAGGAACTTTGCCTAGGGCCCATGAACCTAAAGGGGCCCCCAAAGGTCTAAAAATAAAATTTCCAATGCAAATGTACCGCACTTACTTGCTAGCAAGGGGGGGCCCCTTAACCCCTTTGGATGCAAAAATGCTACAGGCCCCAGATGATCATAAGATGGCCGTGACAATATTACTTGTGAAGATCTATCATGAAATAGAGTGTGGACTCATTTAATGATTAAACTGGTAATTTTCTTGCAGGATGATCTATGTGTGTGGGAAGGTGATGTCAGCTCCACCAGGGTCAAGGACAGACATGTATTTCTCTTTGGGGAGAAGATCGTCATGACCAAAAAGAAAAAGCCAGAGAACTCTTCCGACAAAGCAGGATTCACGTACAGGTCATCTATAGATGTGAGTAGCTTCCCCTGCTGGCACTTTAGTCACTTAATTTATTGAACTAGGCTGGGGTGCTGAACGTTTTCCACATTTTCCATTTTTATTCAAGATGGCTGTCAGATTGATTTATATCAGATTGTTTTTGGAGAAATAAATAATATGCATTTTTTAACATGGCCGCCATCAACCTCTCATAAGGCAGCAGACAGCCTTATGTGGCCACAGGTCGTGCATTATCGATTTAGACTTAATTATCACTATTTATTGTCAGGTTCATGCATTATCATTTTATTAATCACAAATATGTTCTGTGATCTGATGGGTGATGGTTGTTTGGAAATAAAGATCATTATTCACAGTTTCCTAAGTCAAGTGCCGGCCTTACAGTCACTGACAGCCCTGGGCCAGCGAAACTTAATTACTAGTGTTGTCACTCAAAACCTTGAGGGACATCTCCAAAAATGTTTTTGGGGGCCCTCTTAAAGAATAATTCTACCTAGAAGAGGGCCCCTAAAGTTTCAGGCGGAGAAATCCTTTATGCAGTGCATCTTTTTGGTCTTCCTGCAGGACCACACCTAGCAAATCTGGGGCTACTGACAACGGCTGACCAATGGACCCTTCTGTTCTCTTTCTCTGGTTAAAAGGCCAGCTTTGTTGAAGTATAATAGAACAATAAATTATTTTGAAAGCAATTTGACCCTGCAATGGAGGGGAGGGGAGGGCACCAGAACGCTGCCTCCTGTGTCATGATTGTACACATACTCTTAAAATATATTGGCTGGGTGTATATAAAATGTACAGTTAATACTAACACTTATTTTCATTACAGCAGTCAATTTAGGTTACAATTGTTTTTCCTTTTCCATAACTCTCAAAAACCTTGACTTGTCTTTACTTCTTTTTTTATTTGATTGTCTTTGACTAAGCATCACTCCCCCCCTTCCCCCACCTTAATGCTCACTTATGTCAGTCATCCTTTATATTCAGTTTCACATTTTACTCACACACCTGTCAAGGCCAGGCAAGTGAACTCACAGCCGAATTTACCATGAGAATAATGTGTTTGAATTTTGAATTTAGTTGGTACTTTGACCTAGCTTGGGCCCATGTAATCCAAGGCAGTCTTAAGGTACTGGCCAGCCTGGGCACTTTTTATAAAGGTCTCCTGAAAATAAATCCCATGAGCTGCAATGACGGGCAATCTGAGCATGATTTAACAGTTGGGGGCTTGTTATAGGGGGGCTCCAGAATAAAGGCCCAACATTTGCAAGCAGCAGTTTCAGCTGCTTGAACCCCACACCCAACCCCTAAAACTTATGGATCATTTTCTGAGTGGTTGTTAAAGCCCCCCCCCCTGCACACTGATTGGTCCGAGAGATCATAATGCTTTGTAAAAACTAATCAATAATCTATTTCTCCTCAACACCACAATAATGTTACTCATAAGCTCCCACATATTACAATAAGCTCCCACATATTCCCATAAGCTCCCACATATTCCCATAAGCTCCCACATATTCCCATAAGCTCCCACACATTCCCATAAGCTCCCACACATTCCCATAAGCTCCCACACATTCCCATAAGCTCCCACATATTCCCATAAGCTCCCACATATTCCCATAAGCTCCCACACATTCCCATAAGCTCCCACACATTCCCATAAGCTCCCACATATTCCCATAAGCTCCCACATATTCCCATAAGCTCCCACATATTCCCATAACTCCCACGTGCTCCTAAATGCTCTCACAGACACCTAGAACTCCCACATATTCCCATTAGCTCCCATAAGCTCCCACATATTCCCATAAGCTCCATTCCCATAAGCTCCCACATATTCCCATAAGCTCCCACACATTCCCATAAGCTCCCACATATTCCCATAAGCTCCCACATATTCCCATAAGCTCCCACATGCTCCCAAATGCTCTCACAGACACCCAAAACTCCCACATGCTCCAAAATGTTTCCACAGACACCTAGAACTCCCACATATTCCCATAAGCTCCCACATATTCCCATAAGCTCCCACATATTCCCACATGCTCCCACAGACACCCAGAACTCCCACATGCTCCCACAGACACACAGAACTCCCAAATGCTCTCACATGCTCCCACAGACACCTAGAACTCCCACATGCTCCCACTCCCACAGACACGTAGATTTCCCACATATTCCTAGAAGCTCACACATATTCCCATAAGCTCTCACATATTCCCTTAAGCTCCCACATATTCCCATAAGCTCCCACATATTCCCTGTATGGCTGTAAGAGGTGTTCCGTAACTCCACTACTTGTTGTAAAGTAGAGAGCAACCTGTAATTAAATACAATCAGTGGGGTGATGATCTCCAGCCTTGGCAAATTGAGAGGAGTCGGGGGGGGGGTGAAGGTAGAGGGGCAAGAGAGTCAACATCTACCTCACATAATACCTTCCTTGATGAAGTGTTGACTGGCGAAATTTATTTTTATTTTCATTGGCCTGCCCCTCCCCCTTCCATATAGCAATACGGAGTGAAACCAACAGCAGGCTTACCAGGCTCCTATGTATCAGTCCGTTAATAAGTAAGGTGAAATAAATTGTTTTTTTTAAACGATGTTTTTACTCTTGATCCACAACAACCAAATAGGGACGATTTTTCACAGTGCCATTTTTTTTCATCTATGCCATATCCGAGAGTGCAATGGCAAAAGAGGCACCAATGGAGGCGTAGATAGGCTTTGCATTTGAACCCGAAACCTACAGCATGCTGATCAGGATCACTCTAAGTCAGTTCTGTTTACATGTCTGCAGTTTCTGTCAAGCTTATTCTATAATTTTTCTCGCACCCCCCCCCAAAACCCAATTACATTAAATTAACCATATTAAATCAGAAATATTACTTCAATAATATTGTTGTCACTTCCTCTTGACATTCGTAATTTGTCAGAGTCTGCCTCTCCCCAGCCGTGGCGAGCCACAAGGATGCCGTCATTTCAAAAAGTGTGTCTACACAAGCTGTATACTGTAGTCCAGTATTAATGAAGGCCCACTGATCCAAGAAATTAAAATATTTTTTGTTTGTTTGCTGTCTACATTCAGCATCTGTTTCGTTTAATCCAGCGGTTCTCAACCTTTTTTTTCGCGACTGTACCCCAGAGGGTGCGAAAGTATGTCCGCGAGTACCCCTAAACAAGTAAGTTCCTGAATAAATGTAGTTTTTTTTTTCATAATGGAACGATGTTACCGTTCTAATGCCATCCTTGGGCACTTATATTTTTCTGCGTAGCCCTGCATAACTTTTCCCGTACACCATGGGTTGAGAACCCTCGCGGGTTTAATTTCTATTTTTAGCTTTTTTAATTAAGTGTAAAGAAATTTTTACCCATTTCCTGCCTCGTTTACTTATCTTCCAGAAAGTAATCAATGTCGTCTGCTCCCCCCCCCTTTCCCCTTTTATAATATTAGTTTTCTTCCCTGATTTCGAGACTCCTTTTTTTTTCTGCGTGTATGTTAACAACCCACATTGAGTTCTGCTGCTAAATGATAAGTGTTAGGCGTTGGGGTGGTTAATTAAAAGAAATTTACAGGAATCATAAGGTGTGTACATAGTGCCAAGTGTGTGGGAGGGGAGGGAAGGGTGCGTTGAGAACTGATAATAGTAATGGGGGGAATGAATCTAATGAATGGATCACTGGGTAGGTCATTGCTTTTGGGTTTATTTACTGCTGAAAACTGCAGGCCTGAAGCAAGTATGTTTAGGTTGGAGGGGGTGATGGTGAGGGGGGGGGGCTGCTGTTAGGGTTTTAGACACGTCCAATGTTGTGTTTCATTTCTTCATCTGTCCGTCCGTTTACCATGTGTCCGTCCCTATATCATGTCTTCTCGTCCATCCGACTCTACCTCTACGTTTTTCTTATAAGTCTATATGGCCATCCATATGTCTGTCTGTCTGTCAGGCTTTCTGTCTGTTTACATGTCTTTCTCTTCATTCACATGTCCGTGCGGTCCACCCGTTGGTCTATCGTTTGCCTATAATGCACGGTCTAACCCCCCACCCCTCTACTCCTGTTCAACTTGTAATTTTTAACGTGTTTAGAGACCCCCCCCCCGCCCTCATTTTCTTGTGTACATTAACCTTGTTAGTGTATTTCATCAAAGTCAGGTTTTTACCTTTTCTGCCAGCACCGACCCTGTAACAGTAAACGTTTTGTAAGAGGTAGTAGTGGCGGTGGGGGTGGGGATGGGGTGGGTGGGTGGGTGGTGAGGACGAGGAGCGCAGTGGGGGTAGAGCGCTCACCTTTCTTCACCTGGCCCTAGTTTTTTTTTTTGGTGTGTGTATACTCCTCTGTGAGTGAGCGCCCGATTTCTTTTCTATAGTAAAAAAAAAATGTTTGTAGTCGACCAGTCGCACCGTCCTACTGAGAGATACACACATCTCTCTCTCATAGCCGGCATACCGACACATGCGTAGCATGTCATACACACACACATACATACATATGATCAATGTATAGTATATGCTGCCTGTATTTACTACTACATCGCAAATAGTGCTGACTAAAGTTGTTTTTTTTCTCCCTCTCTTTACTCGCGGTCGCCATTAACTCATCAGGTTGAGAATTAATTACTGTGGAAGACACTTTGTATTTTCTTGTTTGTTTTCTTGTTTTGGTAAGTAATAAACCTGCATTCATTTTACTACAGTAATTAACGTGGAGATATATTCTGTAAATGCCTGTATTATAATGTGTAGGGTTTTAAAATATAATCACGTTGTAACCAGATAGTAAACAAATTATAAGTCACCCTGGAATAAACACTTCTAAGGAAAGATAGAATTATCTGTTATAATGTAGTCAGCTGTTTATGTTATATAGGCCTACTGCATACAGAATTGTTTACATTAATAAATTTATCAGATCGCGTATTAGTGCTAATTGATGATATTAATAAAAATATCGGCCTTTTAATATATATATATATATATATATATGTATATATATATATATATATATATATATATATATATATATACGGTAGATAAATTCACCGATATATAAATATAGTAATGTGTAATTAGACAGTATTAAACTATGCTTGTTGGAAATGTTACTTACACGTGTTTTCTTTGTTGAATAGACAAGGGAGGATAAATCTAGTAGTGAAGTCATTAACCCTTACCTATCTTGCAGTTTAACAATTATATATTCAAGTGCATCCATCATTCTTTGTTCATGTGATTTTCATTTGAAAGTCTTCCGTCATGAAATGTAATTGCGCGAAACGAAGTTTAGACAGATGAATGCAAACAAAATCTTCTGCAAATAAATTTAGGGCCTCCCCTAAATGTATGCACTGGGGCCCTCCTTAAAATTTCTTCGGCCATCTACCGTGAATTCACGGCCATTTATCGACGCCACTGATTTTCACTGCACTTATGTCATAGTTTCCACACGGTTGTGGGGAAAGTGATAGGGCTTTTGTCTGGTGGCCCCATATTAGAGAAGGCAAAAAGAGCAGAGGATACACACACAAATTAACTGGGTCTTAAAATATGGTTTAATTAAAACTTGATACGAAAAGAAGGGAAGAAGATAATCACATGAAATAGAAATCTGTTTAAATATGGTTTTTGCATCCTACTTCATCAGAAAACCTCTTTAACACCCCATTGTTTACAATTAAATAGCTACACAATTTGACAAACAAACATAAATACAGATGTTTGTATAGGTCTCGGGGGCGGCTAGTTCTGACAGTAAAGGACAAACTCTTTTCACCACATTTATGTGTACTGTATAGATAATGCGACAATTATTTGTTTGTAGAAAATCTGGCCTAAACCATATTTTTGTCTGAATGCTCCTAGGGCTGGATTAACTATTAGGATAATAAGACCTTATAATGTTTCGCTGTGATTTTTCATTGGTTTACTTCATAGAAGCAAATGACAATAAATCTGATAAACCCTTTGGATCTTCTGGAAACAGACACATGACTAGTACATGTGAAACGTTGAAAGACAGAATACGTTTTGCCTGCCATTTCGCTTCGCAAAATTAGGCCCCTTTTTTTTCGGTTACAAGTCTTAACACGACCAGTCCCGGGCGTGCATCCCCCCCCCCACCCCACCATCCATCCATCCAAGACGGCAGCACTGCTTATTTAATAAAACGTTAAATAACGGTAAAACAAATCGCATCAGATTTTGGGTTTTTTTTGCTGTTCTGTATACATTATGGGCGTTGGTCTTTTGTTGTGTTGTGTTTAGCTGAATGCCCATTCCTAGAGCCGTAGCTAGCTATTTTTGGTGGCGCCCTGTGCGAGTTACAATTTTTTGGCGCCCTCCTCCCAATCTGAAAAATGCGAAAACATTGAACAGCGCACGTTCGTCGCCCCTTCCTAGTTCAGCGCCCTGCGCACAATATGCATCACCCTTCCCCTTCCGTATACACAAAAAGTGGCTAAACAATTTTAAGCGCCTGTCTGTTATATTCCTTTAACAGCTGGCCAACGTCAGACTGAAAGAGAATGTTCCGGAAGATGACAGGAGGTTTGAACTCTGGTTCATCGGCGACGCCACTGTAGACGTCATCACCTTCCAGGCCAGGTCTATGTTCGCGAAGCTCGCCTGGGTCAAGGACATTAGGGATGCACTGACCAAGATAGGTAAGGAATGGATATTTACTTATAGTAAATCATTTTATGATGTGATGTGGGGGTAGATTGCACGCTGTGAATGAGCATCCAGTTCTAATGGATGTTAAAAAGTTATATTACTTACATGGATCATGTTTTTATCTACTGCTCTGTTGCCAACTTGCCATTACTTATGTATTGAAATATGTCAGTACATTAAGGCAATCCTCAATTAAGTATTATAATCTATCTTTATTTATTAGTATGTTGTGGACAGGATATCGATAACTGTGGTAGGTAGGAGGGCATGGGTGGGACAGTAGCAGCATTCGTGGCTGGCAACTAGAGCGCCCGACCTAGGCCCCGCGCATGATACAGGCCCCTTAATTATTATCACACAGCCCCTGCCGCGAATAGACCCCCCCCCCCTCGAAAGGCCGCCTCTGGCTGTTAAAATCGGTCACTCAAACGTTTAAAAATTTAGAGCGTCTTCTAAAGTAGTGACGTTTTGTTTCGTAAAGCAGGAAATGTAAACAAATTTGGTGATAGCTCCTTGTACCAAATATCTTTAAAGATTGTAGAACACGTTTAGGTGAGAAGACTGCTAGAACTACATACACACAACAGCTAAAAACAAATGATGTCAGTCAGATACGTGAAAACATACAATAACCAGTATGTTATGTCGACAGAGGAACGTCATGACGTAACTAGTGATCTCTTTTAGCCAGTGGTTCTAATGGTGTGTCAATTTGTACACACTTCACCAGTCTTGGCAAGTAGATCGACTGACGTCCTTACATTGAAAAATAAAGCAATCAGTTTTACGTATTATTTGCTTATGGTATTTTAAGTTTTACATACGCTCAGATTTATACTGTAGGATAAAGACACACATAGACACAAATTTAGAAAAACACAGACGAACACTGTAAATTCAGACACACACCCAACCAAACAGTCGCTCACACTGCGAACACACACCTATACTCTAACACACCCATGAATACAATCTCACAGACAACATATACAGTCTCACAAACACACACATCCGGTTTCCATGATTGAGATCCCAGTAATTTATATATTAAGAACCTTGCGTAAATGGAGACGACAACCGAGCAGGTAACAACTTTGTCCCAGATGCTGGCCAGAGATTCCCCACCTCCCATCTATTCTTATCAGATGTCTACACAGGAAATGTCACTGTAGATTACATAATTGTTTTTTTTTCCTTTTGGTTTTGTTACGATTATTACTTATCAAATGTCATCAAATTGGCGCATCCATTGCCATATCCCCCCCCCTCTTTTACAACGGTGCAGTAGTATATGTAGAGCCGTTCGTAGGTATTTGGTGAGGGGGGGGGTTGGGGCACTAATCAGAGACCTCCAGATATGTTGGGGGCCTTATTCAAAAGTATCTGCCGGGGCCCTCAGAGTATCAGATTTAATAGGAATAAATACTTGAATGGATTCCTCTTGCAGTGGCGGTTTCATAGTTTGCCATTCTGCAAGAATATGTATTCTGTGTCCAGGTAATTGTATGGGTATATGAATAGAGAAAGTAAAATTGCATACAAGTTCATTGTGTTCAATCTCAAGGAGCCGATTTAGTATCACTATGGGCCATGCACGATAAACCAGTGAACTGACGGCCCCGAGGGGGTGTGTGGGGGGGCAATAATGGTTACTGTAAATAGTGACATTGAAATGTATTAACATGGTATCGCTGTAGTCACTTGGGGGGGGGTGTTATCAGAGCGTTACCATGCGTTGAGACGGCCCATGATCATAACGCATATACATGGGTTGGTTCGTTCATGCTTGTGTGTTTTTGTCACTGTCACGTGCTTACTTGTCTAGGGGTATTAGAAATAACACAGAAACTCCGTGTACATGACTATTAACAATAACTCCAACTCGATATTATAAAACAAAAAAAGTATTTAATCACACAGTTGAATAAACTATTACAACCACGGCTATCTCTTATAGCACTAATTCACCTCTCACTACGAATGACCTACACTATCTGTCTCAACAAGAGGTGGTGGTCATCATCTAATAGTGCACATGTTCACTAGTTCACTGCACACACACACACACACACACGCACGTGTTCCTTGATCTCATTCCATCACCAGTAAACCACTGATTCTCTCTCCTGACCATTGTACTATTCTGCAGCCGTGCGTGCACAACAATCTTATACACACATGCCTGTACGTACCCCCCCTCCACACACATATACACATACACAGTCACTCCGTGACAGTCACCTACTCAAATGGCCCAATATCTGCGGTAATTATTAAATGTATATATATATATATATATATATATATATATATATATATATATATTTATTTATTTATTCAAATGCGCAAGCGATTGACCAAAAACTGTACACATTTATAACGTCCTGAGACACTATTTTAATATTAGCTTGAAGGTGGGGAAAGGGAAGGGAGCAATAAAGTAACTTGCGCTAGAATGAAAATACCGCCTCATTGCAGTGCCATAAATTACAAAAGTAAGTGCCCCCTCCCAAACCCCTTTCCCTCATAGTTACGCCACTGTGTGAAAGAAAATATAACCGCACCTGATAACAAATATCTTTGGCACGCCGCTGCTTCTGCTTAGTCCCACCCTATATATATATATATATATATATATATATATATATATATATATATATATATATATATAACATGCAGCTAACTGTGAATGAACAGAGAATGGTTAAAAAAAAAACTAGTTTTAGTTCCAAGTTTTAAGGCAGACAACCCCAGTCCTCAAAGGTTTACCTTTTGATTTACAGGGGTTATCCATCCCGATCATTCCAGCGAGAAAGGCACGGAAGGGGCGCCCACTCCTAAGGCGTCCCCTCAGGCGTCACCACCTCGCCAGCAACCTTCAGAGGCGGCACCAATGAAGGACCAGACATCTGGCAAACAAAAGGAGCAGGCCTGTGAAAAACAAGGCATTGAAACGGACTTGACAAAGCAAGGTGCAATTTATTATTATTTTTTTTTAAATCAGGTCGGTTCAAGGAAGTGTGATCCTGCAGCAAAAGTGCATCACCTTTGCGGTGGTTACTCAGCCTGTAATAAATGACCCCAAAAAAAAAATTCTGTTATTCCTAATTTTGACTCTGTGAAACTTTGTTTCTAGTATGAACATTATTCATACCACTTTAAATTTTTTTTTTTAATTCAAACATTCTGTTGCTAAGTATTTCTTGGACATGATACATTTTGAAGGGGGAACAAAATATAAAAATATACGCGTCTTTTTGAAATTAGAACTCAATGTATTGAGGATCCCTGTGCACTAACCCCCCCCCCCCAATTGGGTCAGTACATGCCAACTCTCTATGATTATGGCACAAGTTAAAAAACAAAGCATAAAGACCCAAAGTTCCACAATAGGATTGTAAGAGGACTATCTCTTGATTTGTTTCACTGTTGTTGTTGTTGTTTTGTGTGTGCATGTCAACAGTACCAAATATTTTGTTAGCTTCAAGGATTAAAACATGCTGTAGAATTATTTAACATTGAAATACAAATGATCACTTTGAAATTATCATCAAAAGGTAAACTTTTAATTGATCTTTTTATTTAGTTGCATGAAAATTAAACAGTAACATGCTATCTTATATAAAAAAATATTATTGTTATCTTTGATCGCCAAAATGTAAAGATCATATAACCTACACTTAGCTTCTCAATTTTTCAAATGATAGACTATATTTGTATAAAAATGAAATATTTTGTTACCCTGTTTTGCTTTTGTTTTTGAATGAAACAACTAAATGAGAATAGGTGCAAACCTGACTGTGACATCAAAAACTTGGAATAAGCACTTTTAGTTAAATATAACAAATAACCAATCTAAGTAGTAACTTTGGCAAAACTGTTGTAGTATTCTGTAGTATAAAATTATTATAGCATAATGAGTGAGGTTTAAATAGGTGTGTGTATGGGGGGGGGGATAATTCAAGTCCACCAGTTGACCTATTTCATCCCTGTTCATAGTGATGGCCCATGTTGATGACTATACTTGTATATATTTTTTATCTGTGAAACAGAGAGTTATCTCCCATGTCATGTCTTATTTTCTCTCCGTTATCTTTCAATTTAACATGTGGATGAACTGGGGCTGGTTTTTTTTTCGAAAACCAAAATCAGTGCCGAACCTAGGGATTAGGGGGCCCGGGGGTCTTGGCCTCTTTGAGGGCCCCTGCATTTCGACATTTGACAACATGACATGACATGAATGTACTTAATATTTAATGTAAACATTTTTTGTGGGTCCTCCCTCAAGCTGGGGCCCGGGGGACTTTTGAATTAGGACCACCCCTCCCCCCACCATAGATACGCCTCTGACCAAAATGTTTGGCTAATATTAGATTGAGCATATGTCTATGGGAGTAAGTGCATATTTGTTGTTTTGTGTATGTGTAGTGTATGTATGTGCATTGCCTGACTTAATCGCTGTTGGCTCCTTACGCCACGTTGAAATTAATCAACCTTATAATTATTACATTATTTAAAAAAAAATAATGAAGTAAGCCAAGTAAACATGATGGCAAACTATGAGACTACAGTGGCGCCCCACTTCTAAGGGGGTCCTCAGTCTGGACCACATATTAGATATTATACAGATTGCGCAAGCCTCGTTTTGAAACAATGGTTTTCATCGCCGCCAATAATGATATGTTCACTCATCAGTCCATTCATTGAATAGAAATGTTTATTATATATATATATATATATATATATATATATATATATATATATATAAAGCTCCTAAAAACCCATGAACTCATTAATTAAGTAATATATTATCACTTTTTTAAATATTTATTAAGCAAATTGAAAGCTTTTTTTATTCATATTTGATGTCTTCAAAAAAAAAAACAAACACAGAGGTGTTACTAGTTCCGTGGGTTTTTATGAATGGAAAGCGTCATTGGAAACAAAAGCGAATAAAAACAATGGCGCATGAGTTTTTTTAACAGAAAACCGAGGACTATTTTAATAGTGATGCGCTGTCTGTAGAATATACAATCTGTGGTCGGAACTCTCATTAAGCCGTGACCCGATACAAAATCTCATCTGTTGTTTTTTTTTTAAACAGCACAGCATGTCTGAACTTTCATTGTACACAAGTTGTTTGAAAAAAAAAACAACTAATGGACGAGCTTCATATCCTAAAAGGGGTCACTTATTTAGCAATCAAGCCCCGCTACAAAGAAAGGCAATTTAAGAACTTTGAGGGGGGGGGATAGACTTCTTTGAGATGGGAGGGGGGGGGGTCAGGTTACTGGAGACTCAAAATTATCAAGCGGCGGCCTTGACCGGTTTCAGCCCAGGGACTCCATAACATGTATCTTTGCTTGTTACCTGCTCTACAACATAAGAACCTCTGTGACCCAAAGGGGCAGTATATTGAACTTTCAGTGCAGGGGCGGCCTCAGGCATGTGCAAGCAGTGTACCTGCACAAAGCCGCCGCCACGAGCCTGGAGCCTTTCTTGTTCAGTGTTTTTATTTCTTTTTTGGGGTTTGGGTGAGTGGTTGTGTGTGTGTGTGTACATGTGTGAGTGCTCGGTTTAAAAGTAAATATAATGGCGGCACGATTTACTATAAAGTGTCTCTTTTGTTGTCGCAGACGGCGGCGAAGCCAACGACAGTGACGTCAGCAGCTACTACACGGCCCCTGAGCCGGACAGCGGGTCAGATCACGTCTGGCCATCCTTCGGCTACAAACAGAACAGAGTCATCAGCACTGGTGAGTTGACAACTTAGCTATCAACACAACTCACATTCAGGGCAGTTCTTATAGACAGGCAAACAAGACAACAACCGCCAGGGGACACCACTTCAATAAATGCCATCCCCCCACCTTCAAAATGGTCCCCTTAAACGACCCAACAAACACTTACGACTTGGGATCCCCCCCCCCCAAAAAAAAAAACCCCAACATCAGCAACATCCTCCCCCCCCAGGCCATCTTCATATATAAAAAATGGCTTAGTTTACATCTATTTGCCTACTTTTTTTTTCTTTCTCTACTGGTGCATAGTAATTTTATTCAGAGACACTGGGGGGTGCAATTTAAGGTGAGTACTGAAGAAGCTCAACTGGACATTTATTTTCCAAGGCAATTTTTTAATTACATTGCTCATTCTTAGTGTCGTTTGTTTTATTTATTGATAGGTCAGTTTTCAAGTGTGCAAATCTTTCTTACACAAGCACACTTTAATAGATACACAGAGACTCATACTTGTGAAATTATCCCCCCCCCCACTACACACACACGCCATACCACACCAAAATTACACAGTATGGCTTGAATGAAAAGATCTGTTCCTTAGCACCAGCCAGAGGCGTTCTTACTTTTTTCAGGGTGGGGGAGTAGGGGGGATGGCCCAGGGCAAAGTTAATGTTGGAAGCCTAGTTTTATTCATTGGGATGTAGGAAAAGTTACAGGGGGTGGAAAGGGGGGGGGGGCTAGGCTATAAAAAAGCAGCCAAGCCCGCCTCTTGCAAAGTTTTGGTTCCTAATAATATTTAACTCTCAATGGCCCTTCTGATCTCCCCCTCCCCGCTGTTGAGTCAAATTAGACAGTTGAGTTAACGGCAAAATTAATGTTTAGCAGTGGGCGGGGGCCCTAGGAAGCTGTCTAGTTAATGTTTAGCAGTGGGCGGGGGCCCTAGGCAGCTGTCTAGTTTGCCTATCTATAAGAACGTATCTGGCATCTTTTTTTTTATAACAAGTTTTGCATCATATACATATGGACTAAGTCGACTAAGATATCAAAGTAGCCACAGCAAATAAACAGCAGCCAGTCACCTTGACGCTTCAGTGTTCATAAAACTATTATTATTAACTATCACTCCAAACCATCAGTGTCAAAAACATTTTTTTTAAACAGTTATTATTTATAATTTTAACTGAACATAGCATTTCTTCCTCCTACATGTCGTCTCTACAATCCATCGAACATTTTCTTGTTTACCTGTGCCACAAGCACTTATTATTGTAAGTACGGTAACATTTCGGGAGGCGACAAAGCCTCGGTACCGGCCGGTGTCCCGTGCTGCTGATACATCCAGCATGAAGGTGTGCCGTGTGCTCTTCTCCTCCCGTGATGGAACTGTTTTTTTTTGACTGGCTTAGCTGTTGATTTGCCCTGAGATTCCAGACTTCCTACCGTCTGTGCTGCATTCTGGCAATCTCGTCTCTTTTACCTGGATACCCTGTGTGTGTGTGTTTTTTTTTCTATAGCATAGAATTAGACGTAAGTTGTTTTTTATTTTCCTTTTGGTAAACCGTTGCTTCTCCTAGCTGGTTAGATAGGGAGATATAATGAAAAATTGGAGATAGTTTTTGTGTGTTCTTTAGTTATATATATATATAAAATAATTAAACCGATGCCTTCTTTAATAAACATACAAAAAAAAAAAATAAAAGTGAAAAATAGTTTTATATATTCTGTTGTTTTTTTTTTTACCAATCAACTGAAATAGATGGATAATTTTTATTTGAATATTAAGCTTGAATAAATTCGACTGCACCAACCGCCATATAACAGCAACTATGAGAGGAAATCCATGTGCATGTATTCCCCATTCAACAGATAAAAAAAAATGAGACTTGCATTTAAACTTTCGCATTTTTCATCCATCATTCTTTCTACGTTGATCACTACTTTATTTTTGTTTTCATGTATCGCAATATTTAAAAAAAAAATTAACACTTTTAAAATCTACTTTGAAGCTTTTGTATTTTCCGTATACTATTCTTTAAATCTATTTTGGCCTCAACTTTTACAGCAAATTGGATTGCTTTTTTTAGTTGCTTTATATGCCAGGTGTTTTTCACATCTTACGTATTAAATAATTTGTACTGCTCATGTCAGGTGTACACATTGTCTTAATCTAATTCTGTTAGTCTTTGAAGGTTTTCATCAAAACAATGATATCAACATGGCGTTAAATTATTCTGGGAACTATTTGTCATTCCGCAGTGTATGTTTTGGTTTTAATCCGATTGCTGATACCTGAATCAGACTTCCAATGACGTCATTGCCTCTTGTCTATCAACATTCTCGGAAAAAGCCAAAGGTTATGAAGTTATACTACACCGGATGAATCCCGAAAGTAGAAATGCAGTGTCTTTTATGTGGGCCCAGCGTATTATGTTTTTTTTTATTATGGAGGCTGTAATTAATTTGATTGAAATCAAGCCCATTGGAACAACGTGCTAATAGTTGCTGTACAACATAATATCTTAAACAGTAAATTGTTTTTTGCCTTTGCTCCGCGCAACGTATAATTATATACATATGTATTGTTACCACAACCCATTGTCTTGAAAATCATTTCTGCCTTTTCTATATCTTTTAGCGAAAAAATCTGCCTCATCCATAAAAAAGAACAAAAATATGTTTTACACTTATATTACTTAACACCGACCCAGTATAGTACCTGCACTGAGCACCGACCCAGTATAGTTCCGTTACTGAGCACCGACCAGTATAGTACCGGAACTGAGCACCGACCCGGTATTGTACCGGTACTGAGCACCGACCAGTATAGTACCGTTACTGAGCACCGAACCAGTATAGTACCGGAACTGAGCACCGACCCGGTATTGTACCGGTACTGAGCACCGACCAGTATAGTACCGTTACTGAGCACCGACCCAGTATAGTACCGGTACTGAGCACCGACCCAGTATAGTACCGTTACTGAGCACCGACCAGTATAGTACCGTTACTGAGTACCGACCCAGTATAGTACCGGTACTGAGCACCGACCCGGTATTGTACCGGTACTGAGCATCGGCACTGAGCACCGACCCAGTATAGTACCGGTACTGAGCACCGACCCGGTATTGTACCGGTACCTTAAATCATGGGTGAATGGGGGGACAACATATTAGTGACTAGAGGTCGCTTTGGTTCTTATGCAGTCTTGACTACGACCCCAGTCAACCAATCGTCCCAATAGTGGTTTATAAGATCAAGAGATCAACGTCTCATTATTCATGGACTTAACACAAAGTGGGACAAAGTCAATACTTTCTTTTACCCCTGGGGACTAGTGGATTGATTCTGTCTGGAGAGCCTCCATCCTATAATCTATAAACTATCCGTTGAATATCATACATGTTCATTCCTTTATCAAATGTTACATTACTTTCCCCCATTTTCGTATTATAATTTTACATTGTACAATCCCATATTGAGAAACAAATTCTGAACTCTAGGAATCCTATTTTCTTTTACTGATGTTGCAGCCAAAATTCATCTTATTTCTTCTTCGCTACCTACTTCAGGTTTTATCTTAACCTCTTATCTAGTTGTTTATCATCTGACCTCACAGTTATTACCATCTCCTCTGCTTCCACATTCCCGCTATTTATAGCCTGAGTGTCTTTTTAGTTTATTTCTATTTTTAGTATTGCATTTCCATCGCTCAGTTAAAGTTTCAACTCAAGTTACATAGAATATGTTTCAAACTTTGTTTTTTCCCTATTGAAAATTTCAATACCAGCATCTCGGACTTTTTTGCTTAATGTTTCCTCCCTTACACCAAAACCTCTATTTCTCTGATGAACCAAAGGATCTGACATCTTATTGTGCGTGTATGAAGAGCCGTTCTTTATTCTTTGAGAGCCCAATGCAGATGGCGGAGACTTATTGAGATACTTGAACTCTCGGGGCCCTCTTAGCTCCAGTTTAATGTATATTAATAATGGAAAGGGCCCATTAGGCTGTTGGGGGGGGGGTAGGTTTACCTTTCCCTAAGAACGTTTCTGTAAACCTGAGCACACCAGAGTGTCTCCTAGATCGTTTCACAACCTCAAGGAAGATGGTATGTAAAGACGGAAACAACTCTTTTAAAAAGAGGTTCTCAAAGTTTGGATTGGGCGACCCACTGATGAATTTTAGATGTGTCATGATTACATTTGATTGATGAAGAAGAGATGTTTGCATAACTAACACTCCACAATGTGTTATATCCAATACACAAGTATTGTTTTATTTACTGACATTGATGGGTAGTGAAAACTTAAACATTTTTTTAGTGGATCACGAAGTGTAAAAAGTTCGAGAACCTTCTGCTCTACGCCGTACCTGAGGATGGTTGTAGCGTTACTTTTATGTCCTTGAGGGGGCGTTCGACCCCCACGGGAGTACCCGAAGATGATAAATATTAAAGATTATAAGGTGATTGTCCCCCCAACCTTTGGAGCAAACACATCATGGCGTGCTTTCATTTGTTTCTAAGTTTCGCGCCACCTTTCTCCCTGTCTTCCATTTTGTTGCTGTTCATTTTGTATTAAAGTTCTGTGTAAAAAAATATTTCATCGCACCTCAAATAAAACATGCTCCAAAAACTATTTTTTTGAAAACAGAATAATTTAACTTGATGAAACTGTCCAATCTTGATAACATGTTAAAATCTCGTAACTTTGCGAAACTGGTTATTGTAATTCAGCAGCGAATGTTCTAATTTTTTTTATCCAATTGTTGGTGACGAAAGAAAAAAAAGACTGCCCATGACGTCTTTATTTATTATTATATTCTGTGGCTGATCCACAGATTAGATATTATAGGCTGATCTAACCAATAGCTTTCGTTAATGACTAAACACATATAGTTTTCAATTCATGGCTTGTTAAATTGATAAATAAAATATCTTCAAGGTTCATTTAATAATAAAAAAAAAACGAACAAACTCAGAACGACTAAGTACATATTCTTTTTTATTTTTATTTACCAAAATGATTTTGACTGTAACTACCACTGGCGCGTTCTAAAACTATATGGAAGCTACCAACTCAAAAATTCGTATCAACCACAACTCCACCTCAGTCTATTTACTTCCATCTTTTAGTATATATATAAAATAAAATGTTAACAGTAGTTATCTGTTATCTAACGACTGGCGTTCACACATACAGGCCTCCAAACCTTCTCCTATATCTACCCGCCTCCTTTCCGCTGCCCCCACCTGTTCACCAAAACAAACTGCTCAGGCAAAGAGAATTTTGACCAACAGCCAACTTATTAGCTCACCAAGAGAACTGAATAAAAAAAAAAGACAACAACAACGTAGACGTTAAGACTGGATAAGAAAAGAAACCATAGATCAGTATATATAGCAATAGCGAATGTAGGTGTGGGTAGACCAGTATATATAGCAATAGCGAATGTAGGTGTGGGTAGAACAGTATATATTGCAATAGCGAATGCAGGTGTGGGTAGAACAGTATATATAGCAATAGCTAAGGTAGGTGTGGGTGTTAGGGGGTAGGTTGTTTTTTTTAGAGCTCCTGTAGGGTCAGAATGACTTGTTTTTCGAATACCTACCTGTAAAAATGTTTTATTCTGTACAATGACTCAATGTGTATGCCAACATCAGCTCCCTCTGAAATTAAATTCTTAGGCCTTAACGAGCCTTAATGTCTTTATTTATTCATTTATATTTTTTTTATTAAAAAGCAACATCCGCTTTGATTATTGAATCTTTTGGGCTATGTTGGTTAAATGTCCGTGATTTTCTTAAGGGACCTTCCACACATTGTATAACGCATGAAGCTATCTGTTTGTGTGTGTGTATATGTGGGGGGGGGGTAGTTTATGTCTGCTATATGGGGTTTACTTGCCTCTGTTATATAATTAGGAGGGTCTTTTATTTCTTTAAACAAATATATTGTTGTTATGTGGAAGGGTGGGGGTTATTTATTATTATTATTGACAAATAGTCTGTGAATGGTTCGTTACAGTTAATACACAGGTATCTGTCATTGAATAGTTTCAGAATTGAGTGTTGTGGTGATTCTTCCCTCAAACCAACCACATAAACGCACGCGTGCACATGCAAACGTACGCACACATCACACAAAACACAGCATTAGCATTACAATAGGAAATAAAAAACGACCGGTTTCAATAATTAAGCTTCCCATCTTGTTATATAGTGTACGCCTATTTCTTGAAGTACATGCATGTTGTATTTATGTTGAAAAGTACGGCTGCACCTGGCATCCAAGTATATTGGAATGCGTTGACAAGTATTTGGCAATGTTAGTTGAGCTCAAACTACCGTATTTAATGCAATAAAAAAAAGTGGATTGGTGGCGCTTTAGTAATGAGCTGGATCTGTATTATGTAGTCCGATCTGCATGCTGTGGGTTCAACTCCCGGCGTGGAACTACTAAACCTAAGAGATAAATATTTCATCATTTCAGTGACATTACAAAGTCCAACCAAAGAAAATACAGGTTACTTTTAATTCAGAAACTATCCATAATTTCTCCGGTCAGAATAGAGTGCATTGAGTATACATTGCGAAACACAGCTGTGTATGTCAAAGTATAAATTAAAATGAATCAACACATTTAACGATATACATATATGCTTAGCATAAGAACAAACAGTACACGAACGACTTCGTCATTAGAACTAAGTCTCTCCCGTCAATGTGTTTCAATGTGTTAGTTATTCTATATGTGTCAGTATCTGTTCTCAGTGAGAATTCTGTAGGCATACCTGTTAAATGTTTATAGACATTTGTTTGTCAGCGAGTATTTATCTCCTGCGATTATGTGTATTTGTCTGTGAGTGTATCCACTTACAATAATGTATGATAGTTTCTTCACTTAACGTCCTTCATGAATTTGGCTATGATACATGACATTCAATCTATCTTTTACCCATCACTAATTGTAGCATTCACTCTTTTATTTCAGAGGGAAGTATCACACACATTGATTGTTTTGTGGGCAGAGTTTCGCCTTCGGAAATATCCTGGTCAAAAGATGGTAAGCCCATCAAAGAAGGAGATGGAATCTGCATAAAACATCAGCGTGAAACCAGCAGTCTAATCTTTTCGAAAACAAAGGCCAGTAACTCAGGAAAGTACACCGTAACAGTCGTCAGCTCCAGTGGGAAACAATCAACAAGTGTAGAGCTCATTGTGGTAGAAGGTAAACTTTAGTGTGTCACTGTCTGGTTCTGCCTCTTGTAGACATTTTCAACAGCTGAAGAACATATTTAATTTCACCACACACACAAATCAAATTTGATTAACTGGTATTTATAATTAAATATTTATATTAAGCGTTTAACCGAAAACATTGTGATATATAATAATTACTTCTACCAATTTCTCTTTATTTAAATCTCATTTTGTTTAAAACATCTTCATTTAGCTCCGATGTGACATTTTTATTGCAAGCTAGTAAACTATATTAAGAAAAGCTCACTTTGTTATACAGTGTCAGTTTTTTTTTTTTCAATCTACAGAATTAATTGAAACTGACACATCCACTGACAAAACAAATGGTGACATCACTGACCAAGACACTGGATCTGAAACTGCCACAGAGGACACTCAGGAAGGAGTTATACAGACAAGTGGAAGCTTACAGGAAGGGTTAATAGTGATCACACAATTTGAGGACCACCAGGAAACATTTCAAACTTCAATCACAGGTGAAGAATATTTGGAATCTCATTGGGACATAACACAGAAGGAAATAACAGTTAGCTTAGAGGAAGACAATAAGGAGGTTGAAAGACATCAAGCTGAGTTGAAAGCTAGAGAAGAAGCTGAGCTTAAAATAAAAGAAGAAGAGAGACTCAAAGCTGAACTAAAAGCTAAAGAGGAAGAAGAGAGACTCAAAGCTGAATTAAAAGCTAAAGAGGAAGAAGAGAGACTCAAAGCTGAATTAAAAGCTAAAGAAGAGGAACAGAGACTCAAAGCTGAATTAAAAGCTAAAGAGGAAGAAGAGAGACTCAAAGCTGAACTAAAAGCTAAAGAGGAAGAAGAGAGACTCAAAGCTGAATTAAAAGCTAAAGAGGAAGAAGAGAAACTCAAAGCTGAATTAAAAGCTAAAGAGGAAGAAGAGAAACTCAAAGCTGAATTAAAAGCTAAAGAGGAAGAAGAGAAACTCAAAGCTGAATTAAAAGCTAAAGAGGAAGAAGAGAGACTCAAAGCTGAATTAAAAGCTAAAGAGGAAGAAGAGAGACTCAAAGCTGAATTAAAAGCTAAAGAGGAAGAAGAGAGACTCAAAGCTGAATTAAAAGCTAAAGAGGAAGAAGAGAAACTCAAAGCTGAATTAAAAGCTAAAGAGGAAGAAGAGAGACTCAAAGCTGAATTAAAAGCTAAAGAGGAAGAAGAGAGACTCAAAGCTGAACTAAAAGCTAAAGAGGAAGGAGAGAGACTCAAAGCTGAATTAAAAGCTAAAGAAGAGGAGGAAAAGAGACTCAAAGCTGAACTAAAAGCTAAAGAGGAAGGAGAGAGACTCAAAGCTGAATTAAAAGCTAAAGAAGAGGAGGAACAGAGACTCAAAGCTGAATTAGAAGCTAAAGAGGAAGAAGAGGGACTCAAAGCTGAATTAAAAGCTAAAGAGGAAGAAGAGAGACTCAAAGCTGAATTAAAAGCTAAAGAGGAAGAAGAGAAACTCAAAGCTGAATTAAAAGCTAAAGAGGAAGAAGAGAGACTCAAAGCTGAATTAAAAGCTAAAGAAGAGGAGGAACAGAGACTCAAAGCTGAATTAAAAGCTAAAAAGGAAGAAGAGAGACTCAAAGCTGAATTAAAAGCTAAAGAGGAAGAAGAGAGACTCAAAGCTGAATTAAAAGCTAAAGAAGAGGCTGAGCTCAAAGCTAAAGAAGAGGAGGAGCATAGACTCAAAGCTGAGCTAAAAGCTAAAGAAGAAGAAGAAGAAGAGAGGCTCAAAGCTGAACTAAAAGCTAAAGAAGAAGAAGAGAGACTCAAAGCTGAAAAAGAATCTGAGCAAAAATCTAAAGAAAAAGTTGAGCAAAAAGAGGGAAGATTTAACGCTGAGCTAGTAAATTCTGAAATATCTGAAAGTGAAAAGACTGGAATTAAATTTAGTCTACAAAGTGAAGTTACAACTGAGGAAAATAAGAAATCTAATATTGTTCTAGACACTTCAGTTTCTGCTGAGTCAACAACAAGCGACCATCTAAAAACTAACCTAGAAACCCAATCTGACATCACTGTAGATTTTGATTCCACAGTCAGTGAAACCACAACACAATCTTTGGTAGATTTTGAGACTAAAGTTGAAGAGGTTGACAGTGGTTTTCAAGTCAACTTTACAACATCAGATCATCTTGAAACTAATCTTAAAGCTCAATCTGGCACCAGTTTAGAATTTGAATCAACTGTTAGTGAAACCACAACACATTCTTCACCAGATTTTGACACTAAAGCTGAAGAGGCTAAGAGTGGTTTACAAGTTAGCTTTACAACATCAGAGAGCAGCACTAAATCTTTAGACGGCAGTGTTGAGAGAGATTTACAAGTAAGCTTTACAACCACAGAGAGCAGCACTAAATCTTTAGACAGCAGTGTTGAGAGTAATTTACAAGTTAGCTTTACAACATCACAGAGCAGTACTAAATTTTCAGAGGAAGGTGTTGAAAAATTAGAGCCTCACTTTGAATTTACAACTGACGAAAGCCAAAGCAAACCACAGAAAGAATTTGATTCTTCAGCTACTAAGCCAGACTTTACAACCCCTGTGCCCCATTCTCTGGGAAGTTCGGGTGAACTACTTTTTGAGACCTCTGTTGAAGAGACCAGCCCAGCCAGTGTTAACGTCAGTTTTGAAACAGCCGTAGATGCAAATAGCTATCTGGTCCAACCAGAACCTGTCTCTCATCTAGATGCTATTTCATCAGTTTCCATCTCTGACAAGAAACAACCTGAGGAGTTAAGTGAGTTGGTTCTCAATACACAGACTGGGCTTGACTCTACAGAATCTCTTGTCCTTGAAGCTGTTGTTAAAGAGCAGCTTGAAGAGCCAGTGAAGGCAGACGCTTCCACTGCACCACAGCAAGGTGAGGATAAGAAGCTTAGAGCACCACAGGTAACAGGCAAGATGGATGACTGTGTGACAGAGCTCGGAGAAACTGCTCGGTTTGACTGCAGAGTATCGGCTTACCCTGATCCTGAGATTACTTGGTGGGTAACAGTTTCATGTATCCATGATCATTATAAATAAAAAAAATTTGAATTATTATTACTTTTATGTATTAAATTATCATCATTTATAATGTAATAAACCATCATCACTTTTATGTAATAATTTATCACAAGTAAAGTTCACTTCTATGTTCATTGTGTGATGGATTTAGTTCTAACATTTTATAATGATAATGGAAATATTGAGAAATAATCTAATTTATTTTTGTTAATTTGGAAATTTCATTGAATAGAATCTTACAGTATTCATGAATGTATTTTGGTTTGTTACGGAAACTGTTTTTTCTTTGTGACTAAATTGATATATTGTATATCAGGTTTAAAGATGGTCACAAAGTGGTTCCTTCTACTAAATTTGAATTGATCAACTTCCATGATGACATATTCTCACTTCTCATCAAGGAAGTGAGCACACTAGATAGTGGCTGTTACACCTGCCAAGCCAAAAATGAGTATGGGGAGGCTAAATCAGAAGCTCTACTCAATGTTTTAGGTAGGGCTTCAAGTGTTTTTAAAATACTTGCCACTTGGGTTTATTTATTTCACCGGCTACTCTATCACTATACGGACATTTTATTTTCATGAAAGAACTTTATTTATTACTAATGAAATAAATTGATAAAATGTATTTTCAATTCTTAAATGTAATCAAACATAGATAAAATTTACAAAAATAAAACTACAAATCATTTGAATGTAAATAAATAATTTTTTTTTAGTTAAAACATGTATATGTATAGTAATTAGTTTACCAGTTCTCTTCCTTTGTTAAAAAAAGTCTCTTTTTTATTTTCTTTTTATAAATGTTTGAAATATTTTATATTTATTAGAATTTGATTATATGTTGTTTTTCATATAGATAAAAAAATCTAATTAATAAATTTTAAATTAGTTTTTCATAACTATTTTTTATTCTCTATATCTTTTTTTCCTTTTGTATCAAACTATTACTTCAGTAAACAAATGTCATTTTAATTAAATTCTGATAATTTAAGAGATAGGATGGGACTGTATGATATAGTGTTTAACTGTCAAGTTCTTTAAAACAGAATTTTAACTGTGCCATCACTGGTGAAATGTTTCTTACGTTGAACTTTGCAGATCAAAAGGAGAAAATAACTGATGCTCATGTTGCTCCTTGCTTTTTGACCAAATTCTATGACATTGAAGCTGTGGAGGGTGTCCCGGTTGAGTTTATATGTGTGATATATGGCAACCCAGAACCTACTGTAACTTGGCTGTTGAATGGAAAGGAAGTGGAGATCAGTTCTGAAATATTGACCCGAAGACAAGAGGACTCAGTAATGATAGCATTCAGGTGAGGGTCATTGTAAATTTTATCCTTTTATTTTAGTGCCAATTTTTTAAGTTTTATAAATGTAAACAGATATATTTTTGGTAAAACTTTAAGAGCAACATAACTTAAAAGTTAGAATAATGCCATCAGAGATATTGGCTGAATAAAAATATGATTAAATCAGGTTATTTAATATTTTGCTTCAAAGCAGTTAAGCTGAAAAATGGTTAACACAACAAATTTGACTTTATAGCAAAGAAAAGATTTGAATTTATTTGACATGCTATTATGTTCCACTTAAAGAATTTCTTCGAAAAACAGACTATAATTTCAACAATTCTATTTTAAGAGCTCAAGGCATCTAATGATACTATTACATCTAATGATACTGTTACATCTAATGATATTGTTACATATCAATAGGTCTGTTCAACTCAGTCATTCTGGGGAAATCATCTGCAAGCTTAAGAATGATTCAGGGGAGGCCATCTGCAAGGCCCGTTTAAAAGTCAAAGAAGACATCAGTAAACGTGGCAACCGGCCCATATTTTTGGAGCAGCCCACTGACAAAGAGGTCATTGAAGGTGAGGAGGTCACTTTTGAATGTGTCATTTCTGGGCTGCCTGATCCTGATGTCACTTGGTACTTTAATGGGCGTGAGCTGTACGAGTCTCGACGAAGAACTATGAAGCGTAAAGCCGGCCAGAAATATATCCTGACATTGCGTGAGGTTGTCCCTGAGAATGCTGGTGTGTACACATGTAAGGCTGTCAACCGTGCTGGAGATGCTTCCTGTGCAGTTGAGCTGTCTGTGAAAGAGTTGCCAACTGAGCAAATGTATAAAGGGTAAAAAAAAAAATTTTTTCCACATCTTTTACAATTTTAATTCAGTCATAAATCTTATTAAATTTTACAGTAATATATTCAAAACTGGTTTACAAAGTGCAATACAGTTAATATATAAATATATTTTGACAATATTTACCATCATTATATTACTGTTTAGTATACAGAATTATGTACTGTTTTATCTGACTAAAATAAAAAGAGTAAATAATTGTAGCGTATTTGGTCATATTCACCGTCATTTAAAAAATATAACAATTTTTTTTAAAAGAAATAAAAAATTTTTTTTTCTTTATTTAGGGTTGGTGCTGAGTTCGACACTGCTAAGTATTCCTTCCCACCATCTTTCACTCGTCGCATCCAGGACACCACCAGCACACCAGGCAGAATGGTCAGATTTGAGGCCATGGTCATTGGAATTCCTGAACCAGAAGTGGAATGGTATGGCTGTAAATCAACATTTCACACAACTTAAAAATTAATTTTTTTTTTTTTATAAAGATGAATTATTTACAAAATTACTAAAAATAACTGTAGATTGAAACTTTGAAATTGTGTTGTTTAAGCAGTATAAAAAACCTTTTTATTTCTTGACTGAAATATTTGTTGTTTTGAATTTTAAACAAACAATAAAACTGGTTATTATTGTGTATTACAGGGTCAAAGATGGATTCCCCCTGCGAGCTGGGCCAAAATACAAGATGGGCCGGGAAGGTCACACGTCAATATTGGTGGTTGATAACTGTGACAGCATTGATGAGGGAACTTATACCTGTAACATTTACAATGATGCTGGCAAGGCTTCTTGCTCTGCTCAGTTGAGAGTTCAAGGTCAGATTAATCTTCATAAACTGAAGTTAAAAAAAACAACCTATGTGACAGAAACAATTTAACATTCTATTAGCTCACTGAACTAAACAATTGTTTTACATACTAGATATAGAGTTTTTGTTACAATAGTCTTATTCAAATACTTGTTGTTTTGCTTTTAAAAAAAATCAAAACTACCATTAATTTAAAAAAAAAAAATCCAAACTACCATTATTTTTTTTAAATTTCACAGAAGAAAAGTTCCGTCCTTCTGTGCCAAGATTCTATTCACCTAGCATTGCTAGAGAGAGTTACACAGGATCGCCCCCATCCATAAGAAGGTCTATTGCCCGGGAGATACCTCTTGAAGGTTAATCAACACTTACTTTTGAAATTTCTCACTATATTTGTTTGATGTAACCTTCTTAAACATATGAATATTTTTCCACTATACAAGTGGTTCTTATACAGTTTATAATGTGTATAACAGCATCGTACTCAGTAAAAATATAAATGACTACACCATTCATATGTGCATATATTATCCATTTAATACTGCCCTTAGTCCATATGAAACACACAAGATAACTGACCAGCACAAGTTTCACAATACAACTGACCAGCACACGTGTTCACTCAATCTCATTCTAATACCAATCATACGCTGATTTTCTCCCCTGACTATTCATACCATGATCAGTCATACATAACTCCATACACACACACACAGCATTTTTAGCCCAAAGTATTGCTTGCTTAAAAATCTAGTCGGGTTCTCATTATAATTTTTTATTGAACTTTTAAAAATTTTTTTACAGATAAAATCCCATCAATGCCCATCGACAAGCCAGTCCTTCTGGATATCAAATCCAATTCTGTCAAACTTTCTTGGATGCCTGCACCAACTGCTGGTTTGCCAGAGAATGCCCAAAGAATTACTTACACAATTGAAGCTAGGGAGCTACCCAATAACAACTGGGTTAGGTAATCAAAGATTCCTAGTTTTGATGTTGAGAAATGATTTCATTCTGTGTTATAGACAACAGCCAATTGTTGGTCTGAAGAAACTAATTTATCCATTCTTAAAATATTATAACTGTAGTGGATTTTTAAAAAATCTTACAACCATACTAAGGCAATGCTTAGTTTTAAAAAAACTTACTGAGGAAAAATTCTTATATTACTAGATGAAATTTTTAAAAATATCTTGCAACCTCACAACACAATGAGCATTTTAGATAAAAATGAACTGCTGTAGTAATTTATTTTGGTTCTTTATTTGTTGTTCATCAGATTGGAAGGCAACATTGAGGCTACCACACATTATGTCAACAATTTAAAGCCCGATAAAGAATACATGTTCAGGGTGAGGGCAGACAACCGCTATGGAGTCAGTGAGACAACTTTACCCTGTACACTCAAAGCTAGAGAAGGTATGCTTACAATTTATGAACAAAATTTGTTTTTTCTATGTGTAACATTTTAAAAAAATAACTTCAATGTCAAATAATGAACAATAACTTCAATGTCAAATTTCAAAATAAAAAAATAACAGCAAAGAAATGTCTCCAAATAGATTTTTCATATCTGTTGGTTAATATTTCACTGATATCCGCTGTAAAAACTCTGAACTTGACTAACTTTAAGATGTGACAGTTATACATTTTTAAAGAACTTTAATGGGTTTATTGCATTATGGGTATTTAAAAAAAAAATGTATTTTTCCTAAAATTTCATTATATGAATAAACAAAATTTGCTATTAAGGAAAATGATTTTATATTAAAAATACTACTTGTGCATTATTTAATTTTCCTGTTTGAACATTTTTTTTATAGATTTAATTAAATGCTAACCATCAAAGTTGTACATTTTTTTTTCTAGAACCAAAGAGAAGAGAGTCTGTCTTGAGAGAAACAGAAACACCAAGTAAGAGAAGAAAAACATCAACTCATTCATATTTATGTTTATGTATGAGACTTTCCAATACCATAGTATTGTATGGGGAACCCCCCCCCCCACACACACACATTTATAGTATTTCATAAATTGTATGCATACTTTTAAAAACAATAATTGTGTGTGGACAATACCATTTATCCTAAACATTAGTTAAATTTGCTGTGCAGAAAATTATTGTCAGAAATGTAAACATATTTACTTAAATTTAAAAATCATTTTTTTTCCATTCAAAAGTTTAGGTCATGAATTTTTTTTTAATCATTTATTTTGTAGATTAATAAATGTTTTGTTTATATTAACTTTTCAGTTCGACCTGTTCTGCCTAAGACAAAACCTTACGTTTCTGATATTGGAAAGGAGACAATTCAGCTGGGCTGGAAGCCAGCAGAGATACCTTACCCTGGCAGATCCATGTCCATGCCACCAGTCTCTTACAGGGTCGAGGCCCAAAAATTGCCCAGTGAGGAGTGGGTCCCATTGGCCAGCCGTGTTAGGAAGCCCAGTCTGTACCTATCTGATCTAGAGCCTGACAGAGACTACAACATTAGAGTCAGAGCACAGACTCCCTATGGAGTCAGTCAACCAACTGAACCAATATGGATACCTCGAGCTAAAGGTTTCTTTTTTTTTTTTTTTTTTCTATGACTTGTTGAATTAGGATATTGAATTAGGTACAGTGGATTCCGCTTAATTGGGGCACCGCTTAAGTGGGCAGCTGCTTATTTGGGACAAATCTCAAAGAAACCAAACCAAGAAGCCAATAGTAAATTTGTATGTTTAATTGGGACAAAAAGCCTCGGTCCCGATGTGTCCCAATTAAGCGGAATCGACTGTATTTCTTTTAATAAATCTGTTATATTTTTTTTGTGTGCTAAAAGTTTTTCATTTTTCAATAAACAGAAATTTTCTCAGTTCAACCCCCAGCTTAATTCCAATTTTTATTATTTATGAATGTAAAAATGAAAATTTTT
This sequence comes from Bulinus truncatus, assembly GCA_021962125.1. Classification (NCBI taxonomy): domain Eukaryota; kingdom Metazoa; phylum Mollusca; class Gastropoda; family Planorbidae; genus Bulinus; species Bulinus truncatus. The sequence continues at coordinate 767,739 of JAGDYQ010000292.1, read as the reverse complement.
TAATGTCTTGAGTTTTTTGTTCCCTAGCATTCACTGGGGTTCCTGTTTCTAGACCAACAATTTCTGAGATTGAAGAAGGAACAGCTAGACTTCAGTGGAACAGAGTGGACATTCCAGCTTTTGATCGTCTTGAGGAACCCTTGCTGTACATGATTGAAATGCAAGAGCCACCTTCTTATAGGTCAGTTTATTTATATGAAAATCTAATTCACTGATGCAGTTAAATTTTTCAGGACAAAAAAAATTAACAATAAAAATTGTAATTTAAATAGCATAACAAATTTATAGAGCAAGAATTTGTGTAATTAGCTTTGAATCAATTTATATTCCATTATAATTTTGAGCTCATTCTACTAAAAGTACTAATACATATAAAAATATAAACTTATATATTGAACAGTGTTTTTTTTAAAATGATTTTTGAATTCTCATTATATTAAAGTTATTTTTTTTTTTCAGATGGCGTGAACTTGCTCGTCGTGTTCCAACTAACCACTACATAGTTCGTGATCTTGACCCAGCCCAGGATTATCGGTTTCGAGTACGTGCAGAGTCCCTTGATGGCCTTTTGAGTGAACCAAGTCCAGCAACTTCTGTCTTTCGAACACTTGGTTGGTGTCTTTTGTTAGAATAAGAAAAAATATACATATGTATATACATTTCTGTACTCACAGACTTTACTCAAATATGCCAGACAGATCAACTAATGTTAAATGTACCCAGCATAGGTAATTTCTCCAAAACATGTTTAAATCCAAAAGCTAAATTAATTTCAAATACTTCAAAAACTATTTTATTTGCTTTTAATTAACTAGTTATGCTTCCTTTGACAGACAGTCCAAATATGAATAAGCATTGTTAATTTGTGCAACATGTCGCTGTAGATATTTAGGCACTCAAATTAAAGGAAATGTATAAAATGAGAACATTTCATTTCAGCTTTGACACACACACCTGTTGACAGACTAGAAGTAGAGGAGTATGATGCAGATCTGCAAAGTGCTAGGTTGTCATGGAGACGTGTGGAGGTACCACCTTATGGAGATCAGGACAGCACTCTGTTGTACATGATTGAGTAGGTTCCCTTCATTCTAAAATTATAATGTCACCTTTGAAACATATACATGTGTATATAATTTTTTAATCTTTCAAAAACTAATTCTTCATCAGATGAAGCCTAAATGTTGACTTATATTTTAAAATTCTTCAGGTAAATATTTTTTTGAATTTAATAAAATGAATTTCATAGATATGAGACACCTCAGCTAGAAGGTTGGCGCCCTCTGGTGAGCGGGATCCCAACCACACGCTACCACGTGCCGGACATTTCACCTACAGACGACTACAGGTTCAGAGTGAGGGCTCTGAGTCCTTATGGAGTCAGCCCCCCGTCATACCCAACTGGATTATACAGGAATTTAAGTAAGTGTCTCTGTTTTGTATGTTTCAAATGTTTTTAAATATATTTTGATCATTGAGAGTCTTCAGTATAGATGGACTAAACAATCTAATTTCTTTGTTTCTTGCATCTGCAGGTCCCATGCGTCCTTTGGCTCAAGATTTACGTATCAGTGATCTGGAACCGTCTGGTCTTAGGTAGGATATAATCTGCATTTAAAACTTAATCCTTTTAACTGTGCTGTTGTGTATTTTATCCGTTTGATGTGACTTAATATGTCAATCTATGCAACTGAATTTAAATTAATCTCTTTGAAATATTGTTGTGTACGACAGCAGTAAATAGGCCAAAAGAACTTTTTACTTTCTGAAATGATTTTATTTTTAGCATCCTATTAAATTCTGAAGTAATTAATCAGTTTTAAAAAATGGTTTTACAATAGGCAGTATAAACCGTTTCTACTTTCAAAATTAAATTATGTAAATTTCTTTCAGGTTGTCTTGGAGATCAGCCTTAGTCCCACCCATCAAACCAGGAGAACCATTCTCCTATCAGATTGAAGCATTGGAGTATCCACAACGAGACTGGAGACCCCTGGCATCGAATATACAGGACACCAGCTATCGCCTTGGGGGTTTGAAGCCTTCCACAGATTACTCATTTCGTGTGAGGGCGCTCACTCCATCGGGTCTCGCTGACCCAGCCCCTCCTGTCACTTTGACTTCATTGCCAGGTAAATAAATTTCAACAGCACGGACTTTTTAAAAATTGCATCAATTGGTAGAGAATGTCAGAGAGATGATATATTACTTTCAATATCTAATACTAAATCTTTTAATGCCATAATTGTTAGTGTTTTATTAGTTCATTTTTCACAAAGATATAAATAAAATTAAAACTTTGAAGAAACTTATACAAAAGTTTCATTCGTCACTATTAGTGAGGCCAAGATTTCCTGTGAGGGAACCCATTGTCACTGACTTGGGAAGTGAATCAGTGAGACTTCAGTGGAAACCTGCTGAGCTTCCATATTACTCACGCCACTCCACCCCCATTACATACAATGTGGAATATCAGGTTAGCTAACTTTGTTTGTGTAGGTAAAAGATTTTTTTTTTAATGCAATGAAAAAATTTATGAACGGTTCTACGAGTTTTTGTCTAGAAAAATGTATTATTTATACACGTATTGACGGATAAAAATAATAAGTAATCTTCAGTAAAATGATGCTTAAAGATTTTATTTATTTGTTGAGAATAGCTTCACTCCTTTAGTAATTAATATTTAAAAAAATAAAAATAGAAAAATGTTTCTGCAAAAGGCTTTTTTTAGTGAATAGTTGTGAATCTGTATTTTTATAATTTTTGTTAAAGTTGTTTGAGTATTTTAACAGTAAAATTTTTTTCTTATTTTTTTTTGCCATCAAAAGGAAATTCCCGGCAGAGACTGGACAACAGCAAGTAGAGGGATCAGTGATTCATCTTATGTGGTCCGTGGGCTTCGCAGTGACAGGGACTATCGTTTTAGAATTTGCCCTGAGACTGAATATGGTGCTGGAGAATACAGCCTTCCTGTACATGTTCACAGGCGGACAGGTATTCTATACCTTTTATATATCGCTGCTGTATATACACCTATGTTGCTTATATTTTCTTTTAATATGTCTTATTGTTATATGCAGTTGATACTCATTTGAATGACATAATTGTTTTGAAAATAGACCTTAAATGAATCTTTAAAAAATAAATGGCAGTACAGAAATATTTACAGATTGATTAATGAACTACTTTTCAGCTCCAATCCTGCCGACAAGAGAGCCTGTTCTATCCAATGTCACCCCATCCTCGGCCACTCTCTCATGGCCCTCAGCCTCCCTGTTGTCTGGCACGCCCAGCCGCCCAATCCTGTACAGGGTGGAGGGCAGGGAGCCACCCAACTCCACGTGGTATGACGTGGCTAACAGGGTACCTTCAACATCTTACAATCTGCAGTTTCTGTACCCTGACCAGTCCTACATGTTCAGAGTCTTTGCAGACTATGACGGGGTGGAGAGTGAGCCCACTTTGGCTGTCTATTTTCCTTGCAGAGCAGGTATGTAAATTAGTAAAAAAAAACATTTTAATTAGGTCGCACACAAGTGAACTCTGTCATTTGATTTTTTTTTACACATAGGTTTATTTGAAAGATTAATTTTTAAAGATTAATTGGGCAGATATTTCAAGGCAGACAAATTTGACAGATTTTTCAATTGAAAAATATCATTGCATCTCTCAAGGTCCACCAAAAATGCCCAGGGATGCACCATATGTTTCTAGTGTTCAGCCAGAGTCTCTAATTCTCAGCTGGAGATCTGTGGAGTTGCCGACTCGCATAACTGACTATTCTCCAGTGACTTACAAGATAGAAGTTAGTAGAAATCCTTTCTGTTTTCACTATTTTTTTTTAGTACAAAGAAAAAAATAATGTAAATATTTATGGGTAGATGATGTTGACATGATCAAGTAAAAGATGGCATCATGCCATTCACATATTTCCCCTGGCATGTGACAACAGATGCCTGAATATTATTTCAGTTATTTCATTAATATTTCTTTTGTCTCTTAGTACCCATTGTTGTTGGGGGACTTCATGGACACTTCAGGTCTCTTTTTTTTTCTGTCTTGCGGCCACTGGTTTGCTTGGGATACTTTGGCCATTCCAGTCCTTAAAATATACATAATTACTTGATACTGTTTATAATATTATCCCAGTGTTATATTTTTGCAACAATATTATTTTAAAAAAATTAAGGAAAGTATAATGAAAACTGTATGAAATTGTAATAATTGATATATGCACAATTTTTGTTGTATTAATTAATTGTCAAAATTTTTAATACTTGGCATGTTTATTTATTAAGAGTACTTTTATTGCAATGACCAGGTACAAGAACATCCAAGCTCAGAGTGGCGTCCCTTGGAAAGAAAGATTCCACAAACCCACTTTCATATCACTAAACTGCGTCCTGATCTGGATTACTCTTTTCGAGTTAGGGCAGAGAATGAATATGGCGTCAGTGACCCAACAGATGCTGTCCTTGTTAGAAAAAGAGCTGGTGAGGATCATTATATTAATAGTTGTATGCTTCTGTCTTCATCTCCACAAATGTCCTGTCCTAAGATCACTGTATTAATAGTTGTATGCTTCTGTCTTCATCTCCACAAATGTCCTGTCCTAAGATCACTGTATTAATAGTTGGATGCTTCTCTCTTTATACCCACAAATGTAAATTAAAATCTTGAAACACTTTTTCATTTTTTCCAGAATCTAGAAAATGTGTTTGCTATTTATCTGAAGTATTTTAATGATTAAATTATTGCCTTGCTCTTATTTTCTGTATGTCTGATTTTCTATTTGCAGTTCCCCCAACGTTATCACCACATGAACCTTTGATATCTGATGTCAGAGGAGACTCCTTGAGGTTGACCTGGAAACCTGCAGATGTTCCATCTTATCTGACAGATACAGTCCCTATTACTTACACTATACTCATGCAGGTAAATACAAATTTGTTTTTTTAAGTGTTTCCTTTAAAAAGTTGCAGCAATACATTTTTGCTCTATTGCATGTACTTGTAAAAATCAGGAAACTAAAGGTTTTTGATACGAAATGATTAATACTTAATGAATAATGTTACCAAATGAATAACACTTTACAAATCAAGGAAAGAAGAAAATAACTATTTGCATAATGGCTCCATATCTGAATTTTCTTATTTTGATTTTTCCATAGTGAATTTCTATTTCTCACATTTTTTTAATCATACTAAATATTATCATGTCATATTTCTTAATATTTTCATTTTTACATACATTTTCTTCTCTTGGAAACATAATTATATCCATTTTTAATTCCCCTCAGAAAAATGGATAAAAATATTTTTTTTTTCAAATTCTAAAATCCACAATTTTAAATCACATTGATCTTTTTCAGTTTTGAGTATTGTACTTGTGCATTTAAGTCCATGCATGCATTTTTGCTAGAAATGAAAATAAAGAACTTACTGTGAAAAATGTCACCCTTAATAGGAAGGAGGAGATCCAAATTGGCAGCCACTTGCCAGACGTGTGGCAGGCACAAGCTACTATGTGACAGGCTTATCACCAGACAATGATTACAATTTTAGAATTCAGGCAGAAAACAATTTCGGCACCAGCTTGCCTAGCCTGCCTTCTCGTCTTCACAGGCAAACTAAATGTAAAAAGAAATAATATATATATATTTATTTATGAGAAAAGTAAATTGAAAAATCTTACTTTTTTTTAGAGAAATGTAAATATGCACTGACTTTTCTTATACAAAATTTACTTTGATTTAGCACCCATACAGTCTCCTGAAATTGAGGATGTGGAACAATCAGCTTTACGTTTGTCCTGGAGACAGCCTTCTGTTGGTAAAAAGGCAACATATTCTGTAGAAACCTTGGAGCCTTCTACATGGAAGTGGCGCCCCTTGGTATCGCGTCTGCCACACCCCAGTTACAAAGTAACCAACATTCAGCCGACCCGGGACTATTTGTTTAGAGTGAGGGCAGAAGTGGATTCAGTCGTCAGTGAGCCCTCTCTTCCAATCTCTTTCTCCAACCGCAGAGGTAAATAGTAGAAATTCTTATGTATTTACCATTTTATAAAAACTAACTTTTTTAGGTTTTTACTCTAGTTTATTTCAGTTAAGTATTATACAATTTTATACATTTAAGAGTTCATATTTTTTTTTCTATCAATTACATGACTTTTCTTTCTAAAAATAACTTTGGTATTTATTTTATCAAAAGCTAATATTTTCTTCTCAGTTGATAATAAAATAATGCAAAGATTTTTTTTTAAATGTCACAGCATCAGTGATAATTATATTTTTGTTGATTTTTTTTTGGCAAATGGAAACAGCCACTTTTGCTATTTTTTTTGTTGTCAAAAAACATGTATATAAAAAAAAAAAACACCAAATTTTATTTCAGAAATATTCAAGTTACCTGAACCTAAAAAGGGTATCCATTGTTTAAATTTTTTTATGGAAGTTTTAAATGTACTCACTACACAGTTGCTTATTCTGCACATTTACTGATTTTTTGTCTTAATTATATACTCAGATATGTTTTGTTATCAATGTTGTTTTTTGTATTTTTAAATCTTTATAACACTTTTTATTTTCTTTATTTATACTGTAGTAATAATAACTAAAAACGCCAACGATTAAAAAATGTCTGTTTCACTGTTTGTGCTCACTGTCTTTCATGGCAAAGTTTGAGAAAAATAAAATATTACTGTAAAAGTTAAATGAAAAAGATTGAATAGGTTTTTAATTTACAGGCTGAAATCTTAATTTTTTTTTAAAACATGAACACGCTTTGGTATTTGGTATTTACAAAATGCTATCAATATGGAACATGTTTAATTTAAAATAAAATACTGTTGCACCTTAACTATCATTTTACTAATCACATCTGTAAAACAAAAAAAATGAATATCATCTAACAACTTTGTAAATTATGTAAAAATTAATGTTATGTCGTCATTTTAAAATTTTATTTTACATTGTCTTCCTTTTATCGTATGTAACATATTTTATTGATTAACACTATTAAGTATGTTGATTGTTTTAATTGGAGCACTAATATTTACTTCCATCTGACGGTGTAAAATTCACTCAGATCTGTTGACAGCTATTATTATGTTTATTGTGACCAAAAAAATAAAGAATTCGAAAAAAAAAATACATACCCATAAAGCATATAAACGTCTTACTAATTACAAGAGGTTGATTTTTCTTTCACTTATTTCAAAATGAACTAATAACAAATTTTGCTAGAAAAAAAAGACTTACTCAACATTGATGAGTAAGTGCAGCGTTGAGTTGTTCCGCCCCTTGTACTTCTTTAAAATGTATGGGCTACCGTTTTGACCATAATGTATGACAAAATGAGAGAACCAGTTACCAAATATCCATGGAAGACCACTATTACTCAGCAAGAGAACTCATTGATTTACACATTGCTGTCTTTCAAATTACCTTTTTTCATTGTAAATTTATTCATTTCCTCTACAGGCCTGCCGACAGTGCCAGTTGAAAGACCTACGTTATCTGACATCTTCGATGATACTGTCCGTGTCAGCTGGCATCCAACCCCATACCATGGAGCTAACAGAAAACTATTGCCCCAGGCTTACAGACTTGAAGTTAGTTGCGTGTTTTCTTGTTTTATGTTCTTATAAAAAATAAGATAATAATGTAGATTTTTTATTCCATACTTTCAGGAATATAATAATATTAATAAAGTATTTATTTTGGCCATTGTTAGTTCTATGGATGTAAGGTTAATGTTTTCTCATGTCAGTTGCTTGTGAGTTTTTCTAATAATCTTAGTCTCACTTTAAAATAATACATTATACATTTAAATAATATTTTTTTTATAAATCTGGTCTCCATATTTTTTTCTTCTTTGACTATTCATTGCTTTTAAAATCATATGTGTATTATGTCAAAAAAGAGGCATAAAGGATTTAAAAAATGAGAAAAATAATCCACTGTTAAAGGTAAGGGAGCTTCCTGACTCAAACTGGCGCACTCTGGTTCCTTACACTGACCAGTGGAGCTATGAGGTGACGGATTTGAGGCCCAGTCAGGATTATGCCTTCAGAGTCAGAACTGTTACTGATACAGGCATGTCAGAACCTTCACTTCCTGTTTACCTCTATCGCCAAGCAGGTGCGTATTTGAACATTACATTTATAAGGTAAAACTCTTTTGTGTAGTGCAATTTTTTTTTTTATGCTAACGATTTATAAATTACACAAAAATAATATTAATTTTTACATAATGACAGTTTATAGTGTTATTAATTTTTTAATACAATTTCAACAGCTACTCCCAAATTTCCCTTGCCCTCCCCTGAGATTGCTGATTATGGGGATGATTACATAAGCCTGGGATGGAAGCTGGTGGACATCCCAGCTTTTGATGTGGATGAGACACCACTGTCCTTTATGATTGAAGCCCAGAAGTTGCCAGATTATGACTGGAGGCCAGTGGCCAGGGGTGTCACAGGGATGTCTCACAAGGTGGGTGGTCATTTATTAAATTGTTTCCACATATTTCATTGTAAAAGAATATTTCATCAATAAACAATTATTTAAAAAATTATAGTCCACTAGTAGGCTGTGCAAATGCTGGTTTGATCCTCTTAATATCATTGTGTGGTAAGAGTAAAGGTGGCTAGTCTCGTCATATATTAGTAGACTAAGGCTATTAGAACCAGGTGGTGACTGTCCCACTATGGTTATGAGCCAGATTGGCTCGAGGTTCAAGCCCCAATGAGACTAGTCACTTATGTTGCCTATGGTACCTCCCTGGCCAATACAACAAAGGTTATGGTGGGAATGTAGAACATGCACTACATAGATTAGAAGTCGGTAATAGGTTCAAGAGATAGCATCTCATACTTACAGGGACACAAAGGGGATAAGATGCAGTTGAAAGCTTTGCTATCACTTGGCTGCTTTCCCCTTTTATTGAATAGACGCCACATTGCTCATACACACTGTCCATAAAATACTTCATAAATAGAGGACAATATTTGCATATCTAGGTCACTGGACTAGAGCCAAAACAAGACTATAACTTTCGACTTCGGGGTGAGACTTCCATTGGTGTGACACAGCCTTCGCCACCAACATCCCTCTACAGACGTCCATGTAAGTGTATCTTCTCAATAGAAAATAAAAATTTGAAATCATATTTTTTACGTTGGTTCTAACAAAATTGCTTTAAAAAGAATTTTTAATAATCTTAACAAATATGGAATCGAATTTGAATAGTTCAACTATAATAGTTGTAATATATAAATCATTAAAAAAAATTTCTATTGAGCATAGTGAATTTATTCTCAAAAGAATTGTTGATATATATTTCCAGTGGTATCTGGTGTGCCCATTGCTAATGTATCCATCGATAGAGATAGCACTCAGCCTCATGCTGCCCGACTGAATTGGAGCCCAGTGTACATGGAACCTTACAAGTCTCCCAGAGATTTGAGATATGTCATTGAGGTAAAACCAGATGGTTAAAAAGAAAATAATTAAAAAATGTGATATCTAATTAATTTGCTAGTCTTCTTTTTTTTTTTTTCTAATTTTGATTTATTAATAAGAGACATCTTAAAATAAAATCTGATAATAAATTCATAATGTACAATAAAATGTAACTATAGTTCAAAATAAAATAAACAAGATAGGTTTTTTTTTTTTAATTGAAAATTTAGCTATTTATTTATTTTTATAAAAGATGGCTCATTTTTTTTTTTGTAAAAAAAAATTTGAGTTATATTTGTTTAAAATCTTAAGAAGCCTATACTACATATTTATTTTAATTAATTGTTTGTATACATATTTTTTTTTATCCAGTCTCATTTGTCATATTTTTTAACACCTTTTTTAAAATAATCTTTTACCATTGCTTTTTTTTTTTAACTATTATTATTTAAATTTTTTAAAGTTTCAGTGATACTTGAATAGTTTTATAGGTCATTGATTAGGACTTGAAAACAAAAACTTCTCAACTGTCCTCAGGTTCAAGAGCCACATCACTCTAACTGGTCTCTCATAGCAAGGGACATTCCCACCACCAGTTACACAGTACCAGAACTGAGCCCAAGGAAAGACTACTTGTTCCGTATTAAAGCCCAGCTGCCTACTGGAGGGTACAGTGCCCCTACTACTCCAATACCATTTTACAGAGCTCCAGGTGTGTTGAGAGAAATGTGAAACTGTGTGGATAGGGAGCACAAATAAACATATACTTGAATGATTTTTATTATATAATCAGCTTTTTATTAATAATTTTGTCAAAAAAGTATTAAAATTTTACAAAGTCTTGTCAAAATTTACAAGCTACTTAACATGCATGCCATAGAATGTCCAGGTTTAGTTTTAAATGATAGCAAGAGCTCCTTTAAGCTCAACAAAAAAAAGTTATTATACATTACACCAAACAATTTCCTTTTTTTTTTTGAGTAGAATTATAGCATAAACTGAAATATAATGTTGCACTGAATAATCAATCTAGTGTCCCTTCTGGAAAATGAAGGCACCACTGATACAATTTTTATCTAATGCAACATTTTTTAATAATAATAAATGAATCACTGGATATCATTTGACTTTTATTTTTTTATATTTCTTTGAAATATTTAGCTATTCCATCAAGGCAAAACACTCCAGTGCCATATATCTCAGAGGACTACACACCTACCAACAGACCATATATTGAGAGTCTTATACTGAAAGGTCAGTGTGTGGCCATAATTAAATGCTGTCATATTTTTTAATGAAGCTTAGATTTAGTAAATAATTTATAGGTTGACCAGTGGTCTTGGAGATAGGGGAGATGTGATGGCCAAGTATGTAACTTAGATTAGAGCCCAGGTCTTGAGGCTACACAATTGGTTATAGGTGCACAGTGGTATGTTCAATACAAAGCAGTTCTGGGTAGTGAACAGTTAAGCATGTGATAGACATAAGTCATAGAACATTTGCGATGTGACTGATATAGACACTTGATTGAAGCTAGTATCAGTGTTGACTAGTCTAAGATTGGTATTATTTTGTTACACTATGCATTTTAAAAAACTTTGTTTGTTATGTAGTACAGTATATTGAATGTGTTTTTTTTCTTTAATGCACTAATGTTTACATAAATAAAATAACTTGATTGGTGATGTCAGTCTTCCTTATATTTGTCAAGTGTGGGAGAAACTTAGGATACGACAGATGCACACGTTATTAAAATCAGTTTTGGTTTTCTTGACTTTGATCTCATTATGTGACTATTTTAATATGAATAGTTCCACCTCGCATGTCTATTGAGAAACCAGACATGATGGTGCTGAGCCCTGACACTGTGAGACTGTCATGGAAAGCAGCCAGAGTCCCGTCTGCCACTGCCAACATATCGCCAACTACCTATAGAGTTGAGGTGAGCACATATTCATCATTGATTGAATGTTAAAAGTCTAAATTAAAGCTCTCACTGTTGTAAAGTTTCAAAAACAAAGATTTAATATATAATTTGTTATACTGCTTGCAGAATACCAATATAGTTAATAACTGAAAATAGTTATGTTGATTTTTGTGTAATTAGATGTTTTATAGTTATCTTAGTGTTTAACAACAACTTTTAACTAAAATGCAAAGGTGATTTAAGTTAAACAAGTAAACAGTGATAAATTCTGGAAAATTATTAAGTCAAGAACTGTAATATATTGATTAGGCAATATATAGGGATATGCAATTTTAAGTAATAATCTAATTGCATCAAAATATACTTTTTTTTACAACTAAATAGATGCATTAGTAATATATAACAAATGATTGCTTGTTTACCTAAAATGTAAAAAAAATTTATTAAAAAATTTTAAACCCCTGAACAGGTTCGACATGAAGACTCTTTTGAATGGATGGAGAAGGCCACCCGCATACCTGGACTCACAACTGATATCAAAGGACTCAACCCACATATTGATTATGCTTTCAGAGTTCGTGCAGTCAATGATTTCGGTTGGAGTGAATCCACTTTACCAGTATTTCTTCACCGACCGAAAGGTTAGATTCTCTCAGTTAACTGCATTTATGCACATTTTTCAATCACTCTTAGTTGTAAACTTATAAGTGCTTTTTTTTTATTTATACATATGATATTAATTTAAATCTTTCAGTATAATTTGGTCATTTTCATTATAAATGTCATTTTATTTTCAATAGATGATTCATGAACATGGTATTATTTAAGAAGGGATTAGAGATATTTTACTTTGAAATACTTTCAGTCAATTTTTAGCTATCTTCAGCCACATAATGTTAGTGAAGAAATATTCAGCTTTTTATGTTGTGTCTCTGCACCATTCAGTTTTATTACTTTCAATATTCATTATCTCAGATCTTAAAGACACCTCCTGTGATCACTTGTTTGAACCTATAGAAACATACACATCATTGCTTGGGGACACAGGTAATCCTGCATACTCAGAATTGTCTATTTTCATGTCTATGTAATTTTAAAATCTAAAACCAAACAATTGCTCTATCTTTGCATGTCTTTTAAGATTTTGGAATGAATATCATTTTAAAATATTATGGTTAGTTTATTTTTGAAGTAAAACATAATAAAGGCAAACAACTGTTAGATTTCAATTTTAATCTATGAATTTTTACTTTTAAAAGTCAATCTCTGATATTAAATTTTATCACACCTTAAAGTTCCGTTTAACTTTATGATAAGCTCCACCAAAGATGCCGATTGACACCCCCAGGATGGGTTTGGTGCAAGGAACCACCATGAGACTGTCTTGGACTCCAGCCCGTATTCCTTTGTATGCTCGCAAGACCCCCATCACATACCTGATTGAGAAAAAAGAGCCAAATGATCAGGACTGGATCACCATTGCCAGCAGGATTGATGACACAGCTCACACCATCTCCAGTATCCTTCCTGACCAGGACTATCTTTTCCGTGTCCGTGCAGAGAATGAATTTGGGCTTAGTGAGGCCACATTACCTGCTGCTCTCACTCGATCAAAAAGTAAGTTAATGTTAGATTTTAAAATGTTTACGATGAATTCCTTTCATCATTTCAGCTGATTAATTTTTTTTTTTAAATATCACATGTGTGCCTTAAAGTCTGTAATTTACAAAAATACTATTATAATTAAATAAAATAACTATCAAAATAAAAGTAATTTATTAAAATGATGTTTTCAGCATTGATTTTGTAATATTTATTATTTGCTTTAAAACAATTTTTTCATTGAATGTTTTGAATTTTTTTTTTTTTAACAACTTTTCAATGGCTGTCATAATCATGCAGCATTTTAAACTGCAATTAATTGTCCAATATATTAATGAAAAGGGAATTATTTAACATCGCCCAATCTGTGTTGTTTCTATGTAAACAGCTCCACATTTTATAAGAAGCAGTGCATCTAGAGAACGAGAAATGGACATTTCTGGCAGTAAATGGTCTTCTACTTACAGTTACATTGACTCAGTATCGTCTGGAGGTCAGTAACTAAAAAAAAATATCTTTGAGTTGGTACATTAAATTATTTTTTAGAACTTTTGATTTTTGTTCATATATTTTTTGAAACCTTAAGCTGTTGTTAAAATTTTTTTTTCAATGCAAGAAAATTGTACGAAATTCAACAGACTTTTTACTTACTACTAAAACCATTAAAACTGGTGTATCTAATTCTCCCAGTTCCCCCAAGAGTACCAGCTGGTAGACCAACAATATCACATGTTACTGAAACAAGCCTGACTTTATCATGGCCACCTGGACGTTTACCATCATACATGAAAGGACAGGTCAGTTTGACTTTGCACTTAACACTTAAAAGATAAAATTAAAAAATTTTTTAAATTTTTTCACCTGTTGTAGATTATTGTAAGAGTATTTTTTTGCCACTGTGTCATCAGATAATGAGTTACATAGTTGAGGCCAGAGAGCCACCAAACCATATCTGGGTCAAATTAAATGAAAATGTTCCAGCAACAACTTACAAAGTTACAGGACTTCGACCAGACCAAGATTATATGTTCAGGTACATTTGTTTTTGAATGTTCCAGTGCTGTTTTTTATGGTACATATTTTTTTCTGAATTATCCCTTACAAAAATTTGGAACAAAACTATACAATTAGACTAAAGTTTTTTTAATGAATTCTTTTGTTTCATTAAAAAAAAAAAATTCAAAATAAAATACAGAGTTCGAGCCTTTAATGATGCTGGCATGAGTGAGCCCACACTTCCTGTCACTTTAACCCGTGAGAGAATTCAAGAAGTGGAACCAAGAACCAGACGCAGGAGCTCAGTAGAGAGGTTTAGCTCTGTGGAGAGATTGAGTTCTGTTGACAGATTTACTTCTCGGGAACGATCCCTCTCGACTGAAAGGTCAGCATCCATTCCAAGAGTTCTCTCTAGAGAAGGATCTAAATTATTGGATGACGAGGCTTCTCAGGACATTCGTTAGTATTGTCATTTTTTTTTTTTTACATTGTGATGTAGAATACTTTTTTTCTTGATGATTATGATCTTAAAGGAACTTTTTCTGTAATGTTAAAAGACCAAAAATTATTCTTTATCTAGCCGCTGCACCAGAGTTTGTTGAGCCTGCTAAAGTGCAACATGGTATTGACAGCCGACCAGTGCAGCTTTCTGTTCAGCTCATTGGTTATCCATTGCCAACAGTCGATTGGTACTTCAACAACAAGAAGATAGTTTACGGTGATAAATATGATGGCTATGTCACTCCATCTGGCAAGTTGTTTTTTTGTTATTTTTTATCTTCACAAATATTCTGTTATATTATTATTTTCCGATATACGTGTAAAACTTTTTTTCCCATATAGCCCTGTATGTTATCGCAGTAATATTTTATGTTTAGTGCTAATTTAATTGCAGAAATATCCGTAAACTTTTTTACAGTTTGTACTGTATTCATTAAAGAAGAGGAAAAAGCAAATTTATTATATGAAATTATTTCTAAGGTTTGGCTGTTTTGGAGTTCTCACCCATGACTTGGGATGATGTTGGTGAATACAAGTGCATTGCAGAGAATGAATCAGGTCAGACTACGGTCATCATCCAACTCCAGTTATCTGGTGAGTACCAGATGGTTCCTAATTAAAAAAAAGAAATACAAAGTAAATTTAACAAAATTATAAAAATACATTTTGAATACTTGCTCGCAAAAAATCACATTCCGAAAAGCTGGAAATAAAATAGTAAAAGACGAAAAAAAGAAAAGTGAATTTTCAACACCAGAAATTTTAAGATAAAAAAAAGTATTCAATAGATTCAATAAAAAGAATCAACAAATTTGTTTGATGGAATAATTTTTTTTTTTTAATAAAATTTTATTTCTTAGAGCTTGAATTTTCTTTATTTATCATAAACTTGTAGTCTTTATTGAATTGAAGACAAAAAAGTTATTTCTTTTTAAAATCAGTCTCATACGTTTCTTAAGTTTCAGGCCTTAGCTAGTTTTATTAACAATAACTTAACCTTGAAAATGAGTTTTTAGATTATATCAGTGAAAATTAATGAGTTATTTTGACAATCAGTTAACCAGGAGAAAATATTAATAGTACTTACAGATTGGTATTTTATTTTTTCAAGAAACAGTTTGATCATTATGTGTTCCATTCAAACGGTTTTTAGGATTTATTCAAGATTTTTCTTAATTAGTAATGATGTTGTTCATAAAATTAAATATTGCTTACATTTTCTCTTCATTACAAAACATTTATTGTAAAAAATGTTCTTTTTTCAAGATGAAAATGTAAAAGAACATGATTGAATTAATATTTTTTTTGCTTGTAATGCACTTTGAGACTGAAAGTCGTGAACTTATGTTTAATGTTTTCAGACCCACCAACTTTCTTGGAGCCATTGCATGATTTAATGTTGGAGTCTCATGTGAATGGACAAATTTCCTGTAGAGTGGATGGCATCCCTAGTCCAAGTGTGAAGTTCCTAAAAGACTGGAAGCCACTATCTGAAACACCCAGATATAAGGCCAGTTGTAACACTATATTTCAATATGAATGTATTTGAATTTCGTTTCATTGAATTAAAATTTTTTGTTGTCTTATAAACAAGAGACATATTTTAATTACATTTTCTTACACTGAGTAAATGAATAATTATTAAAGGCTTGTTAATGGTCTAGTAATTAGATTTAAATTCTGACCATGAATAGCAAAAAAGAAATATTGATTAATTTTGAGATTATTTTTGATAGTTTGTTTAATGCATGACATGTATCATAAAAAAAAAAAACAGGTCAGCCAAAAAGGAGATAAATGGACACTAGAATTTGTTGGTGCACTACCAGCTGATTCAGGCTGTTACATTTGTGTGGCAGAAAACCCAGCAGGGAAAGTATTTTGTACTGCTAGACTCTCAGTGGATGGTAAGTGAATGAGTAATGTAAATTAAACAAATCACAACTATAGAAATATAAAAGATTAAGAACTTGAAGTTCACAAAAAAAAATATATATAAAAATTCAGAGTTGAGAAATTATTTTATATGTACTAGAAAAAAAATAAAATCAATGATGAATAAAAAACATGTTATACATTGAATTTTTGTTTAAAACAAAGGAGTCCTGAAAAAAACTAATAATGTAGTCAGGTTTGAATCATTTCACACTGATTCTAAAATTAAATGGCTATAATTCTCAGGTGACATCCCACCAGCAACCATTTACTTCAAAAAGTCAAACTTTGAAGATGATTATTACATTTTAGAGGAGCTGGGGAGGTAACACTCATATATTTTTTGCATTAAGATGTTAAATAAAAAATTACACTGTTAAACTTTTTAAGAATGAATGCTTTTTTTCCTTTTTGGTGATGCATTTTTTTTTAGAAATGTAGTATTGAATTAATACATTGAATTTCTTATTCTAGGGGAAGTCACAGCATTGTCAGGCGTGTCATTGAAAGGTCAACTGGCAATGAGTTTGCTGCCAAATTTACTCATGTGCGAGGTGATCCAGAAAAAGACTTCTTCCGTCAAGAGCTTGATCCCTTGCTGAAACAGCGGAGTAACAAAGTTGTAAAACTTCATGATGCTTATGAAACTCAGCACAGTTTAATCTTGGTTGAAGAACTGTATCCTTTGTTTCATCTTTGCACTTAAACTGTAAATAAATGTTTCTAGATAGTTGGTTGTTCAATGAAGTTTAACCATTACTTAAAAATAACATTAATGGATATAGGTTGAGCAGTGCAGTGCACTTGACTGTTAACTTGATAGTCCCAGGCTCAGTCCTCTGTGAGACAGAAGAGAATTTTTTCCAGTCAAGTTATTATAAAAGTTGGTTAAAGTCTCCTCTCCCTCCCCCCCCGAGGCCGCCAAGCTTTAAAGGGATACCTGACTTTAGTTGGGGAAGTAAAGGTAGCTGGGCGTTGTGATAGCCCACACAATCACCTTTGATGCTGTGGCTTCATAAATTGATGAATTCTACTTTAATGATTCCATTATCCTAGATAAACTTGTGGAAAGTTTCAATGAACAAAATTTCAGCGAATAAAAACTGTCTAGCCCCTTAACCCAATAATAGTATCAAAGAAGGTAACTTGTTGGACAGGGCTTGCCAGGATAATGAGTGGACTGAAAACAAAGTGGGCAGCATCATTAGACTAGTGCTTCAGGCACTGAAGGATGTTCACAGTACCCACGTACTTCATCTGGATGTGGAGGTATGTAACGATTAATATTTTAAAAGTGTCTATGATGGTGGGGGGTCATGAACTTGAATGGCATGGTGGGTTTTAACCCTAAACTATGTAAGTTAACTTGTCCCACATTTTGCACCCATGGCCATTGCAGCCTAGGTGGGCATTAAAAACCAAATCCATCTGGGTTACTTTCAATTTTATATTAAGAAATAAAATTTTTTATCCTTACTGTGATCAGGTATGGAAAATGAGCTGCATGTGGATCTTTTACGAGTTTGGTGCGGCTCTTAATGATCCAGTTTTTTAATTGTTTCATGACTAAATTTAAATTAATTCTTTATAATGCAGCTCTTAAAAAGTATTGTTTTACTATAAAAGAATCCTGAGTGCAGCACTCGTCAACCCCTGTCTTAAATATTCATAGGATTAATATACATCCAGTGCTTTTTTTGTGACAGTATGCACCGATTTGGCGTACCGGCACCTTTTTCAATGTGGGGAAAAAATTATTACTTTTCTTGTATTTTAACGTTTATTATTAATTTATTATATTATTAATTTTAAAAATTGAATTATTTTAAAATTGTGCGCAATAAGAACTAAACTAGACGCTGGGTTTTAGCTAAAATTTAGGCAATCCATCACTGAGTACTGGCACCTATTTTTTTTACAAAAAAAGCACTGTATACATTTATTTGTTTTTAGAAATTTTCTTGATATTCTAAGTCAAAACTGCACTACAAATAGATCTGTAAATACTTATTTGTTATGATAATATATTTTAGATATTTTATAGACTCAAGTAATACATTTTATTTAATGTTTTACAGCCAACGAATATTAGATTCAAATCCAGTGAGTATGACTCTTTGTGCCTCATAGACTTTAATTTTGCCAGAAAACTACCCCTGTCAAGTGAAATAACATTCAACTATGGAACTCCAGAGTTTTGTTCTCCTGAAACTATTGGAAATGAGTCAGTGACTCCGACAACAGATGTTTGGTCTGTGGGAATTTTGACTCACCTTTTGTAGGTTTTTTTTTATGTTTAATAAATTATTAGATATTTTAATAAGGCTTAAAATAATACCAATAAAAAATGTAATTTTTTTAAAGTTAAGATAATTTAATTCATGTCAGATTATAAATGTATTGATCTCATTTTTAATTGATACTATTAAAATAATTTGTACGACCCTTCTTACTGGACAAATGTTTTTAAAAAAAAGTGTCAAGTTGAGCAAATATTTGTGTACTATATGTAGTTGTTTATGGATCCAGTCTTAACAGGGCTTTGGGGGAGAAAAGTCACATGTGCCTTTAATAGTTCTTACATAATTTCTGCATATTATGATATGTCTTATCAAACACATGTTACTGGCTTTGTTTTAGATTAAAAAATTTGTTTTGGTTGTAAATCTAAATTTGTTCATTTTAAGATACATTCTAATACCAACGAAATAAACATATTTGTTTACTTTTAATCTATTCAAGAATGAGTCATTTGATGAAAAAAAAAGTGGTCTCTTTTTACGTCTATGATTTGTGCAATTCCAATAGATTTGAAATAAAAAAGGGTGGTCTAAATGAAATGAGATAATGTCAATTGAAAATTAAAATGCATTAAAAAAATCTAAATCCTGGTAATTTAAAAGAAAAAAAACAACATGCCTTCACATGTTCATAACTGAGTGCCAAGTTTGGTTGTTCCCTGTTTTACAATGTGGATTTCTAAGCAGCACAGACAAACATACATATATTCAGTTTTATATAGATAGTTTAGTTAAAACCTATTCCAAAAGGCTAATTTTCAATGCAATGGTAAAAGTTGAAATGTATTTCATTTATTTTTATTACTTTTTTAAAGGCTGACAGGCACAACCCCATTCACTGCTACCAGTGTGCCTGACATTTTATCTCAAACACAGAAATGTGAGCTGAACTTGGATGAGTCTCTCTTCACTGGAATATCTCCCACTGCCCAGGATTTCATTGCAAGAATTTTAGTCAGAGACCCACAGTGCGTGCCTTTGTTTTTTGTTTTTTTTATTCTTGGATTTTTACTAAATTAAAATTTTTGATAATGTCGTTTTTACAAAACTTACTCTTTACATATTTTTGTATTTTTAACATCATGATCAACATTAATGAGAACAACTACATGTATTGCTTTTACACTGTGGCATCATTACATTTCCTGAAAAAAATTTTGATAATGTCGTTTTTACAAAACTTACTCTTTACATATTTTTGTATTTTAACATCATGATCAACATTAATGAGAACAACTACATGTATTGCTTTTACACTGTGGCATCATTACATTTCCTGGAAAAATTTTTGATGATAATTTTATGTACTAAGATGATTAATGGTAAGACATTAATTGGTAAATTAATTTCTGTTCTAGAACTCGTCTCTCTGTGACTGCTTGCCTTGACCATGAATGGCTGAAAACTGCAGATAAACCCAGCGGACAAAAGATTGATACAAGTAAGCTGAAATCATTCAGCAACAAATATTTGGCACAAGTAAGCTACATTCTTTGAATATCCTAAACATTGTTTTTAATTTTAATGAAAGTTAAATCCATATTTTATGAGACAATGGTGAATACAAAAAAAGAAGCCAATAGCTCCTCATAGAGACCTTTTATATTCTCAGCAGTCCAGCTATTCCTGCATATAGTTTGGTGTTAGGGGAGGAACTTCTGGGTCTATGTCCCTCAATATTATCAGTTGCATGGTTGCTTGGTAGAATAGCAAGGGATGTATTCAGGGTATTTGCACAAATACAGTATATAACCACTTTTATAGTACAAAAAATTCGAAGTTTTAATCAACTTTATTTATTTCTGCGTCAGTTAATAAATTGTTAATCACAATACAGTGCACTAATTTTGAAGAAACATTTCTTAGCCTGGTGATGTTAGAAATAATTTTGAATCATAAAAATGACACTTCCATGTAAGGAAATAGAACATTGGTTATTAAATAGTTGAGATGTTCTCCTAAAAAATGTTGTTTTTCAATTTATTAATCTATTCTTCGCTATTATGCAGAGCACCCATGTTTTCTCTGCTTCTGAACTAATTCTTGCTAGACTTATAACTATCCTCTGAGTTCAAAAATTTTTTAGTAATTTTTATTTTTGCACTCAAAGAATTTTCATTTTTTACAGCAAAAAATATTTGAAGTTAAAACTATTGCAAATCTGAGGAGTCTCAAAAGACTGTCAGAGGGAACAGTCATTCAGCAAGGTTTAGAACCAACAGAAGATCCACAGACTGGCCAGACTGTTTATCCAGACACTGCAGACTATGGTCAGTTCCTGGACAGGGAGTCGTGGTATGATTGGCAGTTTAGACACCAGCACGGCCCAGATGCAGAGAAGTCACTCGATGATCCAAACAGGCCCTGGAGACAGAAGAAAGACAAGGAATTGGCTGTAGATGAAACAATAAAATCAACTTACAAAGAAAGGTAATGCCATCAATTATTTAAATTTACTTTTCATGTTAAATGATTTATTTGAATAAGAATTGAAACTGTTTTAAATTCTAAGAATTAGGGAACAAATAATGATTAAGCTTTTTTTTTAAATGTTATAAAATTATTAGTAACAAAATATTTATCATAAAAAGTAGTGAATATTACCTATTTATTTTTTTCACATTTTTATTTTATAAATAAAGTAGATTGTTTTAACATTTTAACCCATTGGTTCCTTAGGGGAAAAACTAGAGATACCCTGCAATTACTGAGGGTTTTTGGGCTTGAGCAAAAAGTTTTGGGAAAAAACGGGTGGGTGCACAAATAGAGATGGTTCTTTAAAAGTATACATTTTATTACAAAGAAATGAATTATCTTTCATTCTGTGAAAGAATTAAAGTTATACAATTGATATTTAAAAAGTTATTATTCAGAAAAGTATGACGATTTTTTTTTCAATTTTGATTTTTTAAACCCTATTTTCAACTGAAAATTTTAACTGGAGATTATAAAAATAACCTATAGGTATATCGAGATAAAATAAACATCATTCAATTTCCTTTACAACAGTGTAAGAATTACTAAAATTGATCAAGATTTGATAAAGTTGTTATGAATTG
Source organism: Bulinus truncatus (assembly GCA_021962125.1). NCBI lineage: Eukaryota > Metazoa > Mollusca > Gastropoda > Planorbidae > Bulinus > Bulinus truncatus. The sequence goes on along the minus strand of JAGDYQ010000292.1, from coordinate 745,954 downwards.
AAAATAATTACTATTTTTAATGGAGGACCTGAGTGTGGGCTGTTTATATAGACTTTATTTTTGTGCAACTATTTATCAACTACAATCTTAAATAGTATGGTCTATATATCAACATGTCGGAAATTAAACAATCTTTCTTATGATATATATTTTATGTATGTTGATTTTATAGTAAAGATGATAAAAGTATATAAATTCGATATAATTTATTCCTTCCAATTGCAACTTTCAAACCTTACACATTTAATCTTTATAATAATAAATGTTCATTTCTCTTCCTATCGGCTATACTTTCTTCATTTTTTTTCCCAAATTAATATAATAACGAACTTTTGAAATCGGTCACCATATTGGACCATAAAACGGTCCGGACACAAATTATAAATCTCAATGAAATCATAGTGATTTAGAAAAAATAAGTGATTTAAGTTATAGTACTAAAACTAAACATAATAAGGACACAAACAATGTTTTAAAATTGAAAATGTAGCTACTCACATGTTCTTATAACGTCATCATAATTAACGTAATCCATATTGAAATACTAAGACTAAGTCTCACAAAAACACGCATCCATTAATAACAGAAATATAGCACATTCACAAAACAAAAACAAACAAACTGCAATTGGAAGTGATGATTTTATATTTCATATATTCTCTTTAATGTATTTTAAGTCTATAGCAAGTTAATACAAAGAAATTGTAATAGTAATTTTAAGACGTTAAACACGCCTATGGCCTCATCTCGGAGGAGGGGGGGGGGATTTTAGTGATGTCATAAATCTGCCGATGTTTATCGAAAATAACTGCATCGCCGTAAATCTACTAGAAATAATTCATTATAATCAGTTTTTATATTGTTTATTGTAAAAAAATCATTTTTAAACGTAAATGTTAAATAATTTGTAAAATGTGTTTGATTTTGAAGCAACACGCTGTGTTCTGTGTCTAAGGCTAACAATAGTACTGCGCATGCGCGGTGAACCTGTTATGCAATTTTTACCACCGGCGAGCTCGGGACAAAGAAATTCCTCACACAGGGGGTCTGGTTTCTGCCTCCCTGTTATTACATAATGGAAAAGTTACGCAAATGACCTAGATATTCAAATAGAGGGAAGGTTGACCTTTACATTGATACCACACGTGTGTAATCTTACGCTAGAATGCCGGCTTAAACTGGACATCAAAAGCGGCCATTTCGGCCGACTTTTCGATCGGAGAAAGCGTGTCATTTTTACCCCCTTCCCACTAAAAACGTAATAAAAAAAGAACTGTCTAGAAAATGATGAAAAACCATTAATGAATTTGTGTAGAAATGATTTCTCTACACGAATATAGGTTACAACGCGATACATTAAACATAAGGTATAGAAATCTATCGCTGAAGTGAAATGTTGTCAAAAATCCGCATCCGTAGTTCGGGCCTTATCGCGATTGTTGTCAAAAATCCGCATCCGGAATGAAAAGGTTAAGTAAAGTAGTTTTTCTGGTAGTTTTATAGTTCATCGTTTTCATTAAATGAAATACTTCTTTATATATTTCTTCTTTAACATGGTTTTTCATCACCGATTTACATAAATACTACAGTAATGTATGAAATATTTGTTATAACTACAATTGCTTCATAAAAGAGTTGGGCTGGCAAATTGTATAATTTATATCAAACTTTTGAGCAATTTAGCAGATCTAATTTACAAACTGTCTAAATTACAGCAGGTTTATCATACAACATGTCTAATAAACATGTATATTGTCTAATACACAACACATCTACTACTAGAGTACATCTAATAAGCAACAGGTCTGATCTTCAATTAGTCTAATATACAACAGGTATAAGTAAACACGTTTCACACAGAACTTCTGCTAATCCTCTCATCTCCCCCCCCCTTTTGTTCCTTTGTGAAAGCATAGACGCTGAGCTTACGGGGTAACACATGCAATAAAATTTATGCATTTCTGGACAAACTCAAGTTGCGTAAATTGGGGTTGAGAGGGGCAGTCCAACTTGGGAGGCACTAACTCTGTTACTGAAGGGGGTTTGGCATCTTCCATGCTGCAATAAATATTTTATGAAAATCATATTTATAAGGATCTGACAATGGATAATTTCTTTTCATTTGATTAATCAGCAAGAATGATTCTTATCTAATATGGTTTGTAATTGGACAAATCAGAATCAAGAATCGAAATTGAGAATTTAATAAAAATTTGGCAGCTCTAAAAATTTTGGCATTATCCCATCTTTAAATTTAAGCATGTTTGGCTACAAATTTAATAGATATACTGTAATATTTGTTTTTAACTCGATGAAAACATTTCTTCCTCGGTACTCAGAAAGTATGCTTTCAAATAAATATTTTTTACTCTAGATTGCTGAATCTGGATTCAGCAGAGATTCGTCCATCTCTAGAAAAAGAATTAGAATGGCTGGAGGAGGGTAAAAAACTTTCAGAATCTCAAGAACCAGATGAGGTCAGTCTGTCCTCCAAGCGGTCTTCTGTTGCATCAATTTCAACTGAAGGTATTTTACAATGTGAATGTAATAAATATTTTTTTTTTATACAAAGCTTTTTTTAAAATCAATTATATTTAATTCATATTTAGTGGAAAAAAATATTTTAATAATTGTTGTTTTAATAATGTTGTTTTGTTAATCAGTATAATTAATACAAATTTCAATTTGATTTTTAGAAATAGGTCTTAATAATGGTCATTTATTTTTTAAGAATATGTAATTTTAGTGTCGTCTTTTAGGAAGATGGATTAAAGAAAAAGATAAAATGGATCAATTTTTTTTCACAGGAGTTTCTGGACCTTTATTTATCGAGAAGCTTCATGACATGGCTTTCAGCGTTAATGACAACGTCCGTTTGGTTTGTAAACTATCATTAGCCACATCACCCTCAGTTGTGTGGTACAGAAATGAAGAACTCTTGCCTGACGGTGGAAGATACAAAGTGAGTTACTGTTTACAAGTAAAATGTAACTATTTTTATTAAAAGCGATACATATCAAGCGCTATTTTAAATGATCATCATAAAAATAGAAACCATAAAAAATAATTCAGTAAAATTGTTCATGTTTTTAAATATTTTCTAGGTATATATTATCATATAAGTTTGATTTTATTAAAATAAAAAGAATATGTACAAAAACATAAAATAGAATGAAATTAAAGATTGTGGTACCAGCCTGCACCTAAACTTGAACCCTTTTTTATTCCTGTGTTCTCAATTTTTTTTATTTTAGATTGTTTTAGAAGATGACGGAGAAGCAAGTCTCACAATTAAAAATGCCAAGCCATATGATGCTGGTATTTACAAATGTGTGGGAAGAACCAAAACTGGTCGTGTTTCTAGTAAACTGAGGCTAGAGCTTGGAGGTAAACATATCTGTTTAAAATATAATAAAAAAATATTCCCGCGACAAATTTAAAGATATTTATAGTGATTGAAAAACTGTCACAAAGAAATAAATAAGAAACAGGATTTATTTCAGCTTTTTCTTTCCACTAATGTAGGTTAGAGCATTTTTCTTTATTACCTTAATGTATAAGCCATTTGTAACTCATGGAGAAATGGAGTTATAATTATTCACATATAGATTCTCAGTATATTAATAGTATATTTACATTTAGTCTTGACCCACCAAAAATTAACCTGGGATCCATAAGATGATTGCAAATGCTTTAAAACCACTGGTCTAGCTCATAAATAGAATAAAATGTAAAAAAATAAGTATTTAAATTAATTTAATTTCTTTTTTTTATTGATTTAGTTGATATCAGTCGTTTCTATGATTATTAAATTTATGGGTTTAAAAACAGTGTTGTATTTGTCAACCTTTTGTCTCAGACGTTCCAGGACGACCTGGTCAGCCAGCAGTTGGTCAGATCTCAAGTACAGAGGCTCTGGTCATATGGGAGGCACCTGCATCAACTGGACATTCTGATATTTTGTTTTATAAAGTGGACTACAGATCTCCAGGTCAGTATGCAGGTTTGCTAAAATAAAAAAAAAATCTCATCTTTACTGCACAATCTTGTTGTCCTCCTGGCAGGATAAACATCTAAGAAGCTTTGGTTCCTAATCCAAAATATAAGTGATGGTCCAAGACAAAATGATTTGTACAAGTGGTGGTTCTTGAAATGTTTGTGAGCTGATGTTCCCGTCACATATATTAATTTGTTGACGACTGATGTTTTCCTCACATATATGAATACATTGACAGCTTATGTTTCCCTCACATATATTAATATATTGACGGCTGATGTTTCCCTCATATATATGAATATATTGACAGCTTATATTTCCCTCACATATTGATATGATTGTTTCTCTTCAGGCCAGGAGAGGTGGACATCTGGTGTTTACACAGATCAAGAGGCTGCCATCATAAACAACCTCCAGCCAGACACCAAATACAGATTCAGAGTGTCAGCGACAAACAGATTTGGTGCCAGTGGGTACAGCTGGGCATCAGCTGAAATTGTGACTAAACCTAAAGGTTATTGGACATTTTGTTTTTCGACTTTCTATTGAAATCGATATTTTCACTTTGATTAACAAATTAGTGGTTATATATGTGCATTTTAGATGACAACACCATGTAATGGTAAAGGTTAGAGAAAAAACTAAGTTGAATTGTAATTAATTAATTTCTTAATTGAATGCTAAATTTTCTTAATTTTTCATATCAAAAGAGTAAAAAAAATTTCCACTGAGAAAATTAAAATAATTAAACTATGCATAATACTTCAGGAAAATTATAAGCGAAGTAAAGTTACAAACCATCAAATAGATAATCCTTACTTTAGCAAGTTTGGCACCTGTTTAAACCTTGGGGAGTGAGAGGGGTAGAGACATTATGACTTGAGGAGTTTGAATCTGCACATTTTACTGCATCTCTTTAATCAACAATTTGGTATACAGATTGGAGGCTGTTAGTTTATTTATGTTAGAGTTGTTTTTTTCTGTGACAACAGTGGATTCATCTGAACCTCACAATTTCCTAAATTGTACTTGCATCCTAAATATATACATAATTTATCTATCAGACCATTCACCACTTTTCAAAGACAATCACTTTGATATTGCCAAGCTGCTCGCCAAGCAGAGCCTTACCCAGCCTGTACTGCCATCTGAGTTTGAAGAACCTCCTCAGGAGGAAGAATCTGATGCGGTCATTGTTACCGCCAGTCCAGACACTGTGTACAATATTGGTGAAGTTTTATACAAGTGAGTGTACAAGTCACAATTTAAAACGTTAGCATTTAAAGGCCATAGTTATAGAATGAATGAAGCCACCAAGTAAAGTTTTCAATAAAAGTTTCATAATTTCTTTTCTAACATGAAAAAGTTCCAGCTACTATTGGATAGTTTGAAATGAATAAATTAGCTCTTTAGTTATCAGTACTCTTGTATTAGAATGGAGATCAATGTATGTCTATAAACATTGTTTATTCATTATGTGATCTAAAAAATCAATTTTTATTTTAAACTTCAATAAGAATATTTTTTTTATTGATGGACCCAAAATAAATTTTTTACTACAACAGATTATTAAACAATAATTTATGCAATAATTCTGTAAGAGTAATACATTCTCAAAAAGATTACTCAAAATTTGATACCAGAAAACAAATGAGAAATTTTGGCTCAATTAAAAATATGAAATTAATGTGATCTTTACTAAAGTAAAAAGATTTTCATTTTATTTTCCCATTTGCTAAAAATTATTTTTTTTTTTTGAAAGGGGCAAATTTTACACAGATAAATCCATTACACTTCCATCTGATGACAACAAACTGTTTATCCTGAGAACTCAAAACCAAAAGGCTGGAGAAGCAGAATTTGATATTCTAAAATCCCTGCGACATGAGAGAATAGTGAGACTACTCAAAGCTTTCAAATCAGGGGATGAATTACATTTCGTCTTGGAACACAATGAAGGGGGGCACATTGCCAGCTTTTTGTCACAGAGAAGAAAATACACAGAGGAGATGGTTACATCTGTAATCAGACAGGTGACTTTTTGTTTCATTTTTTTTTTTTTAATTGGTATACCTTTTATTCAAGAATTTTTTATTTCACGATAGATATAAAAAAATATCTGTAATAACAAATCTCTGTTGTTAAGTGATGAGCAAACAATAAATGAAATCTGAAATATCAAGACTTTTTGTACATCAGAAACTGCTTTAGAATCAGAGAATTTTATTTTTAAGTTCCAATTCCGAAACCCATTTCTTGTTAGTAAAAATGTAGAGTTTCTAACCATTTCTCAAAATTTCTTAAAGACATTTGCTGTTTTGTATTAGAATAGGAAATCATATCATTATCAAAACTTTGGTAAAAAATCAGGAAAGATATTGGAACCAGTAAAAATATTATCATCCCATTGCCACTATAGTTAAATATTTACTAAAACTTTCAACTTCTCTAGTTGAATAAGAACACGAGGCAAATTATCCATCAATATTGAGTTTAAACATCTGTCTAAAATGCTATCTGCCATCACTTTATAAAACTGATAACAAATGAAGTTATTTACATAAGTTTTTGACTAAATTATTTACACTTTTAAATTAGTTACACTTTTCACAGGACTAAATTATTTACACTTTTAAATTAGTTACACTTTTCACAGTTAAACAATGCTGTTTCTCTTTTATTATTAGGTCCTATATGGTTTGGAATTCTTACAAAGGTCCAGTTTGGTCCATCTCAATCTTCAGCCAGCATCGATTGTTGTCTCTAAGATTGAAGGATGTGTTGTAAAATTGACTGATTTCTCATTGGCTAAAAAATTAACTAATCCAGTTGGTGAACTGGTACCAAGACAAGGATATCCTGACTTCATTGGCAAGTCCTTTTTTGATGTTTTTTTGAAATATCTGAGGTTCTACAATTGTTATAATGAAAAAAAAAATCCATGGCTACCAAGAAGGCTACAACACTAAAAATTGCAGCATTTTTAAGTCAATGGTGGAGGACTTTTTAAATAGCTTTGCACAATTAGTATAATTTATAACCAAAACAATTACTGTTGACAGCAAAATATGATTTGTCATGGTTAATTTACATATTTCTACATATTAGGTAGAAATTAGCATTATTGTTTTGGGCATAAGCATTAGAAACAGCTTCAAGTGTCACTCGGCTCTCTGACTTCCTGGGCAAGGTTACATTGCTAGTTGATTAATATTGTGCATTTAACAGCTAACACATATGAGATCATTTGACATATTTCACATTCTAGCTTACTTATTTGTATGTGTTTTACATCTTTCATTTAAAATTAACAGTAAATCTGTGCATTACTTTTACAAGCATTGCAAGGTTAAAGGTGAAAAGCACAGAAACAGTTTTATTTATACATGTATTTATTTTTTCCAGCCCCTGAAGTCATTGTCCAGGATTTAGCTGGCTATCCAGCAGATATCTGGGGAATAGGAGTTCTCACATTCTTGCTGTATGTAACTTTCAGATACTTTTTAAATGAACTTAAAAATCTGTAATAGTTCACATTTTAATTACAAAACTTTATTTTATTTTTTGTAGCAACATTTTTGGTATATTGTAAATATTTTTTTATTGCTACTATAAACTCCAAAATTTGTACAATTTTTCTAGTATACATTTTAACGTGACATATTTCATTCAGAAAATTACATTTTCAAGAAATCATTCATTCTAACCTTTTTGTTATTATTTAGGCTCAGTGGCGTCTCACCTTTCTGTGGTAAGATACCTGAAGAGACACTTGTCAACATTTCTCTGAGTCGTTATGATGCAGCTGATTTGTATGAGAATGTTACGGCGGATGGCCTGAAGTTTTTGTTCAAAGTCCTTAAGCGAACACCCAGGTTATTTTTTTCTTTTCATTTGTATTTATCTTTATCTATGTCAGGTTTTAAACATTCTTTTTTGTATATTTCATAAAAATATGTATACTTAAGTCTATTTTAATTATCTGCTTAGAATTTGATGAGTTTTAAGAAATTCTTTTTCATCAAAAAGTATATAGAAGCTATAAATACTCATGAACGATTTTGTTCAGTAGTGTAAACTATTTTAATGACTGCTCTAAAATTTTGAATCCAACAGCAACCGCCCAACAGTCCAAGATTGCTTGGAACACAGGTGGCTCCAGCTAGTTGATAAGAACATCAAAGAGAGAGAGAGCACAGTTTTCTTAAGCAACACACTGACCACATTTGTGCAGATGTATGACTCAACCAGGCAGAGTGATGATTTTCAGATCAACTTTGAGGAGGTGTCACTTCCTATTCAGATGGCCAAGAAAACATGAAAATGAATTGGTTTTAGCTGAGGTATTTTATACTTACATTATATATTTTTATAATAGTTTATTTTTTGTGTAAGCATTATTAGCTTCATTTTTTCAAATAATGTAAACTATGAGGTATGTTGTGAGTCTTTGTAGCCGTTTAGGCCACTCTGATTATTCTACTGATGGACATTTCCATACATTTCCCAGGTTTGCATGACAAGATTTTTCTCAGGTCTAGACAAAATCCACCCCTTAAAATGGGTTCTTTATAATTGTTGAGAAAAGTAACAAAGGCTGTGTATTATGCTAGCAATAATCCTCCCAGTATACATGTTTAACATAACAGTTCCATGAAGATGACTTTCGTGTTTATAGAAATTATTTTTCTACCCACCTGCATAAAGGAAATTTATTGGTTGCATTAATTAGTTACATTGGTTGTTAAATATTTAGATAGGGTTTTTCCCAATATTACAATGTTGACTGTTCTAAACACATAATGTAAATTTTTCTGCTGCAGTCATGAGATTAAAAAAAACATTTATAATTTTTTTCTATTCTTATGTTTTTTTTATTGTGCTTCAAAAATATTCTGCTTAATCTCAAGTTCATTTTACTTTTCATTTTTTTGCAGGAGCTATTTTCGTCCTGTGAACAGTCAGATTTAATGGATTGGTCTTTTATTCAGAAATCCTTCACTTCATATTCTATTCTATTTATCAATAGAAATGATTCACACTAAATCTAAAAAAAAATAAATTTTCTTACATAATAAAAAAATTGTTTTATTTCCACTATCCTATACCTCTGTATATAAGAATATTTGTACACTTAGATCAAACAAAAACAATTAGGGAATGATGTACTTTAAAGGGCAAATGAGCTTTTTGGTGTAAATAGCTATGAAGACTTGGGGAATGGTTTATAGACTTTGCTGTATTAATTTTTCGTATTATTCATGCAATTTTTTCCTCTGTTAAATATTTTTATTAAGCAAGTGGCTTAAAAACTTTTTAAAATTACATTTATTTTGTCTGTAACAAGTGAATTACATACTGTTGCAAGTATTTATATGTGTTAAAAAATGATTACTCCTTTTTTTGACCTGATGTTTATTTTAAAGGAATTGTATTTTTTTTTTGTAGTATTAATTGAACCATGTAAAAATAATATGTGCAATATTTCACCAAATTTAATGTCTACACATGTGATATTTTATTTCTGCATTTGAATGTTGTTTTTTTTAAATTTGTAAGTCTAATGTCAGACTTTTGTAAAATTATTTATGTTTTTTTTTTCAAATTTGTTTTAAATTATAATGATTAGATTAATTATGATCAAAATATTGCCATTTTTTTTTATCTGATTAAATTTAGGAATTACTACATGTGTTAGAATTGCAGAAGTGAGTTGTTTTTTAATTCTTTTCAGTTGTTTTTTTTTTTATTATTTCAAATTAATTGTTTTTTTTAAATTAGATCAGTTGTACATGTAGTTTTTTTTTATGTGAGGTTCAAATATTTAAACATATTCAGATGAAAGTGATATTCTCTGGTATTATTCAATCATTGATTAGTTTGTGTTTACTTAGATGGATTCAAAATGTATTATTAACTAAAGTAGGCTATAAGATGATTTAAACATTGCTGGATACTTTAAAGGATTGAATAACATAAGTTTCAATGTTATATTAACTCATTTTTATTATGAAAGTTTCAATGAGATTTTTATCAGCCTAAATACACTGGTTTTTAAATTTTTAGGGGTTTAATTATATTAAGTTTCCTACAAAGTCAAGTAACTAAATATTTTCAATAATTTAAAGTGCTCACCAAGAAACATTTTTATGTTAATTTTTTTATATCACATTATTAATATACTTTTGAAGATCTATTAACATTTTTTGTTCAAGTCTAAATATTTTAGAAAGGCAATATAATTATCTTCCATGACTTTGACTGTTACTTTATGTTACAATCTTGGCTGTATCAGAAATGTTTACCTAGAAGTGTTTGAAAAATATTCCTTTATTTTTAACTGAATCAACCCAAATGAAAACCATTTTATCCGAAATTGAAGAAATGATCCCATCTTATTTTACTTCTATTGGAATAATCCTACCAGAACTGTAGTAATAAAAGTTTGTCGAACTTAGTTGTTTTTCTGTTTTTGCATGTTATTCTCTTTAAGAATAAAAATTATATTTTTCATAATGTATAAATAAAACTTATAAATGTAATTGGATAAATATTTAATAGAATAAAATTTTTTGGCAATCAGTGTCTTAAATGTAAAGATAATCTCTGCAAGTATTTACAATGCTTTTTATTTATCTAATACAATATTTTGTTTAACAAAAAAAAACCCAAAAAGGCTTTAAGTTTACATTAAAACATTTTTCTGTATGGTACATCATTACACAACTACATGTATTAGAGTTCATCATACACAAACAAAATTATTTCAGTCTTTTAAAAAATATGGTAAATAAATTTTTCTTGCCAAATCTAATGTTGAGACCAAGAGGATATATTTGTATACATTTTCACACTTTATTTTTAAAAATATTTTAATACTATTTTTTTTCTTTTACAATGCATTGATTTAAATTAGCTTAATATTGGCTTAAAAAAAATACAAAATATATCAACACTGAGGTAAAATGTGTTATTTACACAATATAAATATTGACACATCATCACTTATAAGTGACATATAAAAATACTTTTTTTATATAAAAAAAAACTTCATTTGATAACTTCCAATGATAAATAAATCTTCAAGAATGCTGTACATAAAGTTCATTAATAGTTGTTTTTTGGTGGGTTCTTTTTAAAATTATATTTCCTAATTCCATTACTTCAATACCAATAAATACTATTCTAATCAAATGTAAAATGTATTGTAGGTATACTTCAGTATAGAAAAACTCAAAAAATTTCAATAACACAATTTTTTAAAATCAGCAGTAGATAATACACATATAGTTGAAATATCCAGGCTCATAATAGCAACAAGTAGTAATAATGACATTTACAAAATGGTATGTAAATAAAAAACAAAATTGTAGAATTATTCATGCATATAATTACAAAATTAAGAATAGTCATAACATCGACAAAAGTTTATACAATGTCAACTCAAACAACCATTGTCTTTGACCTCCCCCACTTCATCTTCATCCAACTGGGAGGTGCTCTACATCTGACAGTAAACCCTCGAGAATATGGACCTTGGACATGACTTTGTCCCTGAAAGAAATAAAATGAAACACGCATTTTTAAAGTTTTAAATATTTATTCAAGGAAACTACAATATTTTAAATGAATTTCCTGCAAAGTAGGCTAATTTGATTAATTTCAATCTTTTGATTGATACTTGTACAGTAAACATGATAATTTAAAATAACTCAAATACTGATAATGACACTTGCAGAAAATCTTGGGACTCTATTGATCTCCACAAATTGGGCCCCCCCTTTAAATAAAATATAAATAATATTACTGTAACGTCAAAGGCGCAGTTATTTATTTGACCTAGTTTCCACTGGACGCTGTTACTTCTAGCCGTCTCTGTTGGTTCACGTGGAGAATCCCTGGAAATTATACATACAGTTAGGTAAAGTAATAAAAGGTACTTCCCATCAATTTAATAATTATATGAAGCATTGTAATGGAATCAAATTATACATACAGTTAAGTAAAGCAATAAAAGAAACTTCCCATCAATTAAATAATTATATGAAGCATTGTAATGGAATCAAATTATACATACAGTTAGGTAAAGCAATAAATTAAAAGCATCAATTAAATAATTATATGAAGTATTGTAATGGAATGAAATGCATGCAGAGGGAGATTCAGACCTGCTGAGGTTTTGGGCGCAGAACAATTTTTTTGGAACCCTTAAAAAGAGACATGTGACAATAATAATGCCGATGTAAATTTGAAGTTAGCAGGGCCCTTTAAAACCCCACCCAGGGGGGCATGATGGGTGTGCCCACTGTTTGATCCGCCTTTGAGTGCATTTATTCAAAATGCAAATTCAAGATCTCTTGTTCATTTAGTTTGTTTTTACATTTTCTTGTTAATTAAGTATTTCAGAAAAAAAAAAAAAACAACTGTCAACTTACGATTGTTGAAAACTATCACTGTCACTTTCTCTGTCTATAGAAGGGGTGTGGCGGTATACAGGTGACATTTCTGAAGTTCTAAGTCTGGGTACTAGAGACACTTGTCGGTATCTCTGTGACAATAGACGCTGAGGGGAGATAAATTCACTTGGCGTTAAAGGCTTTAGCTCTGGCAATCTGAGAACAAATGACCAAATATTTTAAATTGTATCATAACTTGTATGGTGGAAAAAACACACATTCTATTAAACTCAGATCTCTTGGACTGTAAGCCCCTTTGCTGGGGGGGGGAGGGGGGAGGACTGGTTTGCTTTGATCACAATAGTGGCTCTGGGCTACGAGCCCCTTTGCTTGTGGGGGTAAGACTGGTTTGCTTTGACCATAAGAGTGGCTCTGGGCTGCGAGCCCCTTTTCTAGTGGGGGCCCTATGTTGTTGCCTAGTTCGCCTATGCCTAAGAAAAGATCTGACAAATATTTCTTGCTGAAAATAAAAAAAATGCTTCCTCATCACCCCATGACTCACAGCTAATGGAAGTACAAATGATTCTGTCCTATAAGGCTCATGCTGCGATACTGATCTCTCTGGATCTTTAGTTTAGCCTTTTTGGGACAGTATTTTTCTTCTTCTGCAGTAACCTTTCTCAATTTCCATATTTCCACTACCACAGCCAATGGCCACGGAAGCACCGGCGATGATACAAGTAGGCCTAATTGGTGATGTGGGGGGAGGGCGAAGATAATTGGGATCAGCAATGAGCAAACAGATGGCTACAAGAACAGTACTGATATTGGTTTAGTTTATCTGGAATGCTATAACACCAATATATTATCTGCGGCTATAATGTCTTTTGCAAATGTCAAAACTATAAATTAAACATCGAATTACAAAACAAAAGATAAATAACTCATACCTGACAATATACTCAAATCCAAATCTTCCATATACCCTCTCGATATCCTTAATATCTGCGTCAGTATCCATCGGTTCGTCGGAGCCATGCAGTAGCCTAGGTAACCGGTAAGGGGTGGAGCATTTCACAGAGTTGTCGGTCACGCTGTCCCGTGAAGTAGATCGGGAGCTTTCGTATCCAGAGTTGCCGGTCTTGATAAACCTTTTAAGCAGAATTACACATATTTCTAATGTCAATAGTAATCTTAAACAATGTCATATATTTTCATTGAAAATATGTCCTAAATCTCACATACAATTTAAGGAAGTTACGATTTTTTTGTGTAGTAAAAGTAGTAGAAGCTTTTTGATTGAAGAGTTTCTACGAAAAAGGCGATATAAAGAACGATCACTCCAGACATTCCTCTGCATGAGTAGCAAAAGAAAAAAACTTACGATTGTAATAAGTGATCATTTACTCATTTTTGTTTCCTTCAGCAGTAAAGCCAGTAATTTAATGTTTTTTGTTGTTGTTTTTTTTACAAATTTCTGATATTTTTCTAGAATATCATGTAGAATATCATTAAAAGTAGGTTATCTTTTACAACATTTAATTAGAGACTTTGTCACAATGTTGTTTTGTTTTAATTTTATTTGAACTAATGAAATCTTTAAGGGATCTATTCATTTCGCGAAGTTGATAATAAATATCGTTTAGTTCTGCCTTGTCTTGGGACTATACATCGGAAATATCGGACAATTTTTTTTATATCGGCAACAAAATCGGACAGTGTTTTAAATAATGTCCGATCACACTACCAGTTCTTTTAAATGCATTGTGACCGTTTCTCTCGCTCAGTATGACCTCCGCTTGTAATGTGTGTCGGAATTGAGAATCCTTTCAGATTATAAATTTTAGAGACTTGGCAACAGTATAAACCGCTAGGGTAAGGCCCTCGATAGGAGCGAGGTGACATTCGCCCTAGGCCCTGCGTTTTGGAACTGCCAAGGCCACTTCTGACATTCTATGATGTCAGAAAAAGAGTTGAAATTATATTCTCAATTTTACTTTCAATAGAATTAAACTTCTAGGCTGAATGAAAGTATTTTTTTTAATACACTTTCTTTATAAACAAGGGATTATTTATTTTTTACAAACATAGCAAGTGATTATCACAACGTAGATGTCGGAGTGCCAAACACTTGTAAAAGTATTGATTGTCTGGCAACAGCCATAAAGACACACAGAAAGTAAAGGAGTCAGTTCACCACTGAGTCTTATCAGCCAATGTAGTAGTTTCTTTGTATTTCTGTATATATTTAGTAATAAGACAGAAGGGCAGACGTGAAGACAGACAGAAAGAAAGACGATTGGACGATCTGGCAAACAAGAAAATGCAGACTGATAGACCTACAGACAGATAAACACACATACAGGAAGATTATATATATATATATATATATATATATATATATATATATAAATTGAGAGAACGATAAAATGGCGGGTGGATCGACATGAGCACAGACTAACTGGATTTATAGACGGACGAAACAGATAGAAAGACAAGCTAGCTGTCAAGTTTGAAGAAAGACTATCGGGCAGGAAGACGAAATTCGAATCTCAAAACTCATTAACAGAGTATAATACCATGCAACTGATATATAGTGGAATGGATTTGAGGGGAGGGGTGATATTTTACCCTGATTTGTTGTCGAATAACATTCGGTTCGGTTTCAATTGGCGTATCTTCTTATTACTACTGTGTACACGCGTGACTTATTTGACAGTTTTGGCTCAAACCATTTACCCCCCATCTTTTTTTTTCCCCGCGTGCGCGCGCAAACACGCAAACACGGAGAGCTGAAATGTTGATTAGATATGACAGTGATTCTCAGAGTGTGACTCGAGTGTTTTGAGCTTACATCTGTAGATGATTTCTTTACCTTGAAAACAAACAAAACAAATTGGCTATTTCAGTAAATATGCGACAAGTGTGCATGATAGCACCAACATGTTCATGAAAGCACCAACATGCTCATGATAGCACCAACATGTGCATGAAAGCACCAGATCCGAAGTGTCTAAACCATAGCGTCGGTCCTGATTCTAACCCATTCAAGATGTCAGCAATCATTGATATAATAATTAATACATGATGACTACAGAATCAGGGCCAGATAAAGACTTAATAATGCCCTAAAGCTGTTTGAAATATGGGGTCTTAATAAGTTCAGATATTATACCTCAGTGCCAAATATTTAAGTATATATAACAATAGCTCACTCGGACAAGATTTTGGGTCCCTAAGGGGGGGGTGTGCTAAGCTATAGCTTGTATAGCTTATACGTAAATCCTGCAGTGTATAGAATTATTTTTAATGGCTAACTAAACACACACATAAAGCATCAAGTGAAGCGCACCGTCTTAACACAATTATGGGCCCCCTGACTCGCCACTGAGATGGGGGCCCCCCACGACAACAAATCAAAAGTTGACTTGTACAGCATATTATATGGAATTTCAAGACGCGCTTTTAAAACAGTGTGGGACGAGAGCAATACGCCGGGCGAATCCATCCGTATAGCCAACACACTAACTACACTGTCGTGGTATACTCATACATTTCTTATTAAAGGTAAAACATCTTACTAAATACACGTAGACATGAAAACTTGTGAAGTATAGGAGGTAGCCAATTCAATTTGAGAACCGTCGCGTTAAGGATTGACAATTTAAAACAAAGGGGGCATAGCTATATTGATTTTTATTTCTTTCGTTGACTGTCTAGCTAACTGATTAGTGGGGGGTGTCGAATGTATTGATTAGTAATGTTTCCTTTAATTTCTATACCACTGAACTGATCGTTGTCCAATACGTGTCTGATTCTGAACAACTAGAGTTAATGCTCTTCTATTCCAGATCATATTACTGCATGCATAAAGTTCAGTAATCTATCTATCTATCTATCTATCTATCTATCTATCTATCTATCTATCTATCTATCTATCTATCTATCTATCTATCTATCTATCTATCTATCTATCTATCTATCTATCTATCTATCTATCTATCTATCTATCTATCTATCTATCTATCTATCTATCTATCTATCTATCTATCTATCTATCTATCTATCTATCTATCTATCTATCTATCTATCTATCTATCTATCTATCTATCTATCTATCTATCTATCTATCTATCTATCTATCTATCTATCTATCTATCTATCTATCTATCTATCTATCTATCTATCTATCTATCTATCTATCTATCTATCTATCTATCTATCTATCTATCTATCTGTCTGTCTGTCTGTCTGTCTGTCTATGTCTCTCTCTCTTTATATATATATATATATATATATATATATATATATATATATATATATATATATATATAATCAGTATTAAATGTGGAATTCAAATATCCATCGTTAGAAAAGTTACAAGTATCGTAATCATTTGATATTAGGTTAAGGTTCAATCTATCCTGTGTCATCATGTGTGCTCTGTTGTATCGCTAACAGGGCTGTAAAAAAAAAAGGGTTTCTCAGTTATTGGCCTTTTTTTTAAATGCTCATCTTCTGGTGCTAATTTCTTTTTTTTTTCCCTTTAAATTATTTAATTCTTGTAATTTGGAAACAGATCCGTTTCGTCCCCCGCTCCGGTGCTCCCGGCTGACCAGTGTGTTTGGGGGCTCCTTAAGCCAACCAGAAGCGTAGCTATGGGGGGCGGGGGGTACATATGTCCCCTGGCGCCGAGGTTCATGGGCGCCAAATGGTATATTTTACATATAATATTATACGGTTTTCGAATGGGGGGGGGCGCTAAAATGGTATTAAAAAGGTAAAATGCCCCGGGCGCGATTTGACTTGCCCATCTGAAGCCAAACACATACATTTATCAAATGTAAATCGTCTACTAGCATAATGAGTTCATGTATATGAGTTGTGTAAAGGTGGCCGAGCATAGAGTCGTGGGTCTTATTTTAAAGAGTGTGTAATGTCAATGAAACTTGTTTACACTCTGCATTTTACGCTTGACAAACAAAAAAAAAGGTGGGGGGGGGGTTCTAGCGATACATTTCTGGCATTCAGAGCCGTTCTTAAGTGGTGAGGGCCTTAGACAAAGGTACGCCCATTTGAAAATCTTGGGCTCCAAAAAATCTGATCTCCCTCCAACTGTTATTTCAACCTTGCGGCGGGTCTGACTGTTGGAATATAGGCCTGACGGTTGGAATATAGGCCTGACGGTTGGAATATAGGCCTGACGGTTGGAATATAGGCCTGGCGGTTTGAATATGGGCCTCACATTGGACTCTAGGCCTAACTGTATAGGCCTCACATTAGGGAATATAGGCCTGACTGTTAGAAAATAGGACTGTCAAAATGTGACACTCGCCCAAACCATTTCTTTCATAGTTTACAAACTATGAATTGATGTTTTTTTAAAATAGTCATAAATTAGGCATTACATTTTTAAAGTTCAAGCAAGTCAGAAATAAAAGTCCCGAAAGCCCCCCCCCCCCCAACCCGAAGTAAAAGCCGCCCAGTTTGTCTATCCAAAAGAACAACCCTGTTGTCTTTGTTCTAATACAAGTGGAAACGTAATTCTTTTTTTTTTCTCTTCTAATTTTGTAATCACAACAATAAGATAATACACGTTTAAATACCTTCTGTTGCTTAGCTTATGTTTTGTCCTTACAGATGTAAACATTGCTACACAAAATTACGGAAAATGCATGGCCAACTTCGCACTATTAATGACACATATCCTCTAACACATATTCACGAATAACAACACTAATCCGTATTTAAGATCGGTTCAAGTTTTTATTATTTTTATTTTGTTATACACAGTCGTGAATGGGAGTGTTGGGGTGGGATTTAGGTTTGTCGAGAGGCGAAACAAAAGAATAAACTAAAACTGACTGGTGGTTCCAGCCAAGATTGGGAAACAAAAGGGATTGAAGTCGATACGACAATAAAAAAAAACAAACTACCTGACAAATAAGTTTAGGATATTTGGTACCCTGGGCGTATTTTAGCATGGGCACTTCTGGCAGAAACGGCCGGCGCACCAAACCCCCCACCCCCACCTAATTGTATATCCTTTTTAACGACTCCCTTAATAATAAGAGCACAATATCACCTTCTACACCCTGAAACCCACAATATCACCTTCTACGCCCTGAAACCCACAATATCACCTTCTACGCCCTGAAACCCACAATATCACCTTCTACGCCCTGAAACCCACAATATCACCTTCTACGCCCTGAAACCCACAATATCACCTGAGACCCAACTAACATTAGTCCGTCCCTTACGACAATGCACTTCATCGACATTATGTTTTTTTTGGTAGCGACCGTCGTTAAGGGGAGGGGCGTAACACTCATGGGGTGAGTGCATTACAAGGCCTATTTTTAGGATGGGGTCCTCCCAGGACCGTCACTTATTTTTGTCTTCCTTTACAATACGTGCCGGTTTAATATGTACTGTGTCCCCCCCTCCCCCTACCTTTCTGTAGCAATACGGAGACCCGAGGTGGGATATTATTGACTTCTTGTTTTGTACATTTTTACTGCACAGGTTACTGAAATAGCAGTTTACTGTTTCTATACTATTAGAGGGTGAAAGTTGGGTTCCAGTTTGTTTATTTTCTGTGTGTTTGGGCGTGTCAGGGGCGCCGAGAGCCAACAAGGGCCCCAGGGCAGGACATAATTGCGGGCCCCTTAATAAACAATTAGTCGTGAAAAAATTGACATTGTCGGGGCGGCCGGGCCCCCTTACAGATGCGGGCCCCCTTACAGATGCGGGCCCCCTGGCAATGACCCCCCTCTCGGCGTGCCTGGTGCGTGTGTGTGTTAAAAATCGTTATATAGGGATGGAGATTCGTGTATTTTTTTGTTTGTTTATGTTAGTCAAATTAGAAATTAATGAGTACAGTCAGGAGGTGAGGTTTGAAGTTTTATGTGTTTTTCTCTTTTCTTTTGTTATACGTTTGTATTCTTAAGGGAGGGGAAGATGGTGGTTGAAAAATGGGCCTAATTTTACTGTAGGTGGAGGGGGGAAAGGTCACCGAAAGTTGTTCACTTGTTGACAAGGTGGGAGGCTATGGTATATAAACTGCTAAAATTTGTTGACGTAATTAATGGACGATTCCTTACCCATAGCCATATAAGAGACATTATCGACGCATGATTAGCATCTAAGATGATCTAAAAAACACTGACCTATATTAAAAGATCCTAAAATAGCCGGATGGGTGGGCAGAAAAACAAACCGACCGGTTTATTTTGGGAATAGCCCAGAGCAGTGTTTCTCAGAGTACACTGGGGAACCCGCTGAGGGGAAATCCGAGGTAAAAACAAGAAAAAAGTCAGAATAAAAATCTTGCTTACATTTTTTTTTGCAGCGAACAACGGTTACAGATAAACAATATGGCGGTATTGAACACGTCTGAAATACGCGCTTAGCTATAACCATAATTTCTTGATGAATTACCACGCGGAAACTGAATGTACCAAAAACTCCAGAGCATATGCAAAAAAAAAAAAACATTACAAAAACAAACAAACGCAAGAAAGTGCAGATAATGGGTTTTGGTGAAAAAGAAAGAGAGAGAGGCACGAAAGGAAAGGGTACTGCATCATTGAAACATTGTGTATGTGTGGTTTTGTAGTGTCACCGTGAGCTGTGATTTTATGCACCCCCCCTCCTTTTTTTTCATTCCAAGGCCCAGAAAATCGTGTCCCTAAAAAAATGTCCTATATATATATGTATATATATATATATATATATATATATATATGATTGCTAATAAAGTGAGCAATATTTTATTTATTTATTTTTTGGACGAGGGGTGCATAGTATTTTTGAAAATATAGAAGGGGTGTAAGCGGATGTCTAAGGTCTGGCAAACACTGGCATTAGACAACATAGAGCTTGCAACCCCTTTCATCTCTAGACTATACACGTTTTGGGATAAAAAGATGAAACCAGTTTGGGTGCGTTATGAATTTCCAAGCACAAGCATTTGAAATAAAGGCCTTTTCATAATTCAAAAAATTCTCAAACACAGTTATTTTTAGAAAAAAAAATTGCAATAGATTGTCAAAAGAATTGGCGCGTCAATAATGATATTTAAAAAGTTCTATTGCGTTTCATATTACTACGTCCATAGATAAGCTGGGCAATTATGGCATAATTTATGCCTGTAAATTAATTATCATTCTGTACAATTACATGCTTTTTTTTTAAATAAAATATTTTTCTAAGTCATTTAAAATTTTTAAAAATTAGAAAAATGCATTTAATGTAGAAAGATGACTGGTAAAATGTTCGGATTGTATTCCTATCGGTATTTTTTAGTTTTGTTGAATTCATTAACCTAACCCGTGCCTATCCGATGATGAGTAAAAAAAAGATAATTAAAAAAAAAAGGAATTAATGAACATTTTACACATAAAATCTGAAATCAGCAGTATAAACTATATTTTGTGAAATTCTGTCAAGTCATGCACTGCGATATATTTTATTTTTAGGCACTTGTTACGAGACCCTCTAGAGGGTCGCCTACTAGAAATATGTACGGGCGACCAGCTAATTTTTTTTTTCTGTTTCCGGGGATTTTCGCGCAAATTGATATCTATAGGTCAGTGCAAGTAAACCAATATTTTCATTAAAATAATCAATAATAAAAAGTACGCAGTCTGTTATTTTTATATTTGGCATTAATTTTTATCGGGTCTGTCAAAGCCTTATAAAATCATTTGCTGCTAATAATCGGAGATATTTTTATTTATTTTTTAAAAAATTAAATAAGGCTTTGAATTATTTTAAATTACAAAATAAGAATATAGGCCTAAAACTAGGTCAAAAGGGAGTGGAACTCCAAGCAATTTTTTTTCTAATAGTACATTAAAACCATAGATATAATTAAAACTGAAGCTTAGTTTGTGTGATGTGCTGGCAGACATTTATTTATTTTTTTAATTGAATGTTGCCTATGGGCTATTAAGTGATTTGTTATAGTCAGAAGCATGGGCTTAATAAATAATAAAATCTGAAATGGATGTGTTTTTTAAATATGACTTCTTACAACTTTTTTAAAGAAATATTAATAAATGTATGTAGTATCTTTCTAGCAACTAGTTCTTTTCAATATTGTGTTCATAATAATTTAAAATTCAATTTGAAGCACCTATTTAAATCTATGCCTTGAAGTACTTAAGTACATGTAATTTTTCCACATGCTATTTTTTTTTTGGAGCTTATTTGAAAGAAACATCTTAATTTTATTTCAAGTCATAATAATAATTTTTTTTAATGGTCACAATATTTATTATTATGTTACCAGTGGGGCAACCGGGGGGGGGGGTGTGGCTTGTTATACATATTTTACTATATAACATTTTTTATATGTGAGCTGTGAGCCCCCCCCCAGCATTTTTTCTGGTTGTGTCACTGTATGTTACCAATACTCTATAACTGGGTAATAAATATTAAAAATAGAAAAAAAAAATAAATGAATAAAAGGCCAGAGAAAAAATAAAGTATCTTCTTTATTTGCCATCAATTTTCAGATCAACAAGAAACCAAGGGTACAGTGGTAATGCCAAAATAAATACATTGAAATACATTAAGTTTCTCCACGATTTCATATTATTTCCATCCATGCACATAATTCTTTTCATGCAATGACCAAAAATTAAGTAATTAAAAGCCAAGCAAATTATTAAAGAGTACAATTATTTTAAAGACCTGGAATGTAAAGAATTACATAAGTGCACAATGATTTTCATAGAAAATAGTCTAAAAATCTATGTCACTATATAATATCAACATAAAACACTGTTTCAAGTAACTGATATCTGAACATACACAAAATGTTCTGTACCTAGCTTAAAAAAAGTGCACTCAATTAAAGAACACATGAAATGGAAAGGACATTTTATCCCAGTTTTAATGGTGGATAACTTGTTTATGTTAAAAAAAACCTCTGAACATAGTGATACATAAAAATGTTAAATAATATTTCAGTTTCTAAGGCATATTAGCACTGAATATTTCAGGGATTATGTGAGAAAATAAAAGCAGTGACAAATGGACTAATATATATATATATACATATTTAAAAAGATAATTTGAAATGAATTTTAATAGGCTACACCACGAAGGCAGAATAGACTGCAATAGAAATCCAACAAGAAATATATAGAATGTTTTTTTCTTTTAAAAAAAAAGAAAATTTTTAGGGAAATACTAAAAATGAACATTAAGTTTTTGCACCAGTGAAAATATTTCTGTAAAATTAAAACAAAATATGTTGAACAATGTATCCAAAAAAATAGATGATATAAGTTAAAATAGAAATAACATGCAAAATTCACAAATAAAGAGCATTGCGCTCACTCAAAGGGCATAAAAATATCATGACTGATGTATTTAGAAGACTACCTCAGTATAAATGTAATCAATTTAAATGGAAAAAAATACATACCCCCATCATAATCATGAAATGATTATTGCTGCAGTACGCAAAATAGAAAATACTGCACGCAGAGCATTTATATGGATTTCAATTTAAAATTATGCGTGTTACAATAAAAGGAGAATAAATGGTAGAAAAGATGCAAGCAAATGAATAGGTATATTTAATCTAAATTATCAATACATGGCAAAAAAACTGAACTGATAGTAAATAGTGTTAAAAAAAAAAACATGAAATGATTATAAATGCCTAAGTTAATTTAGTACTAAAGATTTATTTTAAATCTTTGCCCAAGACAAAAGGATATACAAGAACTTATTAAAACCATAAATGATTAAAATAACAGAAGGTTTAGGAAAATCAAACAATAAATAACACACAGAAAATAATAATCTGAACAAAACAGAGGCTTATGAAGTGAAAATAAAAAAAAATTAAGAAACATAAATACAAGAAAATAAACTTTTCTATTATTGAATTACAACATATATCTTACATCTCCTAATTATCTTTAAAAATAAAAACTCGCACAAAATAACTTAAAAAAAAAAACACTGATACAATAATATCATGAAATGTTGGATATTAATGCAAACTTATATAAAATGAAAATATAAAACAAATAAAAAAAGTGTTCAAAAATATGTACATTTATAAAAAAATTTCATGTCATATTCTAAACATTATTTATACATTTGTCACAGAACCATTCTTTTTTTGGTTTTTTACTAATGCGAGCACACTCTAAATGGTACCACTCAAGACAACTCTCACATTCAAAACATTGTCCAGTTGCTGTATTTGTGTCACAAGTTGGGCACTGCCGAACAGCCACTTTCTTTCTTTTTCTTATTGATGACTGTAACATTTTCCATGCTCTATCTGAAAGGAAAGGTTCCAGAATATCTTTTATGACAAGTTCATTTATCAACGATGATGGCAAATCAGTAGGGCTATGTTTGAGTTCCTCCACATCTACAGGCCTTGTTGGCGATATATCTTCAGGTCTTCCTCCTACAAGTAAATGACCCAGCAACACTAAAAATACAAAAAGAAAAAAATATAGAGGTGAATTAGTTCAAGAGGCGGCATACAACATTTTGATTGATGCAGAATGAAATGTATACATTGCATTATAATCAAACTTGTTATAGTTATTAAAATCCCACTTTCAAACATTATCATAGAAATGTAGGTCTATACAATTTTATTATTTTAAAATTCACTTACAATTAACTTTTTGCTGAACTGTCTTCTCGGTAAAAAAAATTCCAGTTATTATTCCATTTTCATTTGTTCTCAGTTCTAGATCAGGTCCTGTTTGAAAAAAAAAATTGTTTTTAATACTTCTAACTGAACTGTAAATTTTGTATTTCATTGCTTTTAATTCATATGCTATTAAAAAGCTTATTTAATTATTATGAACGAGTTTTGAAGAATAAACAATTTAATAAGTGGTTTTGATTTAGCGTTTATCTAGTAAAAAAACCTCAAAACATGTTGCAGAACAATATATTTTTAGGAACTCGTTCACTTATGAGGGGTAGTGGGAGTGTGGCACAGTTTTAAGAAATGGTAAAATCATTTGAGTAATAGATGTTGTGCTCTACATTCACCAAGATAAAAATATAATATGCTAATAACCAATAATAACGAACAGTGCCAATGTATAAAAATTACCAACTAAACTAACCATTGCAGTCACTGAAAACAGCCAAAAGAGACTCCACATCTACAGGTCCTTTTTGCTTTGCTGCCAAATTGTGAATATCTTTTAGGTTATCTTCTTGCCTAAATAGAAAAAAAACAATTTATATAATCAAAATAATATATCCAGTTTATTTTCACACAGTGCCTCCATTAATGATAACTACTAAAAAATAAACCAGGTATACGTACTATAAGAATATTACATAGTTGTGGTCTTAGAATTTTTTTACACCGCCTACCTGTTTCCTTTAAAATATGTTCTTTTATCAGCCATTTGTTTGCATGCATGTTTAGCATTCGAGAAACATCTTTCTCTTCATTCTCATTTAGTTTCCTTCTCTTTGGCAAATGTTCATATATCACCTAAATGCAAAAATATTAACAACTTTTTAGATTATGGATATAGAATTGTAAATATGCATACAATAAAAAAAATTAATGTTAGATTGTTGGTTAATCCAGTACTTAAAAATATATTTACCCTGTCTTAGTGTCTATGATATGGTTATGCTCTTCAACTATTTTTTCAACCTGGAATTGATTTCCATCTTCTGTTACTCTCACAAACAATCCAAAAGGACAATCCATCTTGAAAGTACTATAATAGAATTTAGGTTTAAATGTTTAAGTTTAATTTTAAGTCAAATGTGTTATTAGTTAGTTAAAATTGTATTAATAAATAAAATTGTATTAATACTGAATCTTTGATTTGGCCTCTTTCCTGTAGAATGACTTAAATTTTCTTCCACCATGATAACATGCATATTGAATGGTGTAGTAGATAATTTTAAGTCAAATGTGTTATTAATTAGTTAAAATTGTATTAATAATTAAAATTGTATTAATACTGAACCTTTGTTTTGGCCTCTTTCCTGTAGAATAACTCTTAAATTTTCTTCCACCATAACATGCATATTTTATGGTGTAGTAGATTAACTCTTCTTTGACATATCTTTTAACTCCAGATTTTCGTGCCGATACAATTGTTTGGCTATTCCTTTTACATTAAGAAATGCATGATTCATTTTCATAAGCTGCAATAGCCTTGTCCAAATCTTTCAAACAGTTAAACTTGTCACCCACTTTAATCATCTTTAACAAATTTGCGCGAAAAATTGAAACGGAAACTTGCACTGACCTATAGATATCAATTTGCGCGAAAATCCCCGGAAACAGAAAAAAAAAAATTAGCGGGTCGCCCGTACATATTTCTAGTAGGTGACCCTCTAGAGGGTCTCGTAACAAGTGCGTTGTATTAATATTGAATCTTTGATTTGGCCTCTTTCCTGTAGAATGACTCTTAAATTTTCTTCCACCATGATAACATGCATATTGAATGGTGTAGTAGATAATTTTAAGTCAAATGTGTTATTAATTAGTTAAAATTGTATTAATAATTAAAATTGTATTAATAATTAAAATTGTATTAATACTGAACCTTTGATTTGGCCTCTTTCCTGTAGAATTACTCTTAAATTTTCTTCCACCATGATAACATGCATATTTTATGGTGTAGTAGATTAACTCTTCCTTGAGATATCTTTTAATTCCTAATTTTCGTGCCGATACAATTGTTTTGCTATTCCGTTTATAAAGAGAAATGCATGATTCATTTTCATAAGCTGCAATAGCCTTGTCCAAATCTTTCAAACAGTTAAACTTGTCACCCACTTTAATCATCTTTAACAAATTTGCGCGAAAAATTGAAACGGAAACTTGCACTGACCTATAGATATCAATTTGCGCGAAAATCCCCGGAAACAGAAAAAAAAAAAATTAGCGGGTCGCCCGTACATATTTCTAGTAGACGACCCTCTAGAGGGTCTCGTAACAAGTGCGTTAATACAATTTTAATTATTAATACAATTTTAACTAACTAATAACACATTTGACTTAAAATTAAACTTAAACATTTACACCTAATTTCTATTATAGTACTTTCAAGATGGATTGTCCTTTTGGATTGTTTGTGAGAGTAACAGAAGATGGAAATCAATTCCAGGTTGAAAAAATAGTTGGAGAGCATAACCATATCATAGACAGGGTAAATATATTTTTAAGTACTGGATTAACCAACAATCTAACAATAATTTTTTTAATTGTATGCATATTTACAACTCTATATCCATAATCTAAAAAGTTGTTAATATTTTTGCATTTAGGTGATATATGAACATCTGCCAAAGAGAAGGAAACTAAATGAGAATGAAGAGAAAGATGTTTCTCGAATGCTAAGCATGCATGCAAACAAATGGCTGATAAAAGAACATATTTTAAAGGAAACAGGTAGGCGGTGTAAAAAAAATATTAAGACCACAACTATGTAATATTCTTATAGTACGTATACCTGGTTTATTTTTTAGTAGTTATCATTAATGGAAGCACTGTGTGAAAATAAACTGGATATATTATTTTGATTATATAAATTGTTTTTTTCTATTTAGGCAAGAAGATAACCTAAAAGATATTCACAATTTGGCAGCAAAGCAAAAAGGACCTGTAGATGTGGAGTCTCTTTTGGCTGTTTTCAGTGACTGCAATGGTTAGTTTAGTTGGTAATTTTTATACATTGGCACTGTTCGTTATTATTGGTTATTAGCATATTATATTTTTTATCTTGGTGAATGTAGAGCACAACATCTATTACTCAAATGATTTTACCATTTCTTAAAACTGTGTCACACTCCCACTACCCCTCATAAGTGAACGAGTTCCTAAAAATATATTGTTCTGCAACATGTTTTGAGGTTTTTACTAGATAAACGCTAAATCAAAACCACTTATTAAATTGTTTATTCTTCAAAACTCGTTCATAATAATTAAATAAGCTTTTTAATAGCATATGAATTAAAAGCAATGAAATACAAAATTTACAGTTCAGTTAGAAGTATTAAAAACAATTTTTTTTTTTCAAACAGGACCTGATCTAGAACTTAGAACAAATGAAAATGGAATAATAACTGGAATTTTTTTACCGAGAAGACAGTTCAGCAAAAAGTTAATTGTAAGTGAATTTTAAAATAATAAAATTGTATAGACCTACATTTCTATGATAATGTTTGAAAGTGGGATTTTAATAATATAACAAGTTCGATTATAATGCAATGTATACATTTCATTCTGCATCAATCAAAATGTTGTATGCCGCCTCTTAAACTAATTCACCTCTATATTTTTTTTCTTTTTGTATTTTTAGTGTTGCTGGGTCATTTACTTGTAGGAGGAAGACCTGAAGATATATCGCCAACAAGGCCTGTAGATGTGGAGGAACTCAAACTTAGCCCTACTGATTTGCCATCATCGTTGATAAATGAACTTGTCATAAAAGATATTCTGGAACCTTTCCTTTCAGATAGAGCATGGAAAATGTTAGAGTCATCAAAAAGAAAAAGAAAGTGGCTGTTTGGCAGTGCCCAACTTGTGACACAAATACAGCAACTGGACAATGTTTTGAATGTGAGAGTTGTCTTGAGTGGTACCATTTAGAGTGTGCTCGCATTAGTAAAAAAACCAAAAAAGAACGGTTCTGTGACAAATGTATAAATAATGTTTAGAATATGACATGAAATTTTTTTATAAATGTACATATTTTTGAACACTTTTTATGTGTTTTATATTTTCATTTTTTATATAAGTTTGCATTAATATCCAACATTTCATGACATTATTGTATCAGTGTTTTTTTATAAAGTTATTTTGTGCGAGTTTTTATTTTTAAAGATAATTAGGAGATGTAAGATATATGTTGTAATTCAATAATAGAAAAGTTTATTTTCTTGTATTTATGTTTCTTAATTTTTTTAAATTTTCACTTCATAAGCCACTGTTTTGTTCAGATTATTATTTTCTGTGTGTTATTTATTGTTTGATTTTCCTAAACCTTCTGTTATTTTAATCATTTATGGTTTTAATAAGTTCTTGTATATCCTTTTGTCTTGGACAAAAGATTTTAAATAAATCTTTAGTACTAAATTAACTTAGGCATTTATAATCATTTCATGTTTTTTTTTTTAACACTATTTACTATCAGTTCAGTTTTTTTGCCATGTATTGATAATTTAGATTAAATATACCTATTCATTTGCTTGCATCTTTTCTACCATTTATTCTCCTTTTATTGTAACACGCATAATTTTAAATTGAAATCCATATAAATGCTCTGCATGCAGTATTTTCTATTTTGCATACTGCAGCAATAATCATTTCATGATTATGATGGGGGTATATATTTTTTCCATTTAAATTGATTTCATTTATACTGAGGTAGTCTTCTAAATACATCAGTCATGATATTTTTATGCCCTTTGAGTGAGTGCAATGCTCTTTATTTGTGAATTTTACATGTTATTTCTATTTTAACTTATATCATCTTTTTTTTGGATACATTGTTCAACATATTTTGTTTTAATTTTACAGAAATATTTTCACTGGTGCAAAAACTTAATGTTCATTTTTAGTATTTCCCTAAAAATTTTCTTTTTTTTTTAAAAGAAAAAAACATTCTATATATTTCTTGTTGGATTTCTATTGCAGTCTATTCTGCCTTCGTGGTGTAGCCTATTGAAATTCATTTCAAATTATCTTTTTAAATATGTATATATATATATTAGTCCATTTGTCACTGCTTTTATTTTCTCACATAATCCCTGAAATATTCAGTGCTAATATGCCTTAGAAACTGAAATATTATTTAACATTTTTATGTATCACTATGTTCAGAGGTTTTTTTTAACATAAACAAGTTATCCACCATTAAAACTGGGATAAAATGTCCTTTCCATTTCATGTGTTCTTTAATTGAGTGCACTTTTTTTAAGCTAGGTACAGAACATTTTGTGTATGTTCAGATATCAGTGACTTGAAACACAGTGTTTTATGTTGGTATTATATAGTGACATAGATTTTTAGACTATTTTCTATGAAAATCATTGTGCACTTATGTAATTCTTTACATTCCAGGTCTTTAAAATAATTGTACTCTTTATTATTTGCTTGGCTTTTAATTACTTAATTTTTGGTCATTGCATGAAAAGAATTATGTGCATGGATGGAAATAATATGAAATCGTGGAGAAACTTAATGTATTTCAATGTATTTATTTTGGCATTACCACTGTACCCTTGGTTTCTTGTTGATCTGAAAATTGATGGCAAATAAAGAAGATACTATATTTTTTCTCTGGCCTTTTATTCATTTATTTTTTTTTTCTATTTTTAATATTTATTACCCAGTTATAGAGTATACAGTGGCACAACCAGAAAAAATGCTGGGAAGGGGGGGGGGCTCACAGCTCACATATAAAAAATGTTATATAGTAAAATATGTATAACAAGCCACCCCCCCCCGGTTGCGCCACTGGTAACATAATAATAAATACTGTGACCATTAAAAAAAATTATTATTATGACTTGAAATAAAATTAAGATGTTTCTTGCAAACAAGCTCCAAAAAAAAATAGCATGTGGGAAAATTACATGTACTTAAGTACTTCAAGGCATAGATTTAAATAGGTGCTTCAAATTGAATTTTAAATTATTATGAACACAATATTGAAAAGAACTAGTTGCTAGAAAGATACTACATACATTTATTAATATTTCTTTAAAAAAGTTGTAAGAAGTCATATTTAAAAAACACAACCATTTCAGATTTTATTATTTATTAAGCCCATGCTTCTGACTATAACAAATCACTTAATACCATAGGCAACATGCAATTAAAAAAAAATAAATGTCTGCCAGCACATCACACAAACTAAGCTTCAGTTTTAATGTACTATTAGAAAAAAAATTGCTTGGAGTTCCACTCCCTTTTGACCTAGTTTTAGGCCTATATTCTTATTTTGTAATTTAAAATAATATTTTCATTAAAATAATCAATGCCAAATATAAAAATAACAGACTGCGTACTTTTTATTATTGATTATTTTAATGAAAATATTGGTATACTTGCACTGACCTATAGATATCAATTTGCGCGAAAATCCCCGGAAACAGAAAAAAAAAAATTAGCGGGTCGCCCGTACATATTTCTAGTAGACGACCCTCTAGAGGGTCTCGTAACAAGTGCGTTTATTTTATTACCGGCATTTCAAAGTCAAACATGATCAAACATGTGGCAAAGCTAGGCAATAAGAATGGTCAATCACTCAATGCCATGGGCATGGATAAACGTCTGCTCAGCTTCTGTCTTTGTTTCGCAGTTTAAGCCATTGAAGGTAAGTACACATCTTATTGATTGTATTAAAATTCAATTTATTTCTTACTTATTTTACTATACATTCCACGTAGTCGTAGGTAAATGTAAATAGATTGAAATCCTATTTTGAAAGTGAATCACTGAATGAAGGATATACATAGTAATAACGCAGCTAGCCACTGCATAGTAATAATACCAATAATTTGAATAATTAGTAATTATTTGGGCCTATAATGACAGATTTTTGTCATTCAGGGAAAATTCACATTCATGCGCTTATTAATTATGTTTCACTCATTTGATAAAGTTGTTATTGCATTTTCAAATATAACTAAACACAGAAAAGTTAGCCTATACAGACTATACTGGCTATACACTTACTTAAAGTACAAAGAGATATAGGACATAAGAGGTAAAGAAAAATTATTTTTAAAGTAACATGACATAGAATTATAAATTATTATTAGCGAGCACTTTTACTGCCCATTTCATTTGATACACACCAAGACGTTTGCATTAAGATATGAAATAACAATTTATCTCTATTCCGGGACTGTGTAAACATTTACCAAAAAATACAGTATTTAATCTGAAAAGAATTTTTTTATATGTAGCATATATGACTATATGTAGTAAGAGAAATAGAGAGTTTAAAAAAAATATCACATGACCTGAAACAACTATCTGGACATTCATTTTGATATGCAGAAACTAATCCTGATTCTAGAGCATTTAACATTTTTTTTTTTTAATTTTTGGTTGGGTTCAAAGACAAAGTTATGGAATATGGAGTGTTCAGATTTTTAGGTATCACAGTTTTTTTTTGTTCAATGCATATATTTCAAACAAGTTTCCAAATTATCGCCAAATACTAATCTTTATTAAATTTATATGAAAAAATTGTTTAAAAACACTACGTTATGACATTAAAAATTATAAAGAATTTTTAGTGGGTGCAAAAGATGAAAGACTGACCATGAAGCATGATGTTTTTGAAAATTTAAAATTCAAATTTAATTATCATAGACTGAATTGTGGGTCGAGTAAGGTTTGATTCAGCACACATTCTACTCCTACGCCCCCCTCACATACATCAGTGATGTATTTATCTCTTTCCCTACCACGGAACACATTCTGCGTTTCAATTTTTTTATGTGTTGATCATGAAACCCATTATGCGTTTCAGACAGACTACCTTAAAATAGAATAAATATGTCAACATTTTTTAAGTAAGAATTGCGTCAATTTTTATATTTAGAACATTTGATCCTTTTATTACAGTATAAATATTAAATTAAAAAAATTGAGTTAAACGTTATATTTTTTTTTTAGGGTTTAAGGGTTGATTTTAAACTGTTTTTTTCTTATAAGAAAATGCCTTTGGGTCAGCCCCAGTCTTCCTACTAAGTGATTGTTTGAGATTTTGACATGTTGCTCAAATAGTTAATAGATTACATTTTAAATGTATATTTTGTCCTATTAGTTTAAACATTATTTGTGACTTAATCAGGCAACTTTATTATGTTTGTCTTTCTTTCAGTTACAAACCCTACTACTTAACCTGACCTAATTTTGTTTTAATAACTAATAACCATATCTTTGTGAAGATAATTAATTTCTTTTTAAGTTGAAATATGAAAACCCATGTTTAGTTAAATTATTAAGTTATAAAACTAGATTTAATGAACAGGGTTGCAGTGTAAAAAGCTGGCTAAGAAAAGTTGCAGTCACAATGAGGAGAATGGTGCGGTAGAGAATGAGTTGATATTAATGAATATTAACACTACACCCACCTGCCTTCTGTCTGAGACTATGAGCCTAATGAAGCCTGACTTTCAGAAAGTTTGGCTAACCCTGTTCTAGATTATGCATACATTTTAATGTTACTTTGCTTTGTATTTCGACTGAAATCGTAGAAATTTCAAAAGATTCATCTTGCAGTCTTTAATCTGAAGTTAAGCTTCTGAAAAATATAATGTTAAATTAATATTAATAACAAATGTCTGTAAGTACAAGAAAATTTAGTATTTTTAATGTGTACAGGTTAGTTGACAAAATTCTATATGACTGTGAGATGAAATTACTGTGTTAGCAGGGCTGCACATTTGGGGCCTGATAATCAGAGCCCCAGCCATGTTTTCTGGATGTCCCCCCCACCGGTCTTTTGTTAAATTAACTTTCAACTTCTGTTAATTTGGTTTTAACAAGACGTACTATTACCATTGTAAAAGAAAACTTTATATCCACCAGGGGCAGTTTTATTAATATAATAGAGCTTTGGCTATTGCACACGCTTTATTCTGTAGAAAGTAGTCCACAATTAAATTCTGAAATATAGAGATACATTATGCATGATTAGAATTTTTTTAAAAATTGATGGAATACAAGGCATACTTTAAGGGAAAAATGGAGATTTACTTCAAAAAAAATAAGCTGTAGTATTTTATAATTGTTATTTCTCATGACAACTTCTGAGCTTCTCCAGAGCTTCTGTTTTGATCACTCCTGACAACAGTATGTGTGAAGTCCCTGTAAGGATGAGGTTTATCTCTTAGATCCTGCTTACCAGTGGCCACCAACCATTTCCTTGCCAGGGACTGGCCAACGTTTCACAGTGGCCCGCTGAGGGGGGAGGAAGGACGTTAATTATTTATATTTTAGATTGTTTTGATTCAGGATGCCACTGCCTCTCACAGCCGCTCAGCTCCCGGTTAACCTTGCGTCCATGGAAATTTGCACGCTCCCGAGAGAAATACACTACTGTAAATAAAAGGAAATAATTTAATGTTTTTTGGCCTGGCGGTTGTGTACCACTGGTATAAACCACTAATGGGACTGTTTTTATGGTGCCATTCTTTCATCCCCACCTTAGTCGATAGTGGAATGGCCTTAAGGGCATGACAGGAGATATAGCGGGAATTTAAACCATGACTTGAATTATCCATTGCTCCTCGCAGGAGATAAAACCAGAGACCCTCATGTCGACAGTCTATCTATTTACCACATCCCCGTGAAAATTGTCCCTTTAAATGGGGACAATTTTTGGGATTTTAAGTACCCGACTTTTTATGTCCACCACAGCCGGGACTGTGAAGTCCATGGAGGCACCACGGGAAACATGGAGGGAACTTTCACCATGACTTGAAAATTTTCCTAGGTTCATCACCGGAGATGAATCCTGGATCCTCAAATTCTTTTTGAAATAATTGGTTAATGCAGAACTGTTCATATTCAGTTAGTTATTATATCATATTTTTGTTTGCAATTTTTTTTTCTCAATCACTATTGCTCACTTCTGCTAAAAAAATAAAATGTGGTCTATGTGCATATAGTGTCTTAAAATTAAATTCAAGTGAACTCCTCTAACCTTTGTCCTCAGAGCATGGGAAGACTCTTCTGCCATGTTAGGCTCTGGCTATTCTCACATGTCCAGGCTTGATGTGCTTTTTAAGTTAACTCTCTGAAAGATAATCACAGTTTTTACTTTGTGTATAACATATTTCTGTTACACAGTTGTACAATTTATAATCATAGGGTGATGTGCATGAGACACAATCTTCAGGAGGCATACCACTTTTTAAAAATACTGTTGATGAATTAAATAATTCATAATTTTTTTTTTATAATTAATCTTTTTGTATTTAAACACATTACAAAATGGGCTAAAATATAAAATGCAATAGGTTTATGGATATTATCTCCACTGTACTGTTTTGAAACTTATGAAAAGTTGTACTTACCTTGTTTCAGTTGTCTTGTCCATGATTTTAAGACCATGCCTCAACGTTGATCCTATAAATGCTTATTTTTTGCATCTTCTTCTATTTATATGAAAAAAAAAATTAGGAAATATTGTATTTACTTTACATAGTAGCAATACATTACCTTTTAGCTCTAAATGAAAACAGTCTAACAAACAGATTATGATTATACATTTCTGTCCAAATATTGTAACAAATAACAACGTTATATGTATCAAATGCTAAAAAAACAAACATCATCATCATCATCATAAGCCCACTTGTTCAGTGTCAGCTGTGTTGTCGTACCTGATCAGAGACCATGTTTGTAGAGACCAGCTTGCTGCAATCTATGGTTTCACTTGAATGGAACGTTATTTGTATTCTTCCTGACGGTGAGATTGTTAATTCGGCCAATGGTGTGCCCCCCCCCCCACGTTCAATAATTTGATACCTGATAATTTGGTAATTACATACCTGATTGTATTGATCTGAGTCGTTCGTAATGGAACCACGGCCATTACCCTGTCATGTCTTTCTACCGTAGCAGCCGGCAGTGAAAAAAACTTTCATGCGTTCAGTTGACATTGTTGCTAACGTAACACCTATTTATAGCCGCACCCGGAATACAGTGTTGGCCTAGTTTTGCAATGTATGTGTGAATGTGTGTTGATGTTCTTTTTAAAAAAAAAAATGATTGTCCCGCTTTGATCCAGCCATCCATACTGAATTGTCCAATCAGATTTCAGAAGTATGGGACTTTTCATTATGTATTAAAACTTTCTAAACATAAATTTACAAACTTCAATGAAATGTCTAGATCGAGTTGAACATTACATGTTTTACACGTCGCGATAACTACACATTTTACGATTTTTTTTTAATTTGGTTTCCATTTTTAAAGTCGGAAAAAAATGGAAGGATTGGAGAGTTCCGACAAAGTTATCCAAACTGTGAAGTCTTATCTTTTTTTTTTGCATTTACAGTTTTATGGCTGTGTGGAGCCCATACCGAGTAGATGAAAATAAAAATGCTTTAAAAAACCCAAACAACAACAGAAAAACTTACTTACAAAACTCTATGTTACGTGGCTATTGGGATAACACTGTGGCTGGCCAATGAAAGTCGCTACTCCTACTTTACTCACTACTTGCACATGTGTGTGTCGTGTATTTTAGAGTTCATGTGTAGCATGTCGTACTGTCTCGCCACTGCTGGTCTCTGTACCACTGCACCACAGTATAATATACTGATTGTCCGAGTGATTGGCCATGTCCTCGGTCGCCACTAAGGGAAGTCAATTCCGACCTGGCTGTTTGATTCCCCCAACTGCATTTGGGCGCGGCGCGACTATGTATTCTGGTTCTTATCGCGCACGTAATCTGTAGCAGTTTTGATTCTATTAATAACGAACCATTCCCCTTGTGCAGTGCTCTTGCGCGGCAGTGGTGCTTCAGATCTATCTACTTATCTATCTTTAGAATCTATCTAATAATCTATGTCTGTCTACTGTTTATTTCTCTATTTGTATGTTTAAATTGGTATACAATACTCTGATCGCAATATTTAAAGTGTAGAAATCCTTACACAAAATAACCGATTTCTTAATAATTCTCATACATACCTGGAATACAAAAAAAAGTTTGCTGATGACTTAGTATTGAAATTAACAGGTCCCGGTATATTTTTCCCCCCGCAGAAACCGTAGAGATTATTTTTTAAAAAAATATTGCCTGAAGACTTATTTCCCCTCACTTCCATACGATAACATCTTGATTCTCTTGCATGTTTTGTGTGTTAGTAACAGCTGGCCCACTAATGGGACGCGGTGACCGTCGCTGAATTAAATACATGCGTTCAGAACACACGTGTTTTTACTCCGTCTGTTTGAATTTTTTTGTTGTTGTCCACTTCTTATATAATCTCTCAACGGAAAAATTTTTTTTTCGTCTGCTAACCCACTGTAGTATAGTAATACTTTAAATAACACATTAAAAAAAGCCAACTGCATTATAACACACCTCATAGAGCAGCTTGTGTGTGTATCCATCCCAATATTATCACGCGTGCCAACACGGTAGTATAAAAACTGTTACACTGCTGCAAAGTTATATTTTCTTCTTCCAAACCAAAGTGATTATTGAGCTCCATAAAGAGAATTATTATTAGATTGGAAGGGTGTTCCTTACTGATAGGTTCACGTATAGTTGCTAGTCTAGAAAAGGTTGTCTTTATATATTTTTTTGGATAATTTTGTTTCGTTTTGTGTACGAATGCACTGTTGTACTATTTTTTGGAAATGAGGGAGAGTTTAGTTTGAAAATAACTAAAGAATGAGTAACTCTTGAAGTGTGTGTGTGTATATATATATATATATATATATATATATATATATATATATATATATATATATATATATATATATATATACAGTGAATTACGCTTAATTGGGACACCGCTTATTTGGGACAAATCTCAAAGAAACCAAACCAAGAAGCCATTAGTAAATTTGTATGTTTAAATGGGACAGCCGCTTAATCGGGACAGCTCGGTCCCGATGTGTCCCAATTAAGCGGAATCGACTGTATATATATATATATATATATATATATATATATATATATATATATATATATATATATATATATATATATATATATTACTCATCTATGGGTGGGTAGACAAACCGACTGACAAATAGAGAAATAAACATCAGACATATACGTAGATTAGATAAACAGAAGGATAACTATCTGGAATACGTTTGAATTATCTTTACACACAAAGACAGACGGATAATATGCCGACATGGGCTAACACATAGATAGATAGATGATTAGATAACAGATAGACCTGAAGCGCCACTACTGTTTATGAGCACTGCTTCAGAGACAGAATACTTTCTAGCACTTTCCTTCTCGATTTTTGTTTAAGGCTGACGACTAAAAATGAAGTCCACGATTTTTAATACTTTTTCAGTCCTGAATGTAAATACATGTACCGTAAAGACATAAACAAGTAAAGTTCCCTTAAGCCCCTTGGGGCTCATCGGGACAGATGAAGTGTAGATTTCACCTGTTTTTTGTAGCCTCGGCATATAAAGGGGTTATGTGGTTAGCACGACGCACAGCCGCCTTTACTCCCCCAACTTAAAGTCGGGTACCTATTTACAGCTGGGTTGACTTGGGGGACTTACACCAGGACCTGAAAAAATACTAAGGTTCTCACTGAGGTTCGAACCCAGTACTCTACACTGCTCGACCACCCGTCCCCACTGTAAATACATGTATGACTAAAATGAATTTCGGTTATTATAATAAAAATATTAACAGTAGATTTATTACTTTTATTTAAATTTTACTACTGCAGAGTCATGTAGGTTAGTATTGTAAACCGATATGGAGTAGATACAGATGGAGTGGATACTAATACTCATGTTTACATGACCTATACTAGAATACCTATTAATTTACGCACTTGAATAAAATAAAATGCGCAGGACAAAGGGTAAGAGTAATTTCATTCGTGGCGACATATTTTTTATTTACGACATATTTTTTATTTATAACAGATGACGAATAGTGTATATCATCTGTGTAACAGATATTAGTTCTGTGTAGTGGTTGTGTGCGAATGACGTGGGAACGATGTATTCTGTTTACATGGGTAAGAATACATTTCATTTTGTGTCTCCTACTCTTCAGGCGGCAGCCTGTTTTGAAAATATGTTTCCTTGTTCTTGTTTTTTTTTCGGTCATTTCCTAAACATTGTGAAATAGATGTGCCGTCTTGCCCCACTTAAGGCTGATGCGCTGTATGCTATTTTTGGTTCTCCCGACTTATGATTTTATTCTTCAATTGTATTTTTAATAATTTTTTTAAAATTAGTTCGTGCACACAAATAGCGCAGAATTATTTGTGTCATACGTTGATGCTATTTTAACGGTTTTTAATATATATATATATATATATATATATATATATATATATTTATATATATATATTTATATATATATATATATATATATATATATATATATATATATATATATATAATAAATGAAACCTTTGTTTTCTGTTGTCTTAATGTTGTCTCGGGTATAAATCATTTCATGTACGCACGTGACAAGTCGGAGAGTTCCTGTTGCACACGTAATTACGCCCTACTTTTGTTATCTAAACTTCTTCCACGAAGAGCGGAGTAGGCCAGGAGTTTTAGCAACCTACCCAGAATAAATTCTTTACAAAGGTTTAAATGCAGAATCTGACACACATATATATGAAGATTAACTGGTATGAATGACACCCAATGAAACTCATTGGAATTTTTTCTACAGCATTGCAAAAATTGCACGAATTACGCGTAACTTTCCACTATTCACGGTTCTGTAAGTGTCAATAACCTTGGTAAATCTGAAGTAGGCCTAATCCACGTCAAACTGTCAGCAAACGTGTTTCAGATTATGTTATATAAGTATTTAAAATGAACGGTCAAATAAAGTGTAACCAATATGACCTGCTTCCAGTGGCGCAACCAGGAGGGGGCCAGGGGGGGGGGGCTTGAGCGTCAAAATCATCAAATACATAATTTAAGTTATAAAGTTACAAATAAGACTGTCAAACTGTCTTTTTTCAACATGTGAGCCCCCCCCCCCCCAGCATTTTTTGCTGGTTGCGCCACTGCCTGCTTCCATTAGTAGACCTACGTTTTAACCGTATTGACGAAGCATTAGCTTCATAAAAGTTATACATACATTTTTATGTTTGTTGCATTATATAAAAACTACTTCATAAAACAACCATAAATAAATAAATAATACAACACTCTGAACTGATGTGAGTAGCATCCCCATAGCGTGAAAATTCTACAGCAGGGGCCAGGCATTCTACAGCAGGGGCCAGGCATAAGCAGGGGGGGCGGGTAATACATTTTACTAAGTAGAGCAAATAAACAGAGGGGGCAGCCCCCCTGCCCCCCCCCCCCTCGCACGCTACGGACCTGGTGAGTAGTATGGCTTTCAGACTCCGGGTGGGGCAGGCATCAATCCGCTGGTGAAACTGGCAGTTGCTTTCACCCCGTGCCATAATCACAGTGTTCACATGCTGGTGTACACCTCTTCCTCAAATGCCCAAGGTATGAAGAATTCCAAGCATTCATCATCAATTATTTCTTCATCTTTTACATCCAGCATGTCATTATCATGTAACTCTTCATCGTCAATCATTTCCACAACATTGATCAGCTCCTTGGCATTCAAACATGACTCTCCATTACAATTTTTGAAGGCTGTTATGCATGACAAACCATACTCAAAGCAGCGACACAAACGTGTCCCACACTGTTTCCTGGATCCGGAAGTACATTTGCAACAAACCACCTTCAGAACATCTGGTGAAGCCACATCTAAGTCAGTGGCAATATGGATGTACTTTTCCTCATGAAGCTTCCATCCCCATTCTGAGGGATTCAGTATTGCTTAACAACATCAAGATATGTTCCACCTTCCAGCCACTGAACAACACGGAGTAAGTAACCGCCGTCTACAACATGAATCGAACTGCTTGGTTTCAATGATGGTTCCACACCCTTGCAGATTTCTTTACCGAGCTGTGATTTATCAACTTTCCGCATGCAGTTATCTTTGAACAGAGAAGTAGGAAGTGTTGATAGCTCATAGCTGAAATATTTCTCCATATCAGGTGATCTTTGCATTATGACCAGAAGCCTATTAAATAGAACAGTGGGATCAACACCTATCAAAGCTTTCTTGGAAGTTGATGAAGAAGCATTGTTTACTTGTGCTAATGTTCTTATTTGAGATTTTCTTTTGAGGACAACATCCTTGAAGTTCTTGCCACTCATGTTCTGAACAATATCAGCGCCAACTTCTTCAGCATTATCGCAGTTTATATTATCAGATTCAGATGCTGCAATACCTGATGGTATGCTGTGGAGTCTTGTGTCAGAAGTATCAAATTGATTATGTGACTTCAAGAATTCGAGAACTTTTGTGAGATCGTCATTATCTCTATTGATCCTGGACTACCCCTCTTCCGGATGCTGAACTGCATCATGGCAGTAGTCAATATCAGCAAACTGAGCTAAAGATGTCCTTATAGCTGCAGTCCTATGAATTGTGGAAGTCCATGTGGTGATTATACTCTGTCACTCCTCTTCCATGAGTTATTCCTCCCTTACCTTTAATGGCCCGCATCATTGCCTGCTCTATGGTAAGGTCAACTGACAGTCCGGCCCACTGTTTACTACTACGCCGTCCAACATGTGATCTTGACATGAGCTGCTTGTGTAGATCTGGATGTGAGTTAGGTAATCCCATCATCATCTCCAGGTAGAGACGAGCACACTTGGCATAATTGTTGTGACCAGATGCTGCGAAGAGATTCTCCTGATACTGACAAGATGTAGCTGATCGTTGTCCATTCGTTCTGCCCGCAGCAGAAGCTTTAATGTGGCAATGTAATACATATACAGAAGCCAAAGGTTTTTACTATATAAGCTATAGTAATAGTTATGTCATTTTCAGGGCCCCATTCTACACCTTATACGTAGCTATACGAGATATAGGGCTCTAGGGGCCCCAAGAGTAGCTATCCCCCTAACATAAATTTGGTTTAAATAATTTTGGTAATGTCTTTTAAGTGCTGGGCTTCAGTGTTTTTGAAGGTACCGTCTTATCTTTCAGTATATTTTAATAATCTTGTAGTTGGCAGCTGCCTTTTTTTGTAAACAATTCAGGTCATCTCTTAACATGGCTGACAGTATTTTATATAGAATATAGAGGACCTTTTTTACAAATTTATTTAATGCATTTAAACACAATTTAGGTATTCAAAACAAGGGTGTCATTAATCCTCGTTATGTTAACTAACTAGTTATTACCAAATAATTTCACAAAACGCTTGTAAGACATTAATTCTAGGTACGTAATGTAATATTTATTCAACTCCTGGCCTAGAGATACAATACCATAGCTGAACACTAGCATTAAGAACATTCGTGATAGTGGCAAGAGAAATAAAATCTGAAGCTAAACCTTTCTAATATAGCCAGGGCCGTGGCTATCTAAATATATGCCCCCCCCTCCCCAAATGTTCCCTCTAAGGTGTATGAAGTGAGCAAAAATTTTTGTCTCTGAGCGACATTTTGTTTGCGGTCAAAATTTGTGAGCGATTTAAGCGATGTCGTCCGTGGGGGTGAGCGTTCGTACGTGTAGTATGAGCGACGCTCTGAATTCGTGTGAGCGATCGCTCCCGCGCTCGGCTTAGAGGGTACATTGCCCCCCCCCCCATTGTAAATAAGATAAATGTACCTAGATCTTCCACCGAAACAGAGACTTTAACAAGTGCTCTGATGCCCCCCCCCCATTTCCCCCTCCCCTCCTCTCTCTCTCTCTCTCTCTCTCTCTCTCTCTCTCTCTCTCTCTGAACTCTCTTAGTGAAACTGCGGGCTGAGACTTAGTCTCTTAGAGCCCGTGAGATCGACTTGCTGTGTCTCTCAACATCTGGAGACTGCCATAAAGCCCAATGGCCAGCAAGCTTCCGGACTGGTCCGCCAGCCCGGGACACTCGAAAAGCACATGATCCACGGTTTCTCCCGCCTCCCTGCAATGCCTACAAACAATGTCGACAGTGGGCCTCAACCTCCCAAAGTACGCAACAATAGGACAGTGCCCAGTACGGAACTGGGCAATTATCGCCTGCTCTAAGCTGCCACGACGGGTCGGCTTTGGACGGCCGCTCCATTTGACTGCGGACATTTCTGCCCGTCACCCCATCGTCCCAACT
Organism: Bulinus truncatus; assembly: GCA_021962125.1. Classification (NCBI taxonomy): domain Eukaryota; kingdom Metazoa; phylum Mollusca; class Gastropoda; family Planorbidae; genus Bulinus; species Bulinus truncatus. Next base: position 703,675 of record JAGDYQ010000292.1, on the reverse strand, counting down.
CGAGAACCCTCCCCTCCTAGCGCTTAACAGTTTAACATTCCAATTTTATTTCAGTTGTTTTCTATATGCTGAACTTAAAATGCCCATGTTTTAGGACGAACGGCTATCAGCAAGCAGCAGCTGTCGCGCTCGTTTGAGATTCTACAGATACCATATATATATATTATTTTATAAGTGATTTGCCGATAGTCAACACTTTGCCAATACCGATGCAGTTCTCGATTTCATTTTCTGAATCTCAAATTTCCGATATGATTATCGATTCCGACTCATACAATTAACGGGCTGAGTGGAAAGTTTGTGGATAAATTCACTGCCATCGTCATAGTGTTTTCGAAGGCAACGATAAATTAGTAGAAACTCACGTATTCGATTCCATATCAATGGTAGAGCCATCATAGGAGCAGGAAACGGGTACAAATTCTCCGATACTTGGCTCATTCACTACCACAAAAACGCATTTTGAGGTTCAGTTTTTCCCGATAATCCCCATTTGCGTTTCAGACTGAATACCTTATATTGAAATGCGAATTATTTTGTGTGTGTGTGTGTGTGAAAATGACATATTTCCCGTTTTTTAGAACATACTGCGCTTTCATTTGAACTATATATATATATATATATATATATATATATATATATATATATATATATAACAGCACTGATACTTATTGATAACTTAAAAAAAGGGAAGGGAAGTTAGGATAATCTTGAACCACACTCAGTCATATCAATATCAGAAAGTTAATGGACGTTGTGGACGTTTAGTTGTTTTATTTAATTTTTCTATCACTACATGATGAACAAGGCGATATTTTTTAATAGGATGTGTTCTGCTTAGTGTCAGTATAAATGGCTTAAAAAAGTTTTAGTAGGAGGGTATGTATTACATTGCGATTCATAAAAAAATGCTTAGTAAATCATATATCAGAATACGTCGGAGATGAGATAAAATATTTTCCGTAATTCCTGTATTACAAAAAAAAAAATTACATTGAAGGGACATAACTGCTAACAATTTTTAATCAGCTCGTCAGAACCTGATTATCCCTCTTCCATAATTTTTTTTATGATACTATTGTGATTTTTAGAACGGCCCATGTGTAAAAATTCGACTAATTATCCTAATGTAACAAATGAGCTCAAAGTGCAATTGAAAATTTAGATATGCTCAAGCTATTTGATATATTATTATTTTTTTTTTTGCTTCGTCTGTACTCTGTATCATTATGCAGTTTCAAGAAGGGGACGAGTGGTTGTGCAGTTTAGAGCACTTGGCTATTGACAGGAGGAGTCCAGGGTTCAAAAACGAGTAAGAACCTTGGGATTTTTTCTGGCCCTGATGAAAGTCCCCCAAGTCCACCCTACTTTAAATGGGTAACTAACTTAATTTGGGGTAGTAAAAGGCGGCTGGACACAATCCCTTTATATGCAGAGGTTTTGAAACTGATGAATTCTACACTTCATTTATTAAAGGTGTCATTTTTCTATTTGGATATTTTTACATTGATAAGTAACAGTTAAATATGATTACATAATTAATACCAGTAAAAATGGATGGGAAATTTGAAAGTGTTTTCTTATTTGATAGACCACTGTGCCTTTCAATTTTTTTTTTCCACATGAACATTTTTTTAATGAAAGCTGATGGAACAAAAAGTAATGTTGATAATTATTAGTGTCAACGCTATTTAAGTGTATTTTAAGTTTTTTTCCTAAAGGTTTATTGAAGAGGCTGGAACACTTTTTAGCATTAAAGGGCACAATGCATCCATCTATATAGAGGGACACCACCGTAATCACTGTTGTGTCAACTGACCAGCATGAATGAGACGATTTTGTGTAGATGTCTTTATTTGATGCCTATTAATCATCAATATTAAAAAGCATTGCTGTTTCAGTACATGATTGCTGTTTCATATAAAAGTCAGTGTATAGGGAGTAACTTTATAAATATTTTTTATAATTCTTGGCAACCTTTTTAAATTTTCTGACTGCATCAACAGGGCTTTTAGTTGTTTTAGCATGTAATGTTCTCTGTTTATGTTTTCCATTAAAAGCCATGATATATATAAAAAAAAACATAACGGAATATAAACGTAGATATAGGAAATATTGAAGAAGGCTGAATCACAGTTCTTCTGTCTTTATTTTAACAGCAGTATCAATGTAATCATTTTGAATGTAAAAACAAACAAACAAACCACAATGTCAAGAAAAATGATGATGTTGACATGTGGCAACACCCCCTACCCTATGACACAACATTCTTTATGTGCTGTGCATCTTCTTCATCTAGATGCCTGTCAATGTTCAAGGGTCTGTCTTTTCTCAGTCCTGCAGTTTGTCATGTTTTTTTTTTGTGCCTGGTTTTTTTTGCATGATCTGTGAGTGGCATCCTTTCAAATAATGTCTGCAGCTTGGTTGTCATAATTGGTCATCTCTGAGCCAGATCCCATGATGGTGTGCATCTCATTTTCATCTCTTAAAAAAGTCAAATTCTGATGAGTAAAAAAAAAATTGAATATAGCATACCAGTGAAAGAAAACACCAGCATGTTTAAGAAAAATAATAGATTAGTAACAGTAAAATATGATCGAAAAATTAACATAACTGGTTAAGTATAATGGGGCGAATATATTTTTGTTAAAACTTTCTACACAAGTTATGGGATGCTGGCACTTTTTTTTAAACAAATTTTGAGACAAGTTACATCTTTTTCTCTAAACTACCTTTTATTTTTTTAATTTGATTCTCTGTTCTTATAAATAGAATGGAATGTTTTATTGTGGTTCAGTGAAAAGAAATAGGAAATGGAGTACCATTTTGCTAACCCTCAAAAGAATTGTGATATGTTTAAGATTACTGGTGAATCATCCTGTCACTACTCAAAATACTTGAGAGGGTTATTTATCAATATAAAATGTAAATATGATCAATAAATATTACTGATTGGGAAGGACCCCCCCCCCACACACACTGAATTTCTTATATATGTCAAATAAAAAGGACAGAAATATCTGTCAGATGAACACTTAAAATAGTGACATTGTACAAACCATTAACATTCAGCTAGTCTTGACAAAATATCATTTATGTGTGTATTACTCTTTTTTTTTGGGTTGGATTTCCAAAATTGTTAGGGACCCTATTTTAGTGACTAGCTCTTGCTAACTATAATTAGTATAGAGTGATTAGCTTCTTTTTGGTGTGGGTTTACATAGCAGTTTTTAGAAGAAAAAAAAAGATCTGCATATATAATGTCTGCCAGGATGTAAGCCAATTTTTTTTACCCCTAAAAATATATTTCTTAAGTTTCAAAATGTTTTCCGTTTCACCTTCTAATTGAATCATTACGGCGATCTAAAACGTGATGTGTTACTTTGCATTTGTATGAAACTTTACAGCCTGCTCACAATACATTTTTAAAGACCCAGACCTTCACCGGTCATCATAGACAACTCGAAGCAAGTTTTCATAAAATTTTCAATGACTAAAATTTTTAAAAGCTCGTACGATTGCAATAGATTATTTCAATGTTTATACTGAGGCGTCTTTAAATCCCTGGCAGGTTAAAAAAAAACAAACAAACAAACATTGAAAAAACGATAACACTACTTAGGTTCAGGAAGTTAATTCAGATGACATGTCTTCTCCGTGTTGATTGTTGTCGTTTTCATATGAACTTCCTATTGCACCATGCGTTTCAACTGATTGATACGGATTTAGGTCAAGGCTATGCACGGCACTGTCGTCTGATGTGTTCTGCGTGTCACTTTCTTCAAGAGAATCTCCGTTGGCGCTGTTCACGTCATCATTCCAATCGAACGAATTGTCTGTTAGGCTTTGAACGTCGTCGCCTTCACGTGATCTGTCTATTGCTACACTGACCACATTGTAATCTTCGTATCTGTCTCCCTCCTCTTGGCACACGATCGACTCTCTGCCGGCCATGCCTAACGTAATAATGACACACCCTGATTCACCGGATGTGTTAATAAAAGGTACTCAAAAGACGACTTGCGACAGAGGTCATCTCCATGGCGACCACTGTAAATGGTGACTGAAAGCAAAAAAAAAAACAAACTCCCATTGAATCCTATGTTTAATTGTCTTCTCAACATCGCATTTTAAAAATATGAGACCGCATAAAAATTACTTACTACATCAGTACATGTATCTATTTTTAGTGGAGTATCCCCTCTTTGTTTTCTAAGTACGTGTCCATACGGGTTAACTCATACATTCGGCTTCTATTATCCAGGCGTCGTTCTCATTATCGCACGATGACAGTAAAATAACGGAAAAGTGAGATTGAAGAGTCAAACATTAACCAAAAGCGTTCTTAAGTAACATATAACTATATTGACTACCTATTCCTTTCTCGAAATAAACGGAATTAAGATATACTTTTGTTGATATTAGTAAGTCTAAATTTTTAGTAATTTTATTTGTCAATTATAGCACATCAAATAGTGACATTACTCTAAACATACACTCAAGTAGACAATGGTTTTTCGCGTGGTCTTATATTTTTAAAATGCGATATCGCGACTATTTTACGTAGGTTTCAACGGGAGTTCTTTTTTTTTCATTTCTAGCACACATTTTCATTTAGTGGCCACATTTTTTTTCAAATGTTATTTGCTTTTTTTTTTCTCTCGTTGACGGCAAAAAGTGCTAAAACTTAAACGATTTCACTTGTGACAACAAAAACAGTCAATTATAATTTTCAGATATGTGCCAAGTGTCCGCCAGTAGTTGAAGACTTTCTGATCTCGGCCCAGTGACTTGCTTCGTCTTGTTGATTGAGGGCTGTTTCCGAATTCGTATTTCATTAAAATTCCAAGCCTCATAATTCAGGACTTGCTATCAAACTATATTCTCACATCCGAATAAACAATACACAAAGTACTTTCAGTTTGTTCCATTTGCCCTTTCCCCATTCAGCTGACTCGTGTAAAATTATCATTCTGTTATTTTTATCTTGGCATTAAGATTTTCTTTGTTTTAAGGTGAATAATGTTTATGTCCGATTTCTTCGTCTACAAATTTCTATTTTATTATTCATCTCAATCTGCGGTTTTCTGCTTTACGCGACGTCATCGGGTGGCGCTTTGGTAGCGAGCCGGATCTTCATTCTGCAACTCAATATGCATGCCGTGGGTTACGGCTTCCACCCCTGTTGTGTCCAGTCACCTACCTATATCTCCAGTGGTCCTCCCATTGCAATTGCCCTATCGGCTGAGGTGGGGGATGAAAGAAGGGCACCATAAAACAACAGTCCCCATTCATTAGTGGTTTATGTAGGTTCTAAGCGATAAACATCACATCCTTACACACACACGACGTCGTTCATATTTTAAGAAATATGAATGCACGAAATGTCAATAGAAACTCAAGAGCAGTAAAAAAAAAAGTTAGTTTTGAAGCGTTATCCACACCACAATCGCTCCACTTTTGTATTAATACAATACCATCACCAGCATATTAAAAAAATAACGTGTTCAGCCTATATATATATATATATATATATATATATATATATATATATATGTATATGTATTTTGGTTAAAGTATTGTTCATTTTTTAAATTCTCCCTTTGCGTGGATAGGATTTAATGTTTCTGGCCATCAATTTGTGTGTGCATTTTTTTTAATGTTTATTTTATATTTGACATGATTATTTTTTCTGTCGTCCACACGTAAAGCTACTGTACGGTCATTGCCGCCGAGGGGGGGGGCAAATGCCCAGGGGCCCGGCGAGTTTTAGGGGCCCGGACTTTCAACTTTTGAAAATTTTAATATCAGCACGGGAAGGGGCGTGACAGCCCTACCCAGGGGCCCGAAATGTCTGTCGGCGGGCCTGTGTATGGTGCATAGTGGTACACATTACTGATTTGTGAGCTCTGTCCTCGTTCTATGTGATACACGGAGTGGTGACAGGACGTACATATTTATAGAATATTTCATCGTAGTAAATTCATATTTATTACGCGGGTGTTTTATTTTTTTAATTCGCGTCTGCTATTTTGTTGTTCTGGTTGTCGGTATTAATCCATACTGGCGGGAAAAAAAGGGGGGGGGGAATATTTCGTATTTTATTAAGTTCGCATATTCCTGATAATTTTAAGACACTTTTGGAGTCCAGACCTATGATATTGGAGTATCTATGGAAGTGACCACACGTGCAACTGGCCCATTTGTCTGACATCAGTATTTGAGTACATGCATGCTCTATATTAAATGTTGTTTTATGTCATGTCTACTTCAAACGGCTTCAAAAATAGTTGGTATAGCAGTGTGCTAATGTATTCCCGGTATTTAAATCGGTTGGTGGGTAAGTGTTGTACTATTTAGAATACTTACCTTCGTGTATTCTTTGACCAGCAAACTATTGCTACATTTTTATTTATGTTTTTAAAAAAATCTATCTGTCTGTCTGTCCGTCCGTCCGTCTGTCGTCTGTCTGTCTATATCTGCCTGCCTGCATGCCCGTCCGTCCGCCCCCATCCATCCATCCAACCCACAGAATCCCTTCCGACGTGCAGTTCATGGTTGAGCTGAATGCGGCCTTTAAGAGAATCTTAACTAGAGGCCTATTGTGCGTGTAGCCCATACTTTTTGTTTGTTTGTTGCATATTCTCTTTGATTGTTGCCACGTGACAAACTTAATTTCTTGTGCTACATATGCAGACTACGGAAGCTAAATAAACGTTTCTCTTTCCCTCGGCTCTACAGTCCATGTATGGCTATGGTCCGCCCTTCTACTCCTCTCCAGGGCTCGATTAACCGCCGGGGATATCACCGGCACTCAGACCTGTCATCCCCGGCTCTGCTTTAGCAAATATATCCCAGCCGGGGATGAAATCATAGACATTTATTTCCGGCTCGGCAGAAATTTATTTTCATCCCCGGCACTGGTTTTAAGAGCATTTTCGAAAAAAAAAAATGCTCTATTGTCCCCATTTTGTCTGTCTGACTGTCTGTCCGTCATCACCCTAGATCTCAACAACTATAAGTCCTAGACCCATGATGTATATATCATTTTGTAGGTCTTGGCCTGCCAAGAAAACACTTTGGTCCATTTCGCGATCTGACATCTGAGGGCCGAAAAAGGGGGCGTATTAAGTACCGTTTTTTACTATATAAGCTATATTAACAAAGGAGCGCCCTATATCTAAGCAACCATAAGTCCTAGACCCATGATGTATATATCATTTTGTAGGTCTTGGCCTGCCAAGTGTACATCAAAAGTCCATTTCGCGATCTGACCTCTGAGGGCCGAAAAAGGGGGCGTTTTAAGTACCGTTTTTGCTTAAGGGGCTTAATCATTATTTATTTTTGTAACAGTTATTCAACATGGTTACTTCCCTCTCTATTTATCAAAACCCAGCAAAATCTATGGCTGTCACCCGGGAAAAAAAATACGGATTTCGTCCGGCGTAACCTTAGTCACTGCGTACACGAAAATGCTCTAAAATGTCCTTTGTCCGAAACGGAAAAGACTTAAAATTGCATGTTTCTTAAATCGAGCACTGCTCCTCTCCACCTTTTCCTCATCCACAGTCTTCCCCTCCCTCTCCTTTTTGCCCCGCCATTAGGTCTTTGGGTATACAGCAACTGTTCCATGTTTGCCCAATCTCTCTATACAATGCTAAAAGTTTGTATAAGTATAATGGGAATTTTATTAAACGAGCATTGTTTTGTTTTTATAAGCCTTATCTAGTTTCACTTTCTGTGGGTGATTACAGTATATTGAGCCAAATATGTCTTTACATTTTTTGATAAGCTTATGCATATATTACTATTTAATCCAAATACTTTTTTTTATATGAATATGATTGCCACTGTTAATAACAATAATAAAAACTTCTGAATAAAATCAAAATGTGATGCTTTTTTAAGTAGGAGATATAATTTTTTGGAACGCTTGTCGAAGTTTATTATATATAACTAGTTGCAAGTACCCGGCTTGCCCGGGTTTAAAATAAGGTTTTCTGTTTACCTTCTGTTTTCTCCCTACCCCCTCTCTCCCTTCCTCTCTCTCCCTCTCTCCCTCTCCCTCCCTCTCTTCCATCTCTCTCCGTCCCTCTCCCATCTCCCTCTCTCCCCTCTCCCCCTCCTTCTCCCCCCCGTCCATCCATCTCCCTCCTCCTTCCCTCTCTCTCCCTCCCTGCCCCCTCTTTCTCTTTATCTCTTCCTCCCATTTCTCCCATCCTCTCCCTCTCTCCTTCCCTCCCCGCTCTCTCCCTCCCTAACCCCTCTCTCCCTCCTTTCTCCCTCCCTCCCCTTTCCACCTCTCTCCCTCCCCCTCTCTCCCCCTTCCTCCCTCCCTCATTCCTTCTCTCTCCCTCCCTGCCCCCCTCACTCTTTATCTCTCTCTCCTCCCTCTCTCCCTCCCTCCCCTCTCTCTACCTCCCTACCCCCTCTCTCCCTCCCTTCCTTTCTCTCTCCCCTCTCCCCCTGCTCCCTCTCTCATCTCCCTCTCTCCCCCTCCTTTTCTCCCCCCTGTCCATCCCCCTCCCTCCTCTCTCCCCCTCCCTCCCTACCCTCCTTTCCTCTCTCTTCCCCCTGCCCCCCTCTCTCTCTTCCCCCTGCCCCCCTCTCTCTCTTTATCTCTCTCTCCCTCCCCCCCCCCTCTCTCTCTCTCTCTTATTATTATGGCTTCACACTTCTTCTAAAATCCTTCTTCATTCCTTTACCTTCCTCAAACTGTACAAATCAGAGAGCATGAAAAAACAATTCTTTGCATCACAAAGGCACAATACAGCACTAGCGCGCAAGTTCTATTCGATCATCGGGAAATGACGTCACAGAGGAATTTTATTTATGGCACCGTCGAGATTACTTTAATATAGTAAAATACTAAAATAAAAAAAAATTAATTACAATTAAACTACCCATCGAGATGAAACGAAACCTGTCCTATAACCTTCCCCATGTAATTATGTGTATGTGTAACAAATTTCACGTTATTTGTTTGTCTGGATCTTGAGTTATAAGGGAACAGACAGACAGACAACAAATGCGTCTTATAAGTATAGAGATAACTAGCTGTATCCTGCAAAACCTTTGCATAGAGTTATATTCCCTTCGGCTTGATCTGAAGGCTAGGTTATTTTTGGTTTAATATACATGTAGTTACCATTTTAAAAAAAAAAATGAAGGTTTGAAATATAACAGCAAAGAAAGTATGTGTTCATATGGGTTATTTATTGCCTTTATAACATTATCTAGTGATTGGCAAGACTCATATAGCTTGTAATCCTAGTCTAATAGTATAAGTCACATGACAAACACAATAAGGTAATACTGTACATCATTAGTCTAGTAAATGAATCTTCGATGACATTGGAAACTTAGTTACTAACCATTAAAACAAATTTAACTTTTTATTTAATTATTGATGTTTGGCATTTTCGATAATAAAATCAATTAATTCTTCTATTAATTTAAAGTGAGAAGAAAAAAAAATGTAACTGGAGCAATGCTCTTATCAAGATTAGGCTCAGATTCTTAAGGCTAAAATCCAACCACCTACATATTACTGTTAAACAAACAAAATGACATTTGTTATGTTACTGCTGATAAACCTACTTACTTAAACTTAAACTGGTAAATAATGTTAGAAAGATGTATTTATTAAGTCTAAGTGTACAATCATACTATTGCCTAAACTGTGAGTAAATTTACACTTTCAAACGTCCGTTTTATCTGTCCTTTATTGCATTGCCAGCACAAATTGGGCCTTTGTGAAATCTGTGTAATTGTTAGTGGCGTCAGACTTCATCTTATGGACCTTGAAAAATGGGAAAGTAAACAAAACTCAGACATAATTGTTCATTACACTCTACTTCTTGAATAAGATGCATCAATCAGGTTGTTTTAAATTACTGGCTTCCTAATTTTTCTGTGCCATAAAATTTTTACTTTTGTGATTGTTGTATTACTCACTAGTACTAAGCAGCTGATGGTATCATTGCTTGACAGATGATCACATCATTTCCTCCACTTACTGATGTGTATTTCGTCAGTGTCTTATATTTTCATGCCTGTAAAAAAATACATTTGTTTAAGCTCCAGCAAAGGATTATAAAAAAAAAAACGTCTGTTAGAAAGAACTTTACTGCTACCTTTTTTCTTAACCGGTCTTTGGCATCCATGTTTCAGTGAATGTTGTTTAATTAAGAGAAAAGTACACTTGATAAATAAGGTAAATGCAAAATCAAATCAAAAGAGTATTGGATTCACTGGGTCTATGTGTCATTGATAAATCTGATCATAATTCTTATGGATAAATTAAAAAAAAAACAACAAATTAACTTATTGTTATAAAAAAAATTACAGTTCACATAACAGTGTTGTGTGGTTAGCACAATTTTTAGCCACCTTTACTTCCCCCAACTTAAGTCAGGTACCCATTTAAAGCTGGATGAGCTCGAGGTGACTTTTTAAACCATCTTTTGACTTGTTAAAATTCACTTGGTTCTCACAGAGAATCAAACCTGGGACACACAGGTCGAGAGTCGAGCAATCTGCCATCGGTCCCTCTGTTCAATGTTGTGTTTATTTTGATTTCAGTAAAACGTGTTAAATGCCTTTTGAAAATATTGTTTCATTGGAATTTTTTTTTGAACTATAGTCATACCTCTGTTAATGAGTTTTTTGCAAGATAAGGGGAATTAAACAAAAATACATTCTAACTGAATATATCACCAAGGTTTTGCATCACCAGAAGTAATTATTTTCTGATTTTTCTGCTGAGATTTATGTCATAACTATTGAACAGGTGGTTCTTCTTTCGTATGCTTGGGTCTCACTTAATGTGCTTCACTTGTCATCATTTGTTTCTGTGTACATTCTTTACTTATGTGCTGTGACTGTTGTTACTTTATAGTAACCATGGCAATAGTCCCCAAGAAAAATAGAGAAGCAATATTATATGAGTTGCGCAAAATATTGGAAACAATCTTTCCAGCAAAGCGCACTAGTGCAAGTGATGAATCTGTTTCACACAATGTTATGTTAAATTTCTGCAAAATTCTTTGGAAGAATGCAAAAATAATTGTCATTGGATAAATTCCTTATTAAAAAGGAAAAAAGATTACAATGAGCAGATTGCATAATTTTTTTTGTAGCAGCAAAATACATCCTTCACAATGAATAAATTTGATGACTTAATATTCGATACAAAAAAATCATTAAAATGTAATCATTACATTTGTGCATAAAAGAAATTTTAGTTTCTGGAACCAATCATTTGTCATAATGAGATCTGTTAGATATATTTTCCATAATACAGCGATAATCATATAACACTAAAAGTGATTCATTGGACTGTTTACTTAAGACATACACCACTAGAAACTGCGCTTAAATCATACCATAAAAAATTATTTGTTAAAACTGAAATTTTTTAACTAAGGCCTATTGCATTCTAATTTACATTGAATATAATGTTTTTCCAGAGTTTCAATTGATTCCTAATTAAGTTACATGTATTTTCTTTTTTTTTTTAACAAACTGCTTCAACCCCTCCCTCCCGTCATAACAATTTCTTGTTTCTATGACAAATGAAAATACAAATAGAATTATTCTGACAGTATTTTTTGTTCTATTAAAATTTTTAAACTTCCTTTATGGGAAAAACTAATTTTGAAAAATATTGTTTTTGTATTATTTTGAGTCATAGTAAAAGTACCAGAGTATGAGAATGCTTGATATAATTTACTTCCTTAAGTATCTAGTTTTCATTGTTTGTGATAGTAATCAGAGCATTGAAATTGAAAATGTTTGAATTGTTTCATTATTGGGTTCGTTAGTTGATTGGAGTGCTGTATTTTAATGTAATAAACAATCAAATAAAAATTAATTATGTAATTTTTTTTTGTTGCAAGTAGACTGCTAATATTATTGGTTAAAAATTTCAGTGCTATAGGGAACTTTTTATTATACATTGTTTGATTAAAAATACTGAGATCTCAGCAAATGTAAATAAATTGGAACATTATTGTAACCTGTACCTAACGATCCAATGTGCCATTAGTAAATGTAATAGTCGTGTAAACAATAATGGAAAAATCTATCAAAAAAAAAAAGGATATATTAAACACATCTTACTTTTTGTCACTTGTTCCAAAAGGTTTTTTTCCTCTTCAACAGCTGGACATGTTTTAGCTGAAACCCTTGGACAACCTTTTCTCTTCGACATGGTTTGCAAGGATGCAGTCAAATAGCTGCAGTGACTTTCTTCAAAATAGAAATCCATCTTCTTGGCTGATTAGCATTATGGGACGTATTAGAGAAAGAAAGATCAATCAATGGTAAGTGAACTTTTTTTGTGTGATAAAGCTTACTTAATTCAATGAAATATTTAGGGCTCATTTAGTGAAACAAACTTCATAAAGAATCACAGTAGCAGTTGTTCTTTTTCTGTTTTGTCCATTCACATTATACACTTTTTTGGCTTAAAACAAATTTTCCGCCAAGTTTTTTTGGAATAAAATTCATCAAGTGATTTTTTGTAAAAATAATGTAGAACTCGTTACACAAGTATCCTAATTTTAAAAATATTAATTTACAATTCCTTTTTTTTTCTTCAATATTTTTTTTATCCAAATTCTTTCCCTTACTTCTTATATTTAAAAATCGCACATCTATAAAATTGAAATGAATGCATATATTTTTTGATGAAATAAATGAACAACATTGGCTCTGTAGGTCAACTGCCATTTGGAAAGTATTATAGTAAATACATTTTAGCTTTAATGTTTTTTAATAATTTATTTTTACTCTCAATGCAGGTGGGTTTCATAAACCTCAATTTTCATAGTGTATACTGAATAGTAAATGTTTGTCAGCCACTGACATAATACAAATACTTGAAGAAAAGGGCACACAGTTTTATTTTTACAATATATTTTTTAAATTTACTTTGCAAATGAAAACATTCATAGACTTAGTGCCCAGGGACCCTCAGGTGGACTGTCGATGCTTTACATTGTTTATTGGTGACATGAGTCAAAGTTTGTCAAATTCCCTATTTTTTTTTAAATGGCGAAAAATAAATTATGTCTCTTGGCTTACCAGAAAATTTGTGTGTGTGTCAATTTGACAATAACTCCCCAGGATCTATACCATGATATTGTATATTGGTGACTCAACAGTGCATTCCTGGTCATTTATACATATCTTGGAATGACAGGGCGATTCCTTGCGAGGTCGAGGTCTTTCGTTGCCCAGACACACCTGATGAAAGTAGCTCACTGGAGGGCATTTGTAATTTTGAATGTAATCAATGGTTCTCAAGTTGGGACAATGGGGTGACGGTCAGAAATGTCTAGAGTCTATTGGAGTGGCCGTCGAAGACTGACCCATGGTTGGGGCTGCGGAAAGTGTAGCATGCATTAATTGCTCAGTTTCACAATACGCAATGGGTATTATCCTCTCTCTTTGAACTCTCTCAGTTTTATCTGCGGGCTGAGACTTAGTCTCTTAGAGCCCGTGAGATCAGACCTGCTGTGTCTCTCAACATCTGGAGACTGCCATAGAGCCCGATGGCCAGCAGGCTTCCGGATTGGTCCACCCTGTGGTCCGCCAGTCCAGGGCACTCGAATAGCAAATGATCAACACTTTCCTCCACTTCCCTGCAGTGTCTGCAAAGGGTGTCGACATTGGGCCTCAACCTCCCAAAGTACGCGCCAATAGGACAGTGCCCAGTTCGGAACTGGGCAATTAGCGCCTGCTCGACACGCCTGAGCTTCCACCACGGGTCAGTTTTGGACGGCCGCTCTAGGACTTGCCGGATCTTAAGTCCGTTCACCCCATGAGCCCAGCCCGAGAACCACTTCGATTGTCCAAAGAGGCAGATCATGGAACGTGCTGCCTCGAATGAGCTCTTTCTTGCACTCACGGGCAGCACTTGGGAATCTGTCGACTGGACTATTGCCTTGGCAATGCCGTCTGCCCTTTCATTTCCGGGCACGTCCGCATGCCCGGGAACCCATTGAAGGGTCACATGCACGCTATGTTGGGACACAAGACCCTGTATTGCCATCAACATGGCTTCCAGCAGAAGCGGCCATTCTCCTGTCCCTTTTACAGCTTGGAGAACAGAGAGCGCATCAGTAAGAATGACAATGTCCAGAGCAGGCAAAGTACCCCCACTGATTAACTCTCGTATGTGGTCCACTGCCTCAGTAATGGCTGTCATCTCTGCCTCGTAAGCACAGAGCGACCCACATAGGCCAGCATGGTCTTTCACAAAGCCGGTTTGTGAGAAAGTGATGTGAACCCCAAACGAGGCGCTTGTCCGACCGTCTCTACTGGATACAGAAGCATCAGTATAGGCCAGTATAGCGTTCCCCGAGTAGTTTTCAATCACCTCCAAAGCCACATCCGTGATGGTTCGGCGATCCTTTGTGTTCCCAGCATTGGTTTCGACCAGGGTCGTGCGTACCTCAGGCATGTAGAGAGCCTCGCCAGGCGGGAGCCTTGAGACAGTTTCTAGCATTAGGCGGTCAGTCGGCAGCTTGATCTCGGAGGCAAGTCTTACTGCGTGGTGCATAAAAGACTGCATCGAGAGCCGCTTTCTTTCTACCCAGCCATCGACCATCTCCCTTAGGACAGAGGTCTCCTCCTGCCGCTTGAACCGCTCATACGCGGTCAAAACGGCCTGCTCTCTACGGATACCTAGAGGTGGCACATTTGCCATGATTTCCACCGCTGCTGTGGGTGCCGTTCGAAAAGTGCCTGTGATCAGCCGGAGAGCCTGGTTCTGTACAACATCTAGGGCCTCTAAAGAGGACTTAGACCCATAGACCTGCACAACCTGGCTATAATCAATCTGAGACCTCACTGCACCCATGTACAGTGATCTCAGGACATCTGCTCGAGCCCCCCAGGACGTGCTCGCCAACTTCTTGACAATATTCAGTCTGTCAGAGGCGCAGCGGGCAACCTCCGACAGATGTGTGCAGAGAGTAAGCTTTCTGTCAAGTGTTACTCCCAGGTACTTGGGCTTAGGTTCCAGAGCAAGAACCTCACCCTCTATCTCCAGTCTAAATGGCTCCTTAAGGATACTCGTGCCCATGGTAAACAGCGAGTAGACGGTCTTCGAGACGTTAATCTCTAGCCCCCACATCCTAGTATAACAGCCGACCGTAGTCAGGTCCTTCTGGAGTGCTCTCTCAAGGACTGAGGCACTCTTTCCGGTCTTCCAGATCGCTAAATCGTCGGCATACAGTAGGCTTTTACATCCCAGAAACTCAGGCAGGTCATTGATGAAAGCTAGGAACAATGTACAACTGAGGGCAGAGCCCTGTGGAAGACCCTGTTCGAGGGTCCGTTTCCTCGACACGCTGCTCCCAACGCGTGTCGTGATAGTACGATTACTGAGGAAACTGCGTAACCAAATGTACATCTCAGCGGTGACACCCAACCGCTGTAGCTTCAACAATAGTCCTGGTCGCCAGACTCGATCGTAAGCCTGCTTGAGATCTAGGAAAACTACCGCCGTTGACTCAGCTCTCTGAAAGCCGTCGGCTATTTCTTGGACGAGGAGCGTGACCATGTCCATCGCACTCTTACCCCGCCGAAAGCCTCCTTGCTTTGGGGTAATGAGCCCTTTTTCCTCTAAGAACCACATCAACCTTCTTTCCCAACACATGAAGTGAGGGAAATAGGACGGTAGCTTTCTGCTTGGTCAGTCTTTTTCCCTTTTTTAAGTACCGGCACTATGACAGCCTCCCTCCACCTCTGAGGGAGTTCTCCTGTCAACCACGTGCGATTGACAAACTGGAGAAGCTTTGCTTGTCCCGCTGCCCCGAGGTGTGTGATCATCTCATTACTGATCAAGTCACTACCTGGGGCCTTTCTCATGCGACACTTCCTGACTGCGTATGCCAATTCATTGACAGAGAATGGAGCTCTGAACGTGTCTCGATTTTCCGTGCCAAACTCAGCCTTCTCTTTGACCCGTCGGACTTTATCCAGTGCCTTGGACAATGTACTCTTCTTACTCGACTTGCTGACCTCTGCAAAGTGCTTGTTAAGCACTTCGGCCTTCTTGCTATCGCTAGCCGTCAAGCCTGAGTCCGTTTGCATCGGGTCAAGTCTTTCAGTAATTTCCATGTCTTTTGGCTCTCCCTTAGATCCAACTTCTCGCAAGTATCAGTCCATTTCTGCTTTTTGGCCTCAGCAGACGCCCTTTTAACTTGCTCAGTTAGTTTATTGTACTCACGGCGCGCCTCAGCCGTTTTCAATCGACAAGCTTTCTTTCGAGCGGCTTGTCTTTGCCGAACTAACCTTGCAAGGGCTGTAGTCCAAAATGGTCTGAACTTACGTTTCGGAAGGCTCTTTGGGATCGTCCTACGTGCGGCACCTAAGATCGCTTCAGTGATCTCCTTGTAAACAACGTCGACTGTTCCACACTCGGTATCTACCCTCTCCAAGGCAGCGTCAGCTGCTGCCTTGAAGGCGTCCCAATTTGCTTTTGAATAAACCCAGCACCTGTGCTTAGCTTTTGGGTTTCTCTCAGGTGGAGGAATATCCACAGAGACGAGAACGGGTTTATGATCACTACCGACGCAATCTAGCACGCGGAAAGAGGTGTTACAGGCCAGGTCTGCCGAGATGAGTGTTAAGTCGGGTCTCGTTTCGCTCCCACTCGCACCGTGCAGCAAGGTGGGCATAGACTCGTGGTCCTGCAACCTAACTAAATTTGTAATATTACAAATCTCCTCAATCCTCTGGAGACATGGCGTTGAAATCACCACATACGAAGGTGCCAAGCAGAGTATCCTCAGCTGTTAGACCCATAGACCTGCTCGGTCTTGGGGGGATTGTACACGTTTACACAATGGTACTTCCTCCCATCCTTATAAACATCCACTGCAAGCGTATCCGTTTTTCCGCGTGAGCCGTGGGCGCTGCTCGGCTGAGCGTTTAGCGTATTTCTGACCAGGGTCACCAATCCCCTGCAGTTCTTGCACCCACAACGGAAGCACGAATAGCCAGTGAAGTGGACTGTCCTAAGTCCAAGGATGCACTCTTGTAACATTGCAACATCCACGTCATTCTCGTTCAAAAGTTTTGCGACTTCTAGGCTCTTGGGGATGAGACCCCGGACATTCAGATGGACAATCCTTAATTGAGCCTTACCAGAGCGTTTCCCGAGTCTTCGCTTGTCAGTTGTGGTGCTGGCCACCTCAGGCGGGGAGCTTTCGGCTACACCCGGAAACAGTGACCTGCTCTCCTCAACTTTCGGCTTCCCGCTGACAGAGCAATCAGCGTTTTTCACCGAGGGCTGGGCTTGACAGTTCCCATCTCTTTTGTCACGCCGGGCACCATAGGCGGGGAGCTTTCGGCTACACCCGTTGGCAGTGCCCTGCCTATGTCAGTCTTGGTGCCGGTCACCTCAGGCGGGGAGCTTTCGGCTACACCCGGTAACAGTGACCTGCGGTCCATGACTTTCGACTTCTCGCTGACAGAGCAATCAGCGTTTATCGCCGAGGGCTGGGCTTGACAGTTCCCAGTCTCTTTCGTCGCGCAAGGTACCATCGAAGGGGTACGGCTGTCTCCCCTCTCTGTTACCCTGCCAGAGTCGATTTCCGTGCTGTCGGGGTGTACCTCGGGGGTACGCACAGTGACTGGTTCACCCTTGGTAGGGTTCCCCAGGGGTAGAGGCCGACAACCTTCCGCCCTGCATCTCATTCCCAAGCCAGGTACCAGCGGCGGAGCCAGCCATCTTTCGAGCCCCGTTCTCGGTACCTAGCTGGTCGTCACCATCGGTTTTCCGCTGGAAGAGCTGCCAGCGTTACCCGAGGACTGGGCTCGACCTGCCACAGCCACTTTTGGGGGTCTGCCTCCCCCTCGTCTCCGCGTGGTCGTACGTTCTGATTTCGTGCCAACAGAGCAATTAGCACTAGTCAGGGACTGGGCTCGACCTGCCACAGCCTCTTTTGAGGGTGTGCGAATTTCCTCGTAGCGCCGTTCAGCGGTCACTCGTGCCTGGGTCGGGTTGATAGAGCAATCAACCGTTCTCAGGGGCCTTGCCTGACCTAGCTTGGCCTTCACCTGTGATGGGACGCGACTCCCATCTGTTCGCTTTTCCGGTAAAACAGGCGGTGGACACTCAGTGCCTTCGATCCGCCTTAGTGGTTCTCGAGCTGGGTATTATCCTATCTGTGTGCAATTTAAGATGTAGGGAGGTTGAGGAATACCTATTAGCTAGCTTACTTGACCATTGGTCTTGTATGTCAGTTCCCTTAAGCTGAGGGGCCCAGCAAGTTTGAGCAAGTCTCTGATTGGAACAGAGAATAATTGAAATCGAAACATTGTTTAGGAATGAAAATAAATTCGTGGTTTTTCAGACTTGTTTCTTTACCTATTTATGAAGTCCCTGTAAGGATGGGATGAAATATTTTAGATCCTATCAACCACTAATGGGAGTTTTTTGCAGTGCCCTTCTTTCATCCCCACCATATTTGATAGTGCAGTGACCATCGAGGCACAATGGGAGACATAGAGGGAACTTCAACCATTACCTGAAAAATGTCCTTGGCCCTCATTGGAGATCGAGTATAATTTTAATGTACATTTTTTGGACCCATTAAAAATTGATGCTCTACTTGATTAATAATGAAATACTATCTAATTTAATAATAGCGGTCTGGGTTCTGCGTTACATTTAAAGCGGAAAAAAATAATTAAAACAAGCCTCTTGCCCGCATTTGAAACCGATAAATGTTTTTTTTACAGTTTTTAATAGTTTCTACGGTTTTTAAACATGCAATTCAAAGGCTAAAATGTTAAATTATTCCATTCAAATATTTTTTTTTTTTGTATTTCTATAACATATTGCATCTTTAAATTGAGATAAAAATCATGAAAACATCGGACCTGTCTGAAACCAAAAATAACCTAGCCCAGGGGTCGGAAACCTGGGGTTCTTTTGCTGTCAAGTTGAGGCCTCCCAGTTCATTGCGCAAATAATTAATATGATATTATTTTATATACCTATTCCTGATCAAATACCATAATATTGAAAGAACTATTTTTCCTTAAAATTTTAATAAAAAATTTGTTGAAATTTGCTTGATTACTCATTTTACTATTCATCATCATCAAACTTATTCATATGGCAGTTTAGTCATAGGTGAAATTCCACTGTAACTGACGTAACATTTGGAAAACAGTTTAGCATTCTGACATTAAACAAACAAATTTTCTTTTAAATTAGATAGTTTTTTAAACCAGTTTTATTAAATATAAGTTTGTTTATTGAAAATGTTTAGCAGTTTTATGCTAATCATTTCCAAGATATTACATAATATTTTTGTAACTGATGTAACTTTTTTTTTACCCAGTTCAAAATGAAAGTAATATCATTTCTTTAAATGAAAACCCAGATTTTTTAATTATTTATTATTTCATAAAATGGCTTTGCATTGAAATAATTTAAAAATTAGTATTATATTTTGAAAATTATTTTAACAATATAAAATTTTCAGTGTAACTGACACAACATAAAGTTGTAACTGACACAACATATAGTTGTAACTGAGTAACTTCAACGAAATACAAACCAAAGTTAAAAAAAAAACAACAACACTTAGACTGGTTTTAAAAAAAAGTGAATTATTTCTTTCTTATGTTTGAACATTCATTTATTTTATTTCTTTGAAAAAGTTTCATTTTTGGTGGAATTCACCCATATTTAAAAAAAACAAAAAACTTTACAGTTAAATTACTCCTCTGATTCCTTGTGTCAGTATGGAACTTAATTTAATTTAATGTATTACTTCTAACTGAATTCCATAGAGTCCACTATCTTAACTTGTATGCTATTTGAAAAGAGTGTTTAATTAATTAAAAAAAAAAAGCACATGAATTAAAAAAATATTGAAGTAAAGTTATGCATGTGCATAGTAAGTAGTTTTGCTGGAATTAAAAAAATATTGAAGTAAAGTTATGCATGTGCATAGTAAGTAGTTTTGCTGGTTTGATACTTCAAATAGTCTCACCATAGCTGTCTGCACACACATTACTGTGCTGTTTTACATGGTGGATTACCGATATTTATTTAGTTGTCTCTCTTGAGACTGTTATTCCACATTGGCGACACGTCTTTGAACATCTTTTACATATTGTGACCATCTTGCAGGAACACTGGTCAGCTGCCTGTCTGTACACTTCATACAGCTCCCCAGATCATCAGGTTGATCTGAGGAAGGCCAAGAGACACATTTTTAACTTGGTAGAAATATATTCTTTATGAAAGCTATGACATTTTTGGGTAGTCATGTATAAGTTTATTATAAATGACAGCTTTGCTGTCTCGATTATATAGGCGTATTAAATGGCTATTCATCGAGTACAAAATTATTATTTATATATATACAGTCGATTCCTCTTAATTGGGACACATCGGGACCGAGGCTTTTTGTCCCAACTAAACATACAAATTTACTATTGGCTTATAGGCTTGGTTCCTTTGAGATTTGTCCCAAATAAGCGGCTGTCCCAATTAAGTGGTGTCCCAATTAAACGGAATCCACTGTATATATATATATTTACATAGTTTATTTATATTTGTTTTAAAAATAAAAATAAATTAAGTAATGAACAGCTATCATAGCATGTTAAATTATACATTAGTATTAGTGTTACCTCCAAATCATCATTTTACGTAATAGAATTTAATAGATGAATGAAATATATATATCATACTATTAATAATAATAGTATGGCACTCATAATTTGGCACTGTTTTTTTTAACCCAAGACTTTTGGGATCTACAGCTCATCTTCACAACATTCAGACTGTGGTAAAGGATAAAGCAGAAAAAAAAGCTTTTTCAAACAAACAAATTTTTGTGTGTGACACAAGTAAATAAACAGGTACCTTTTCCACTGCCATGATGTTCATCTTTAGCCAGTGATCCACCAGTGGCAGTGCCTGGGTGTGCTGAAATAGGGAACAAAAAAAAAGTTTTATGGAGGATCCCCCATTCCTTAGACTTTCATTGTAACATGTATCTAGCAAGTATTGTAACATGTATTTAGCAAGTCTTAAGGTTGTGTTTTACAGAGTAAATTCATGTTTAATTATTTGAAAAAAAAATGTTGTATTAAAATGATGTGGTTACTAAAAAACTAGTCACTTAATATATCATTTTTCTGATCCTTTTATTTTTCCCACCTAGGACTTTATATATATATATATATATAGTTTTTTTCTATTTAATTTCTGTTTACTCACTCAGTGACTGTTGTGTTTCTTGGCCTTGATGACTCGCCTCTAAAACTAGGGGTGCAGTTTGCATGTTACTTTGCCCTCCATGTCTATTTTCTGGTCTTCTTGGCCCAGCTAATTGACCAGTGTCAAACACCTGTAAGGAAAAGATGAGAGATGCAGGTTTATAATTTTTTTTTAACCAATAACCCTCCCAGAATTGCCATCCCATCGTTTTGTGTCTACTTGTGTTTGTTGTGTGGACTGCTGTCTGTGATACATTGTGATCAAACCCAAGTCAATATCTAAAGTATGCCCAGACAGCTTTTGCTGCTGGCTATACAGTTGATATTGCCACTTTTCGTAGAAATATTTTCCTTCTGTATTTAAAAAAAAATTTCGGTGGGAGGGGGGGTCGGCCATCTGAAACTTTTTGGTGGCATATTTTTTTAAGCGTGAGTCACATTTTAGTTATAGACGTAACAGTATGTACGCTCTTTAGATCACATTTCATAATATATATATATATATATATACATCGACCATAACGATTGTACATTTTACGGGTGTGTGTATGTATGTATAAAACTATACAAGCGAAAGCTGACCATATTTGTTGATCGTCCACTCCCAGGATTAGATAAGACAGTGCCCCTGGTAACTCCAACTCCTGTATTTTGTATAACTCTGGCCTTTGCCAATGACACGCCGTTATGGTTCTCTGTACTAACGGTGTTGTTGTTGTTGCGTGTGGTGGCCCTTAACCCAGAGCGCGGCACGTTTCGACGTCTGACCCTTGACGTCGTCGGCACCCTTGTGGACCACGTAGGCCTGGGCCGTTTCAGTTTGACGTTCAAGTCATTCAGTGTAATGTTGAAGCTCAAAACGCTGGGGTGAATATCAATGTCATCTTCTGTTCCCAGTATAACATCTTCGTCAATACTAATACGAGGCATTGGCTTGATTTATATGTGTAGTTTGAACGGATGCCTCAGAAAAAAAAAACAGCTTTGCTTTTTTTGGCCCGAGTTGTATTATTTATATGTAACTTTTTATTATACATATATTAAATATATTCAATTTTCAAGTTTTTTTTTTAACAAGCACACATAGAAATTACTACTCCGGTTAGAAGTTTGCTCCCGCCATTCGCTTCACAACACACGACTGGTGACATTCGACACAGGAACACACACATTAGTTGCTAGATTTTCGAATTTTTTTTGATTTTCGAAAAAATGGATATTTAAAAAGAATAATTTTTCTGTAAGATCATAAAAATAAACGAACTGATATGCATACGTTGAGATTTTCTTATTACCAAAACATACGAGACTATTTTGTTTATTTTCTAAAAGTCACATGACCATGTGCTAAAAATAGCCTTGCAAAAAATATATATTGTGTGTAAAATAAATATTATAAATTAGTTTTTTTTTTTAGATATTAAGCATTGACGCTAGAATTTGGCGAGGAGTTAAATCAATTAAGGCACAGGAAACAGTTAATTACTTAAGCCTGTAGCTTGTGTGTCTAATAATAGTTAAAATATGAAGTTTGAATTGTGCTTGTAAACAGATGAAAACATTATTTCGCAAAGCACTGCTTACCAATAGTAAAGCCTGTGTACATATGTCTCACAAATTGCACGCTTTCCTCTGACATAATTCCCTTTGTTTTTTTTTTAAGAAACATTTTAAACTTTGCCTTGGGGTGGTATCCATAGCTGGGTTGCAACGGAAATGAGCCAGGATGTGCAGCAGTTTCCATGGTTCGTTGATTGCCTGGAACTGGGCAACTTGTTGAACGAGATTATTCAGCTGTTGACCTTGGCTGATGAACTTGGCCCAGTTTCACCACTAAAAAAACGTAATCGTGTCTGTTGCGAGACTTGTGATTATGTAAAACTATAATAGTAAACACTATGAGAAATGCGTACATTAAGCTTGCAATTTTTTCAAATTGTAACAAGCATCAAATTTAAAAGTGCAGTATATTAAAACACACCTCCTAAAAAAAATCAACAACACATAACCAGTTAATTCTTCTTTCTCTTCTGCATATTGTTGACGAATCACAATATCCTACCGAATATATATAGACTTTGTCCAGCTTAGTTTTATTTTCATGTTACATCTTGGTCACACGAGCTCTCAAATTTAACACACACATTAGCGAAAATGAGTACGAAACAGACGTCATTATAAAGTTCCCTTGGGAAAAAGAAAAGGCCAAGTTAATAGACAGAATAAGACCCGACAACATCAGAGAAACTTTTACAAGAATACCGCGAGTCCTACTTTAAATATATTTATCGGACATGTGATTCTCACTCACCAACTCCGCCCTGAACTGTTTGAGGAGACCGGCTATCTAATGAATTAATGAAACCTTCAAAACTGATTCACCACTTGAGGCTCCTGGATAAATAGACAAACCCCTAGAGTATTTTCAAAGAAAGAAAAAACGGAAACATGAAGGACAGAAGAAATTTCTAAGGGCCACCACATCATTGAATGAGAATGTACTGAGAGTAGCATAATTTGGTGGTTAACCGTACTAAAGGCATTGGCCCTGAACTAATGGGAGAGGGTGATGTTAAAATACAGCATTTGTGGCTTTGTCGGCTATCAAGGTGCATTGAAGAAATGACCGAAGTCATGGAGACACAATCGTTGAGGAGGATTGATACATCACCGCGGTACGGAATTCCAGGTTAACAAATCTAAAATAAGGCAATATTACTTATTTCTGTGCGATATTCCTAACGGCTCGGATTAAGGAGATTGCACTTGAGAGTGCGTCTACACATTGTATCTTTCACAGGGAAATGCTGGCAAGTCGAAAAATTTCACCGTAATTTAACAGCGTATTGATTGATGTTGTTAAAGTTATTAACCACACGTTCATTAGCTATCGCCAATTGGAGCAGCTTTGTGAGGAGATGGACGCATGGCAAAGATGCCTTTCCTTCAACATATAAAAATAAGATGGTTATCCAGAGGACAATCGCAGGAAAAACAGACGTCACTGCTAACAACTGTTTTCAAGCTGGCAGACATAGTAGCTGTATTTAAAGCCATACTGAAGTAATGGGGACGGCATGTGAACTAACATGTTGGACATATTTCAAACATTAGTGGGGGGGGGGGGAAATCTTAGACAGTACTGAAACCTGAGCATTCATTCTCCCAGTTGGTGCACGATCACTTCTTTTTGCTTTTCAAAGAGTTCGAGCGCTACTTCCTAACCAAGCGTATCTGTGCATAAAGAAAATCAACTGCTGGAGATCGTAGATGACTGCAACTACAAACTCTGCCAGTGAATAAAGTGAGATTGCCACCACAACACTTAAATACTAGTGACATTTCAGACATCCTATTGGTGTGATGCGGGGGTCTGAAGCGACAGCAACAAAAAAAAAAAAACACTTCGGGTGTCCTTCTCTCCTATTTCCACAGATGGAACCGATTCGTTGCAGAGAAACAAACTTGGGGTTCTCATTGGTTTAGCGTTTTAGTGAACTAAAATGTTACATCGTTTTATACTCTTGTTTTTTGGTATGTTTAAATACATTTTAAATTAAATTGTGAAATCATAACAATCTGACATATAAACTTTCAACGCCCGAGCTGACCCCCCCCTCCACCCCCACCCCAGCGGGCCGTGGTGAAATTACACTGGGCAACAGCCAAAAAAACGTCTGGGGTTTTTCAACTGATTTAGACTAATTTTGGTGTTCTGAGTCCGAATATCACATTGATTTTGCTCGGTCAGGTCAACTTGAGATACAGCCATAGACCTACCTGACCAGCTATACGTATTCTAATATCAGGGGGTTTTAAGTTCAATCATTTCTCTAAATTAGCTGCATACAATTAGCAGCAAAATAATCACAATTATAAAAACAGAGATAATTATATTTTATTTATAAATCATCAATCTTGATTTTCACTTTATTATTTAATCATCAGCACTTGATTGTGTTAAATAAGACAATAAAATTGTCAGGACAGTGAAAGTAGATAGACATAATATTGTTTAGATAGAAAGACAGATAGATTGAGTGATAGATTTATAGATAGATAGATAAATAGACAAACGAATCGCACGGACAGTGAAAATAGGTCCGGAATGATGATTAATAGCAGCAGCGTGTAGAGTTAGGTATTACGTAATTAGACAGGTGAAGGAGGGGCGGAAGGGAAAGCTTGGCCAGCTGTAGGGACGCGGAGATATACCGGTCACGACAGAAAGAGAGGGGGCAGTGTAGGTTTTGTTAAGTTTGAAGAAAGTTGTCTAATTAGGAAGAAACGAAGAGATGAGTAGGATCCGTGTTATTGTATTGACATAAGGGACAATTGATAGAGTAGTCTTGATTAAATATTTGATGTTCACTATTGGATGTTAGTGCTGTAGATCATTCAATAAAGTGATTTTGATTCATAAAACGGAAGTGTTGAGAACTTGTTTTAGTTTTGTCAAAGAGTTAAAAATAAAAGAAAGTAGTTAAAACAATAAATAAAGAAGACCTTCGAGCCATCCCTGACACAAACTGATTTTAAATTTCACTGGCTTACACTCAGTTGCATACTGCTATTACTTTCAGTTTATTGATAAGGCTTCAGCGCGACGGTCATGCAGGAATAATCCTGACGTTTTCTGCTACATCTGCGGAGAATACACGCTGTCAGCGGACAGGAAGAACATCACAAGATTTGTGAAGCATGCCTACCAGGCTTACTTTAAAGTCAAGCTGGGTGACCAAGATAAGTCCTGGGCACCGCACACGGTGTGCAAGTTGTGCGTGGAATACCTCCGACTGTGGACGAAGGGCGCTAAAACTTCACTGAAGTTTGGGATTCCGATGGTTTGGAGAGAACCGTTTGACCATGCATCGGATTGTTACTTCTGCGCCATCAATACTACTGGCATCTACCGGAAGAATCGGCACAGCCTCCAGTACCTCGACCTTCCATTTGCCCGTCGTCCAGTTGCTCACTGCGAAGAAATTCCTGTACCAGCGTTCAGAGATATTCCTGACAGCGACGATGGTCACCACTTTAGACGAGGGAGGAGATACAGAAGAGGAGTATGAATCACAAGATGGTCCGCAGCCTTTCTCACAGATACGGCAGCTCATAAAGGACACAGAGTTCCAAAACTCCATGAACACGCTTAATGTGTGCCGCCTGGAAATCGTTTGTGCAGGTGGTGAACCACGCCAGACTCATCAGCAGCATGATAGAGGACTTCCAAAAACTCGGGTGTTTGAGTATAAAGATGCACTTCCTGTTCTCACACATGCAAAGGTTTCCTGAAAACCTTGGGGCGATGAGCAGGGAGAAAGGTTCCATTAGGACATCCGCCAAAATGGAGGAAAGGTACCAGGGGAGGTGGGATGCAGTCATGCTAGCGGACTACTGCTGGTCGCTGAAGAGAGACAACCCAGCAGCTGATCACACACGGGAGTCGAAGAAACGCCGATTCATGCCTTGAACTCTGAACTTTTGTTTCACGTAACGCTCATTGTTATACTAATATTATGATAATTATGCTTATAAAATTTGGTGGTTAAACAAAAACTGAATGAATTTGAACACGTTGACTTTTATTTCTTGAGTAAAACGGAAAAAATCGTCAGGGGTTTATCAGCTGATGATCCGCAAAAATGTGTTTTTTTTTTACAAAAAAATCGATTTATAAAAAAATTTCTGTAGGAAAAAATCCTTACCTGATTGAACAAAACCAAGGTCATTTTCGGACTTTTTTCAAAAAATATTTTTTTGTTGCCCTGTGTTATCAAAGGTTGAGGACCACTGGTCTGGTGTGGCACTGCACGTGGCACATTAAAAAAAGTTCCAGCAAACCTCACGCTGAATGATGTAACACAATTAGTAGTTACTGCTTATAGAATGCATAGGGCCATGTCTTTCTCCTTTAAAGAATTTCAGAATATTTTAAAATAATGGTAAAAGTAGGGGGGGGGGAAGGGTGCGATCGAGTTTTAAGTTAGGGAAATGGATTTTTCTTTGTTTTGTATGCTTTTTGAAATATTTTTCACCGTCCTATTAAATTTTTCGAAAGAAGCCCCCCCCCTCCCCCCTACCCCACGCCGAATAGTTTTATCACACCGGAGAAGGGAAGGGGCACCCCCCCCCCTTTCTTTTGGGTACAACTGTCGTAAAAGTGAAAAAAAAAAATATGTAGCGCAAGCAAATATCACGATTTTTTGTGTTGGAATTTAAGATAGGCACGCGAAATTGTCGGTGTTTATTTCTACATCGTCCTCTCCCCTTCAATAGACCTTTGACGTACTTGTTTGGTTTTATTTCGTTGGGCTGCTTTCTACTGCGCATGAAAAGTTTTTATTCACTGTTTCTAGACATAGGATTCCCTGCTGTTATTTTTTTTTTAATTAGTTCGTGGTAAATTACATCATGTGCTACTGTTTGAATATTTAACACCTAAAACTTTATTTGCTTCACTAGACGTAAAAGCTTTAAGACACACTTGTTCCCCCCCCATTGATTTGTGTGAGTTGGTGTTTTAAGTAAGTGGACAAGGCGTGGAAGCATGTCAACAAGTCTTACATAATATTCATACACTTGGTGTTAGGCGTTCAATTTATCTATACATATGTATGATGATATAATCAATCCTTCCACAATTGGTAATATAAGTTATTATACTATACTCTCCAAAGAGGCCCATTAACTTATTACATAGTTCTTTTTTTCTCTCTAGATCTCCCCCCCCCTAACGCTTTTTCATGAAATCTTAATTTGATGCATTCACTCGTCTGCACCCATCCCTCCCCCCCTGCCACGCTTAAATATTAATTGAGCAGGCCTCTCCTAAAGAGATTCCCTGTTGACTGTTTAGGCAAGGAGTAAAGCGCTGACCTTAGCCCTTAATATTTCTGCATACAAATATTGAAATAGGAAAAGTCTCTGGACATCTTCTATATTCTCTATTCCATCTTTGTTGAATTTGTTTATTACTGTATACACTTAATATTCTATATGCTAATCACCTCATCAACACAAAACCAAGACTGTAAGTAAAGAGGAATTGGCTATCTAAAATATACAAGTGTCTCTTATTTGTACTACCTCTTGGGAAGTATTGAAATTTTGTGGCTGTACATGTAAAGTCCATAATATTGTTAGCCATTTTTTAAATTTAAACAGAAATTTTAAAAGTGGCTAACGAACAGCTTACTTGACTTTTAAACTGTATTCATCATATGCTGCCTTGATGTGTAGGGACAAGTAAGCCCACAATTAGTTGAGAAAAGAACCAGATTCTTTGGTTGGGGGGGGGGGTACAAAACAGACACTTTCACAGAACACAGCAGGTATCTGCTCAGACACCAAACTCAACCCACAGCATGCAGATACACCTAATTGCCACCCATCCACCTGGAAAATTGCTTTGGTTCTTATCAGAGATTGGGCCATCCCCATATATTTTATTAGAGTCATATGTTTTCTTTTTGTAGCAAAAACAAGTGTTAGACATCTCTGGAGAAATACCTATGTACAGGATATACAGTAGCAAACATTTTTTTTTTTAAAACAGTGATGTAAGGTTGTAGCTAGAATTATAACTAAAGACAACTGCAATAATTGATTGTATATTGTCGTTTAATCAGAAAAAAATGATAGCAACACTTCAAGAATTTTTTTTTAATTAACAAATAATTGGATTATAAATATGAAACAATTGTAAAAGTGGATCAAGTGACTTCTCAAGGCCTCCCATGAGCATGAAACATATTTAACAAATGAATATAAAATATAAATGAATGCATGTATAAACATAAGTATATTCCCTGAGTATATTTGTAAAAGAAAAGCCACAACTTCATCAACATAATACCAGAGGAAGAAATTACAGCCAGCCTTTTCTTAAAGTGCTAGGTATACTAAATGGCAGTGCTAAACAAAACAGCGCAATGTTTTACATTGGCATTGAAAAAATTGAGCCAAGACAAAAACACTTTTACATTGAACATAGATAATCATAAATATATGTATCGTAAACATTAATTTTTTCAGGAATACTTTATTTAAAAGACTATAGCTAGTAATTGTTCGGATTGTTTTTGAAATAATTAAAAAAAAAACTTCATTAACATTTAACGTTGTTAGTCTTAGTTTGGTTTTCTGCTTCTTCTATTGGTCTAAGCTTCTGTTGGTTTCATTTGTTTTTAAAACTCATAACTCTTAATTTAAATAGTAACACTTGTTCTCCAAGTGTTCACTATGTACTGATGTTGTAAGGGTGCGCAAGATTGACTGGGAGTCTAAACAAATGAAGGAACTCAAAACAGATTATGAAATACTAATGATTTCCCATCCTGCTATCAGTTTATATGGTTTTAAAAACTTGAGCATAAATCAAAAAAATAAAAAAATTAAAATACAGGTGGAGAAAACCATAAAAAGAAAAGCATCAAAGCTGGGTATGACTTTACATCCAATATCACTTTGACTTAGTAAAATAGCCACACCCTATTCATCACATATAACACACAAATGAGAGTAAAATAAATAGGTATAAAATCAATTTAAAAAGTAGCAAATAGGGTGAAACATTTGAGGCTGGCAGTAAAATGTTTTTTTTACCCTGCAGACTAAATGAAACTTTCAACCCTCATCTTAAAACATGAAAAGCCATTCTCTAAATATATCTCCACTTACTCATAACACAACATACAACAATTAAAGTTATTGATGTTTATTCCACTGAGTCATGCAGATGGTTTTCCAAGTAATACAAAATGAAACTTAGCGAATCCCATATGTTTAACATCCTTTTATGCATGATTTTCTTTTCTTCACTATTCCATTTCTATGTTGAAATAAGGTTGCAGGATTGACAGAGGGATGGATGTGTGAATCATTTCAAAATAATTTTGTGTTCAATTCTCTAAACATCCCGCCTCTGAGAGTCAATGTTTTGACTTCACTGTTGGCTATCCTCATGTGCTAGGTGCTGCTAAGTGATATGTAGAAAAAAATATATTTGATTAAAGTAGCTGGATGTTTGCAACCAAACATTAGTTTACCTCAACATTCTCTGTGGGGGTCACACCTGGTTTAATAATTATGATTCATTTAATGTTTGAACCTTGTTTAGGTATAACATGGGCTAGGACAACAAAAGGTAGAAAATATTAATAGATATATTTTTTTTAATTACTGAATAATTGTGTAACTTTATGAATGACAACTTGAACATTTTTGGTTTTCAGCAACAAAAAAAAAACTTTCAGGGGTACTTAAATCACCACCTGTAACCAAAAACACTGAGTTGAAGGGCTTAGAAAACCTTCGATGTTACTGAGAGCATAGGCGACATAGGCAGCTGCCTAGGGCGCCAAATTGCTAGGGGCGCCAAATTTTAGAAGAAAAAAAAACTTTCAAAAGAAGGGACGGGCGTCCTAAAAGATGACTGCCTAGGGCGCCAAATTGCCTGGGGACGGCTCTGCCCCCATAGCAATATTATGGGCCCCTGGATGAGCTGTGCTTCATACATTTATTAATGGTTAATTTGCATGAGTGC
Organism: Bulinus truncatus; assembly: GCA_021962125.1. Classification (NCBI taxonomy): domain Eukaryota; kingdom Metazoa; phylum Mollusca; class Gastropoda; family Planorbidae; genus Bulinus; species Bulinus truncatus. The sequence goes on along the minus strand of JAGDYQ010000292.1, from coordinate 672,864 downwards.
CCTATACCCAAGGGGCTCATGGAATATATATATATATGTCTGTATATATATATATATATATATATATATATATATATATGTCTGTATATATATATATATATGTATGTATAATGTATAAATTGATTAAAAATGCTTTTAAAAATATTTTCTTTTCATAATAATAATATGAACATAATATAAAATTCCTTACAGTTGCTGTCTGCTGCTTTACCATGTCCGACATTGCCACCTACTGAGTTCCTTTTCCTAGGACGATTCTAAATTGGATTATAAAATCATTTGGTGAGTTCTTTAGTCAACAACTTATATAAAATAAACAAATAAGTGATAAAAAATATATCGATAAAGAAATCAATAAATAAAATTAAAGAAATTAATAAATAAAAGTGACTGAAATTAAATAACAAATTAAAGAAAATGAATATTAATTTCAATGTGTTCATCAAATTTTTCAATATGTTAATGATTGTATTAATTTCACTATATTTATAGAGTTTTTAATATATTAATAATTAACAATTTCATCAATTAGTATGGCATTGAAGGTGTTAATATCAAACTTTTATTTTCAATATCTTAATCAAGATTTGAAAATATTAATAATTTACAAATACATTTTGTGTGTAGTTTTCCGTTCAGCTATTGTGATTTTTCAAAACTTCGACAGTCAAAGCATTTAAAAAATAAATGATTTTTTTGCAGTGATTTACTTAGATTTAAGAATGTTTTCCTTTATGTAAAGCAGCATTGTGACTTTCATCATTAATAAGAAACATTTTTTTTATTGGGAAAAAATTGACAATAATACATCCCCTCTGTATTCCACTTTTATAGAAGGAATTTGACTTTCTTTTGGATATTATACTCATATGCTGTTTAATATACAGTGGGTATTCGGTTAACGAACTGTTCGGAAAACGAACACTTTCAGGAAAGATTTTTGTGTTCGGATAACGAACAAAATTCGGATAACGAACAAAAACTAATTCTAACAAAAACGTCTCAGCTCTCGAAACACCCGACATCAGTCCTCAATTTGTCTTGAAAATGGATGTGCGCGTGCGCTGACACGTCATCATACATACTACGTAGCAGTGAGGCAGCACCATACGATGCGTACGGTAGTGTGCAACGACACATCGTCAATAAAGTACCATACATGTGTAGTTGGTTTATGTCCTTGTGGTTTTCGTATGTGCTTCTCTAAACGCCTTTTAAAAAGCCCCTGAAAATTTGAAAATATTATGGGACCTGAAAAGAGTGGAGTATCAAGAACTATGCCATAAAAACCAAGCAAGAGGTTTTAACTAAATAGAGAGTGGACAAATAATGACTAATGTTACCAGGCAGTACGGCTTGAACAGGTCTACAGTAGGCACAATCCTAGCTAAAAAAGATATCATCAAGAAGACTCAAGCCGCTAAAGGAGTAACGAAAATTACATCTGAGAAGCAAAAAAAGTGTCATCCATGATAAAATCGAGAGTTTGCTTTTAGTTTGGATAAATGAACGGGAGGTGAAAAGAGATGTAACTAGAATGGCCATCATTCAAGTGAAGGCTGGAGAAAATTTTGAGAAATTGAAAGAACAAACTCCAGGCTCGTCCTCCAAAAATCTAGAATTCAAGGCTACCACTGGCTGGTTTACAAAATTTAAAAGGAGATCTGGCATTAATCAAGCTGATGTCAATAGGGTTGCTGATCTCTATAACGACAATGTTATCAATCATTTCCTGAAAGTCCTGAAGGCGAGAGAAAAACAATCGACATTGGACATGTTCTTTAACGCCCAAAGAAAGGAAAAGGACTGATTAATAAGCATTATATTTGTAATAAATAAACTTACTAAGAAATTATTCTTGTACATGACAATTTTTTTTAATTTAACTTTTAGGATCTCCAGAACAAATTAATCGAATTTCCTTTGTAAATCGATGATCAGTTAACGAACGATTCGGATAGCGAACATAATTGTCGAACGGATTAAGCTCGTTAACCGAATACCCACTGTAGTGATAATAATTCTGAAGATTTTGTTTAAATTTTGTAGGTTTGGTTACACAGCATTTTCATCCAAATTAAATTATGTTTATAAAAAAAATATATCATTATTAATTATTTATTTGATGAGTCTGTTATTTTAATGCAAGAATTAATAAAGCTCTCTAGTAACATTATTGCTGACAGGTAGTCTGGGGGCCCCAGACAATGCCTGACAACTATGTCCTCTCTGAGACTAATGCAGCAAAATATACATGCACATAAATTAATTAATGCAATCTATAAAGCGATTTGGCCTTTCTACGATAAAGATCCCTGTCAGCAGCCAGTCATGTAAACAATTGACTGTCATAGAATTGTAATTCATTTTCCCCTTGCCATTTTCACCCTGACTGTTTACACTATCATACATTCTAAGGACGCCTTACTAACTAATACGTCTTACTAACTAATATATATATATATATATATATATATATATATATATATATATATAATAGATCTGGATAGTTTATTTTGTCCTTTGGATATACAATTTTGATTGTTTTCTATACATTTAGTATAATCTAAATATATTTTCCATGACCATGATTTTCTTACTTGATTTCTTTTAGAGGAGAGCAATATTGAGGGACAGGTTTTGGAGTCCCCTCACACCCTCTCATCTCCCATTTCTCCTCCTCCACCCCCCTTCCCGTGCATAGACTACATTCACATTGCTTAAATGACTGTTTCACTTAGCTAAAACATGTCACACAAGTACTCAATTAAACACTAACAAATATAAAAAAATAATTAAGCAGTATTAGGCCTACCATTTCGAGTACAAAGTCGTTGCCTGTACCACGGCCGCCATTTCTGATGATTCTTTGATTCCGTGCGATATGTTGCACATCGTGATGGGTCGATGTTAATTGTCCAACGTTATCACCAGCTGTTATGTCAGCTGGATTGACGCGAGGAATATCACTCGGAAGAACACTATTAAAACTGACACCGCGGTCAGCACTGAATCGTCCGTGGGAATCTCCATTTTGCAACCGTTGGGCGCCATATTGGTCGTCTGGTCGAACTTTCAGCTGCACATTGAGTTCCTTCAAATCCTCCACATTCACCTCGTTCAAAAAATCCTCTCCATTCACATCGGTATCATCGTACGTGTCCCCATCCTCCTGACCAATATTCCTATCTGTCATGATATACTCTCAAATCTTGTCGAACATCTCATGGTAGAACATGGTGGTTGTTGTTGTTGTCGTTTTATTTCTCTTCCTGGTATTACATAGTCGGATGTTGTCACACCGAAGTTATTTCTCTGGAAAATATGTAAATAAAAACAAAACACGAAAATACTGGTGGTAGAATAAAATAATGAATTTTACTGGGGAAAAAAAACATGTAAAATATTATTTTAAATGAATAATAGTTCACCTCAATATGTAGTCTATATTTGTTCTTATTTTCGTATTTTTCTACACATGTATGCGTGTATGCTGTTTTTTTTTTTTACATAGGATATATAGGGGAGGGCATATAGGCCTAATGCTTTTGAGAGGAGAAAAAAAGTACACCACCATATATTAAACGTATTTATTATTATAAAGCACGATCTCTCTCACCTTTACCCTATTAACTAGGTAAATTTCCCGGCACTTTGGTTGACAGTTGAATGAGCTGGATCATTTTTCCCACTTCTGTATAGCCAGTGCTTTTTTTTTTTCTTATGGCGGAACGGCGCTCCGGAGACTTACTGCACTATTTTCAGTTTTATTTCCTTATGACACGACGGATTTTTTTTTTTTAGAAAAATAGCATTGTGTATTACAATGACTTATCTGCTAAACTTTAAAAGGAGGAAGGGAGGGGGGAGGAGGAGAGACGACGGACGTATTCAAAAAAGGATAACGGATAACGTAAACATTTGTAACATTGCAACTTTTTGTTGTGTGCGACGTTTAAAATTGATAGGTAAAAACAACAACTCAAAAGCACTTGTTAAATCACTGCCACTGATTGCATTCCAGTGTATTGCCACACAAGGGGGTGTGTGGGCCACTAACACACTTTTTTTTTAACGCCCCCCCCCCTTTCATATTTTTGATTATCACAAAACCGATACGCGCGCATACGAAAAATATTAGTGATAATTTTTCATCATCATTTTATGCGTGTGTGTGTGTGTGTATATATATATATATATATATATATATATATATATATATATATATATATATATATATATATATATATATATATAGTGCTTGCTGTGATTTTCGCGCCTTTCGTGCGTGTATGTGAGGAACATGACAGCCATTGAATTTCGGCAGACGATTGGCACACGTGGCAACTACTGGCCAGAGTGATGACCCGCTTTAATTACACGAGTTCTCAGTCTTTCCCTCGCTAAGTTGAGTGAACAAATTGCACTCAGTATTGGTTGAACCATACTCTCGTAATCTAATACGCATTTCCTTTTTTTATTCACCTATGCTTGACATTATCATTTTTTAGCGCCATCAGCCTTTATCAATATCTCCCCCCACCAGCCCCGTAGCGTGAAAATTTTACAGCAGGGGCCAGGCAATAGCAGGGGGGGGGGCAGGTAATACATTTTACTAAGTAGAACAAATAAGCAGGGGGGGGCAGACAAAACGCAGGGGCGCCCGCCCCCCTGCACGCTACGGGCCTGCCCCCACCCCCTCATTTTTTTTGGAGAATAGCTGAGGGCTTTTGTTGCTGTTTTGAAAGTCATTTTTCATGCAATTTACTCCATATCTTTTATATAGTGTGTGGCTGTTGTTTCTCTTATTAAAATTAACATTGACAAGCAATCATAATACTTTTTTTGGGGGGAGGGGGCGGGGCTCAGACATCGGAACATAAAGTTTAGTCTAACCTATATTAGCAATAAAAAAAAGTAAAAAAGACAACATCCTTTAAATCTTAACAAGAAATTTACTCTAATATTTTATTATGTTTGGTTACTTTTGAGAAGTTAAGAAACAGATGGAATCTATAGTTAATGATTTAGATATCACTAAAGATTGGTCATGTTGAGCATCAATAATGAAGTCCTTGTCTGAGCTGCTGTAGAGCATGAAGTGTTTCCAGATTTATTCTGAATTAATCATACATAATTGTGGCAAAATATAAGAGCTCAAGATCAACCGGAACATATAGAAAATTCATTCGCCCATTAAAAATCCCAAACTAAAAAAATTCCAAAAAACAACCACAAACTTAAGAAGTTATAATATTTTAATTTGAATGGATGATACCAAAAAACAAGGCTAGAAAAATTCCAAAATCTAAATTCATATTTTTTAATTAGTAATGTATTAGAACAGTGGTCCCGAGCCATCTTTTTTTTTATCCTCTACACCAGTGGTTCCCAAAGTGGTCCCTACGGACCCCCAGGGGTCCCTGATAGCATCCAGGGGGTCCGCAGAAAATTTTTATTCATTTGGGGGTCCCTGAACAACTCTAGGGAGTCCGCGCAAGGTTAAATGCAAAATAGTAAAAGTAAAATCCATTTTATTTTAATGGAAATAGAAATAAAAACAATAAATAAACTAAAAGCGCCAGCTAATTAAGTTAAAATAACAAGCATTGCATGGTAAGAGACAGACGGCAGAAAACACGCTTATGCAGAAAATGCGCCATATTTACTCTGACTCTCTAAGATTACAATGTTGGTCATGTTTATAGAGAGTTTGTATTTTTAGGTGACACATACCTGTGGAAAAAAAAGATGACCTGGTTAGGCTGGAATCAAAAGCAATGCTAAGCGCCCTTTTATTTTTAAGAGACAAATGTTGTGATAAGCTAATTATCTACTATCTGGTATCGTATGTATGGCGCCGAACTTCAATCAGTGACAAAAGTTTCTAGGTTATATCCTTTTGTGCCTTTTTAACAGATAACAGAATGAGTGAGCCAAAGAAAAAATGCCGACAATACAGTGTTGAATATTTGAAGTATGGATTTATTTCATCACCTGGAAATAGTACTTTACCTATGTGTCTTCTATGTAATAAAACGTTGTCTAATGATTCCATGAAACCTTCCAAGCTTAAGTAGCATTTAATAAAAATGCACAGTGATAAAAAAGATAAGGATTTAACGTTTTTTTAAACAGTCAAAGAAAAATATTTGAAAACACTGTCACTGCAGAAACTTATTGGGACAACATATAAATGAGATGATGATGGACTGCGTGCTTCTTATAACATTTCTTTATTGATTGCAAAGTCTGGAAAGCTGCATACTATTGCTGAAGACATTATTTTACCAGTAGTAAGTCAGGTAATACTCACCGTGTTGCACAAACCAGCTTTTGACATTATAAAAAGAATTCCACTGAGTAAAGAAGTATAAAAAAGTATAAAGAAGGATTGACGAATTGGCTCAGTCCGTAGAAAATTCTTTATGTGAGTACTTAAAAACTTCTGAATTCTCTATACACCTTGATGAGTCAATTTCACCAAGAAATGAAGCTTTACTTTTAGCTTATGTAAGATTTATAAAAAAAAAAAAGAAAATTTTTGTCAAGAATTGTTATTTGCTAAATGTTTGGAAACCGATACAAAAGGAGAAACGTTATTTACTCAATTAAAAAGTTATTTTGATGTAAAAGATAAACCCTTAACTAATATCATCTCTATTGCTACTGATGGTGCTCCGGCAATGGTAAGAAGATACCGAGGCTTTCTGGCATACTTAAAACAAGCTGTACCAAATGTATTTTCAGTACATTGTGTCATTCATCGACATCATTTGGTCGCAAAAAATCTTAGTGAACGTTTGCTTGGATCACTAGATCATGTCATTAAAGCAGTTAATAAAATCAAAAGGAATGCTTTAAATGAGAGATTATATGCTCAACTTTGTTTGGAAAATAATGAAGACTATAATCGTTTACTACTTCACACAGAAGTACGTTGGTTATCCAAAGGTGCATGTTTAAATCGCTTTTATGCCCTCTTTGATTCTGTGTTGGAATTCTTGGAAAGCAAAGACAATGATTTGTGACACAATTTAATTAACTCAAAAAATGACATAGCCTATTTGACTGATTTATTTGACAAATTTAACGAAACTAATATGAAACTACAAGGTGACCAATTAAATTTAATCAAAACTAAAAGCGTAATGTCTGCGATTGTGGCAAAATATCTGTACAAACAGAAACTTGGCAAGAGGAGAATGTTCTGTTTCCAAATCTTTTGAAATTGCAAAACAGGGATGAATATTTGCTTGCTTACTGTCAACACTTAACGGCTCTTCATGCAGACGTAAACCAAAGATTTGAAGACATTCTTCACTTGGATATTCCCAACTGGGTGCTGAACCCTTTCGCACGTAGACAAACTCACATACCTAGCACAGATGAATCTGTAGAAATACAGGAGCAGATTATTGAAATATCCACAAATGAGTAACTGAAACCATTGTATGAACAAGGATATCAGAAATTTTGGTTACAAAAACAAATACCAATTTTATATTATGCATTATGGGTTATTGTACAGAAGTTATTGACTGTTTTTCCGTCTTCCTATTTGGTAGAACGTGGATTCAGTGCCGTTTTGAATCTCATCACAACAAAAAGAAACTGACTAGAAATTAGTGCTCGTGGGAATTAGCGGAAGCTACTCACAAACCTTGAGATGGACATAAGCACACTCACAGCATCTCATTAAAATCATCAAAGTCATTAATTTATTTTATTTTAAACAGAAATTATAATTTCAATGAATACTTCTTAATTAGTCAAAATGTTTGTTTTTCTTCATTCATTTGTAATTTGTATATTATGCATTTATGTAGGTTTTTCACTTGGGGGTCCGTGGGAAAGTTTTGATTCTAAAAGGGGTCCATGGGTCAAAAAAGTTTAGGAACCACTGCTCTACACCTTTAAGGTAATAAATTTTGAGTATAAAATGACAACATTTGGAAATGAAATATTAATAATGTAACGTTAAATAATCAAAATTAAGAATAACAGAAATTTATTTTTAATATCCAAAAAATTACATTAACAATTATCAAAATTAGAAGATGCTAATTATTATATTTCTCAGTTGTTGTTTTTTTTTTGATATATAAAAATGATAAAGCCCCTTTTTGAGATCCCCCCCCCCCCCGTGACTTATTTCTTCTCCTTTTTTTTTGTAGATAATTAAAAAAATTTTAATGCACATTTAATCTAAATGCTTTAAATTTTTTTATTATTTATTAATGTTTGTGTGCATGAAACTTCACTTCATAAATTTGTGTAAAAACTATAAACTTGTAGATTATTTTGTCCTGGTTAACATTAAAAACACTGATAACTTTGTCCATTTGTGATAGAATTTTATGACATAAAATGTGTTTTAAACTGAATTCTCAAATTGTAGTTAGAAAAAATGTAGCTTTTTAAATGACGTTTTATTTTTTCATTACATTGGGAACCACTGCATTAGAACATTTAAAAAAAAAACAATTTACACAATTATTATTATTAGTTTTAAACTTCAAATTTTATATTACATAAAAAACTTCACACTTTTTTTTTTTGCCTCTAATTCAAAAGTATTATGAACCATCTGATAGATTTTCTAAAGTAAATAAAATTAGAAACTTTAAAAAAAAAATCCTTTTTTTTTTACTGCTTCTTTTTTTCCACTTGGCATTCTATGCAGGAATGGGTCATGTTAGTTGCCACAACATTTTTACATTGTCTGCAGAACACTATGGTTGAATGATTCTCTGAAACAATAACATTTTAAATGTAGCATTAATCTATTCATTGCTTTTAGCAGATTAGGTTGATTATTAGTTTATTTTTTTGAGAATCCCACATTTTTAAAACTTGCACTGATAAAATTTGGAACAGAAAATGGATATCAGTATGAATTGTGTGTCAATTTCTTCATTTTTTTTCACAAGAATGATACCACATGTAATCTTAACAATTACAATATATTAAATAGGAAAAAAAAAACAACTATCAATATGTGAATACAAATTTGATGTAGAGTTTTGTTTAAACAAAAACAGTTAATATCCAAGCAGTTGAATTTTAATATATCCTAGTGATTCGAAAGTTTAGATGAAAACCTTCAGCATTTAGGAATGTCCTGTCAGTCTGTTTTGTTCCTTTTATGTCATTCTGTCAGTAAATTGCCATGTAAAAATTTCATGAAATTTGTGTCGAAAATTATAATTCTTTACATGTATTCTTTGGTAAAATGTTCATAAAGAAAATGTAAGTACCTGAAGTACCTGCCAGATTTAAAGGTGCCACATTTATTGAGGATATTTCATTCCTTGAGGAGGCAGTAGCAGTTGGATTCATCCAGGGGCTAGTAGTGATCAGGTTCATTGCGGAGCCAGCATCCATTTCATTTCTTGTGGAGGCAGTAGTGATTAGGTTCGGTGAGGAATTAGTAGCCGTTGGGCTCACAGAAGAACTAGTAGCTGTTGGGTTCATTGATGAGCTACTAGCCATTGCAACATCATTCTGTGCTTCAACATGGGGTCCTATTTTATGTATATAAAAAATATGTCTAGTTATCTCTTTTCTTTTTATTAGGTTCAGACCTTGAAATATATTTTTTAAAATAAATGTTGAGGGTTATCCAGATTCACGACCTTGATAACAATAATTTCTTGATTTTGAAACCAAGTTTTTATTGAAGTCAATCAGGTCATGAGTCTACCTCCCCTGTCATTAATTTGATAATGATACATTCTACATAGGCATTCATGGCGGTAAAATTTTGATACTCAATGGGGAGTGAGTTTTTAACATATACTGGGATCCTAATTCTTCTGCCTCAAAATCTAATATTTAAGTAAATTTTTACTTCAAAATTTGACAATGGCTTTATTATTTAAATATGTTTATGGGCTGTTGAGTATTTTTCAATCTATTAAAAAAAAGCTGACTTGGGGATAAAAGATGTATGTGCTAAAATGTGGGACAGTGTGGTTCATGACCAACTGGTATTTTATGTTGCAAGTGGGTTGCAAAGTGTAAAAGTTTAAGAACCATTGAATAATACTAAGGATCTTTTCAAGTCCTGGTGAAAGTTCCCAAATCCACCAATTTGTTTTCATATGAAATTTTAAATGAATTTCGTTAATAAACCTATTTTTTTTTAAAATTATATTTTAAAGCATTTATTTGAAGTTATGCAATTTGAGAATATTTGGGATTGCTGTAATTTTTTAGGCCATTTTTTTTATGAGGCATTTTTGCACAAAAAAGACCCTGCAGTGTTCTTGTTTTCTTTCCACTTCAAGGGAAAATATACAATGGTAAAATATTTTCATAATACTACTGGCATGCCTGTATCAAAAGGCTCACCACCCCTTTCTTATTTACCTTGTGAAGCCTGTATTAAATTATTCAGACCAGTTTATGAATTTACCTTCAGTGATTTGTGATCCTGTACTCTCTCCAGCGCTGCTCCATGGTCCATTACCTAGACAGTAATCTGTTATTGAAGTAAAGAGAAATATAGATATAAACATGTAAAATCAGACTGAATTTTGTAAAATTACCTTATACATGTATGACTTTGCTTTTATGTGAAAAAGATAACAATTCTCTAATTGTAATCCTATATCTCTTATTCAGGGAATAATATATTTTTAATGCGAGATTTATTAATTTATGTTTTTTATTGGCATGGTTAAAACTATTTTGCCTTTAATGTTTGACATACCGAGGATTTTTGATCTCATTTGTGGACATATGAAGCACCATATATGGGCAGAAAAAAACCTGGCATGGTCCCATCCATCTTTTTCTTAATTTCTATAGTTAATTTGATGTTTACCTTCACTCCTGATACCTCCAGTACTTTCAGGAAATCCGCTGTGTCTTGTGTTTGTCTGACAGACTGCTAGTAAAAGATGATTTAGCAAAAGGTCATTTGAAATCAATTTATTGCTTTTTAAAATCGTGTACAACATATGTATGGTGTTTGACTTACCTTGGTGCTGATCTTGATGTGTTTCAATCTGCTGGGTATTTCCTCGGCCATGTTTAGCCTGTACAAGAAGACAATCATAATCATTTTAATATTAAGGATCGTTCATTTTTTAAAATGTCTTTACAGGTATTATAAAATTTCATTCTTAAGACAATTTCCATCTATGATTAAACTAATTTGTAGTTATAGATAAAATGGTCCTTTAAAAAAAAACAATTAACATTACAGAATTTTTTTGTATTAAGCTTAGAAAATTATTTTCAGTCCCTCATACAGACATTGTTATTGAATGGTCATGTTCCTGTAAAATCATAAAATAATTGAAATAGGTTTTTAAACATTCTAATTATCATACCAGCATTACCTCTATTACTAAGCATTTAAATTTGGGCTCCTGATCAGTTTTAGTGGACATCATCATCTTTGTTTTATCTGGTGGTCTTTTCAACTTCCTTAGTGACATGGACTCTTTTTCTGGTGACCTTGTAGTAGGTAGAGAATGGGAGGATGCTTGCCGTTTAGCTTCATTCATGGCAGTCCTTGTTTGGTTGATCATTTTACCAGATCCCCCTGTGAAGTTCTGTTCAGGTAATCTCTCCAGAGAGACCTTGGTGTTTTCCATTGTTTGCACTGTGTCGTTGTTATCTGTTGCAGTGGCCCCTCCGATCAACGCAATATCTTGATCGAAATCGTTGTTGGTCTCCTGCATTGCCTCTTTGGCGGTTTGACTTGTTCCTTGTACGTTTGGTGGTAAATTTACTGCATGATCCTCTAGAACTACTTGTATCATGCGATACAAAATGAGAAGTCCCATCGCCCAAAACCATAAGAGAATGAAGAGGAGCTCTCCCCACCCCCATGCACTACCCTGTCCTTGTTGACCACGAAGTCTAACGTTTAATTCATCCAAATTCATGTCCCGATCATCACCATTTTCATTTTGATCTTCGTTTTCAATTACTGCCATCTTGGTTTTTCTCTTACATATTTACTTCCGAGTCCGACAGACCGTCACATTATTTCGTAGACTAAAAATAATATAATTTTCAAACGAAACAACATATTGAAGTTCAAAATGTTAAAATAAAATTTATATAGAATTGATTTTCAGGTCAGTTCTGCAATGTTATCAAAAGGATAAACACTATTAAAAAAATCTTTTCTCTTTCTATATAAGATAAATGAAACATTAAAGAAGAGTAAATAAGGAAGTGAATTTTACCTAAGACTGGATACATTGATAACATAAAAATAGTATTTTCACATTCTACTTTGTATAATCTATACATTTATCAATTTAAAAATTCTAATTCAAATTATGTATTCAGTCCAAAGAATGAAATATCAGCGTAACAAAAAGTACATTGAAGATCTTATATATATATATATATATATATATATATATATATATAAGAAAAAAATAACTTAGTAGCCGCAAGGTCTACGCTATGGCGGAAAGGGTTGGGGGGGGGGTGTAAAAAACAAACATCCCACAACATCAGGGCCGCGGTAAGCAGAAGGCAACCCGAATTCATGTCATTGGCACTGAACTTGTAAATTTATTTTCCAGCAGCCAATCTGGATTCATTTGTGTTGGTCGAGGAAAAAAAAAGGGGTGTGGGGGGGGGGTGTTCAACAGATGGGCTGCGGTTGTAGTTTGTTAAGGGCCTTAGATTTTCTGGCTGTAGTACTGTAACAATGCCATTGACCTCTGCCGTCCAAGGTACCCCGTCGGGCACACTCATCTGCTTTACAATGATTGTGCGATCCGAGCGACCCCTGTTGGTGGGCTTTGCCCCGGGGCCCAACATAAGCTGGCGGCTGCCCTGCTAACTGAATGAATGAAACATATTAACAGTAAATGAGCTTTCGGTTGCTGTTATTAGATTTTTTAAAACGTATGTTTATTAATTATTTTGCGTCGTAATAAAGCGCTAAAATGTCTGATATGTTTCATACTGTTAGTATCAATTCCGTTAATTAAAGAATGATCAAACAGCGGTGTTGGGAAATGATAACAGGTGTCTGGAAATAACGCATAAAGATGATCTGGGTCCAATATGCGCTGGATACTATAATTTCTTGATTAGCGTAAGATACCCATCTGTACTTTATGCCCATAATCCCGATGGTCAAGCCCATTTCAAGTATTTCGCTCTGTAAAGCAAGCCATCTTTAAATATTAATTTAAGAAACAACAGCAAAGCAACTTGGTCACTTAGTGTAGATGTACGATCAATGGGAAACAACAACAGAGGCCTAATATAAACTGTTTACAATGGAATAGAATTATGCTAATCACATTCCAGAATGAGGCACATCGTGGACATGTTATTTGTTATGAAATGTTTGAGCTACTTACCTTAAAGCCAAAAGAAAAAAAAATTCTCTGAAGTTGTGAGATGGGTTTGTGCCAGACGATAGCTAATTAATCCATAATATTCCATAAGCATGTTTCCCCCTAGCCAGTCAACTCAGAAACATCCCTGGAACCCTAGGGGCATAGACTGGATCACTTTGGGCTGACATAGCTAGTTGACAAGATATCTTAACTAGTTTACATACGAGTGATACGACACATATAATTAGTCAGTGCTCGATTTAAGAAAAAACCAGTGCCGGGGGGTGTTTACTACAGAGCTGGGGATAAATGCCTATGGTTTTATCCCAGCAGTGATATATTAGCTAAAGCAGAGCCGGGCATTGGCAGTTCTCAGTGCTGGGGATATCTCCGGCATTCCCGGGGGTAAATCGAGCCTGATTACAATGTATATTAATATATATATATATATATATGTACATGTACTTGGTGCGGTGCTAGTAGTTGGAGTGGGGGGAGTCACGTTGGCATTATTTTGTCCGGTTTTTTTTTTTTTTAATTTTTTCGTATGGCTATCTTCTCGAGTAGATATGCTGAAAAGAAAGGCTGGTAATAACCAGTTCACTTATACAGTTACTTCAGATTAAATTTCAGTAATCGTCTGACCATCGTCTACTCATTTTGCCCAACACATAATGCAACTATTGCTTTTAAATATGCTATTAAAAATGGGGAATAACTGCACTTTTATGTTTGCTAAAGTACAAGAAGATTTCTTGCCCTTTAAGAGACTTGACAAAAGGAGTTTTTTTTTTTTAACAAACGGTAAATGTTGCTTTCCATGTTTTGATTTTTATGAATATAAAGTACATTCTAGAAATGGCCTTATTTAAAAAAAAAAATTATATATGAAAGGCAAAAGTTACTCTTTAAGATTTGGATGAAAATAGCCTTCAAAATAATAGTAGAAATAGAAATATTTTAAAATTAAAGACTTAATAGAATTAGGTAATTTACAACAATAAAATGATTTTTTTTTAGTATATGGATGAGACTAAATTAAACACTCTAATGAAGTCATACAAAAAAAAATCAGTAATTATTGTCAGTAAAAGTTTGCTGCTGCCTAATTATAGGGAAATTTTTTGTATTAATAATTGTGATTCAACATTTTAATGATCAAAAATTAGTTACAAACAATAGTAAAAATATGATGATTTTCAGAACACAATATTCTTCTTACTAATTCTAGTAAATATACTGTCATTTACTTACACTATTCATTTATGATTTTTGTGAGGACTGTGTAATATCTTTATAGAATTTCATCTCATTGCTGTGTAATTAGCCTGAAAAAATCATTTTGCACTTAATTTTTTCATTACAGGTTGACAATTGAGCTGATGGTGGATGGGCTGGACATTAGTTCTAAAATGTCAGGTGACTGAGAGGATCATGAAAATGGCCCTAGTATTATGTAGGGCAGCCACTAGTAGAGAAATATTTATGTCAGTAAGTATCAACTGCATGCACTACATTGTATTTTTAAAAAATTTGAACCCCTTATAAAGAAAAAAAAGTGCAATAGCTTGTAAAAATGACCTTGTGCAGTATATTATGAAATAATATTTCAATTTGTGTAACATGTTACTCATAAGCAGGCTTGCAGAGCCGTCTTTTTTTTTCCAGCTTGGCTCCGGCTCCCAAAATTTTGACGGCTCGGCTCCCTATTAAGCGAGTATCACATGAGACAAAAATTTTTGCAATTGTGCCACACAAACATGCCGTTGGTAAAAAGTTATGCAATTTTGCCATGTCAGGAACTTGAAAAATATATGCTTTGTCGGTTTTACTATAAACAATTCATTTTTTCGACTGAGGTTTCACTAGTCGCCATTTTCATAAGTAAAAAGTTATTTCAGTTAGCGAATAGTAAAATGATAGATTATTGAAAATATTTTAAAGACTTCAGTATTTATATTTATTATTCATAAATTCAAAGAGGCTATTCGGACTCTGGTCCCAATAAACTCCGATTGTTATTCGGACCCGTGCACTTAGCTTAGCTATATATAAACTTTATTATTATTTTTATTTTTTGATAATTGTTTGAATTGTATGATTTAATCGTTATCCTTTAAATTAATGAAAATCGTCTCTCAAACATATTAAATTATCTCCGTCTTGACGGAATGCGTATAATCGTATATAATATATATATTTATATTCGGGATCCATCTAAGATAATACTAAGAGTAAAGATGTGTGCAAGCACAGCAAAACAATTTCATTCAAATTACAAAAGTTAAAAAAATGTGTACTTTTGCAGTAGATTTAAAGATTTATAACGAATACAAAACGATCCCCATTAAAGATTTCTTGTTGTGATGTGCATGCACACTATCATTTAAAAGCTGTTACTGTTGTAGCATTCGTAAAACATAAAACATTTCAAATTATAGGAGGCAAACATTCAAAGAAATTTGGAATTTTAAAGATTTAAAAAAAAATTGGGAGCCGGAGCCGCCAGACTTTTTCGGCTCCAGTTCCGGCAAAAATTAACAGCTGCTCAGCTCCGCAAGCCTGCTCATAAGCAGGCTTGAGGAGCCGGGAGCCGCTACTTTTTGCTGGAGCCGGAGCCGAAAAAATCTGGCGGCTCCACGGCTCCCAAATGTTTTTTTTTTTACAGCAGAATTTTTTTTTTTAGCTTTAAAATTGCAAATTTGTTTGATTGTTTGCCTCGTACAATTTGAAATGTTGTCATGTTTTACGAGCGCCTCAACAGTAACAGCATAAGCATTTAAATGATAGCGTGCACGCACATCACCACAAGAAATCTTTAATGGGTAATCGTTTTGTGTTCGTTTTAAATCTTGTTTACCCTCCAAAATTTTTTAATGGCATGTTATTTTGTTATATATAAAGTTAAAACAGTTTTATTTCATAGAATAATTGTATCAATCATTTAAAAATACATTTTTACTACGACAACAAATAGAACGCGTCATTTCGTATTATTATTCGACCTCGAATTTGTAATAGACTAAAAACAAAATAGTCGCTTTCTGTATTTAACAATTTTATTATAAACCGAATATCTGAAATAGAGCAGATAAATTTATAAGGCTGTGGCTATGTGGACCCGGGTCCCAATAAAATCCAATTGTTATTTGGACCCATGGCAAATATGCACTAAGCTTAGCTATATTTAAACTTTATTAGATGGAACCCGAAAAAATAATAATACAGAGTCCGCTTCGTGGAACCCTAGACACTGAGTAACGATTAAATCATACAATTCAAACAATTATTAAAAAAAATAAACAAAAAACAATAATAAAGTTTATGTATAGCTAAGCTAAGTGCATATTTGCCACGGGTCCGAATAACCATCAGACTTTATTGGGACGGGGTCCGAATAAAAATCGGAGTTTATTGGTACCCGGGTCCGAATAGTCACTTCAAATTAATAAATAATAAATATAAATACTGAAGTCTTTAAAATATTTTAAATAATGTATCATTTTACTATTCGCTAATTTGATCATTGAAATAACTTTTTATTACTTATGAAAATGGCGACAAGTGAAACCTCGGTCGAAAATAATGATATGATTCTGGATGCACTGAAATGGTTTGTTTTTAGTAAAACCGACAATGCGTATATTTTTCAAGCTCCTGACTATGGGGGTGATCGCGGTAAAATGTGCATAACTTTTTATCAGTGGCATGTTTGTATGGCGCAATTACAAAAAATTTTTTGTCTCGTGTGATACTATCTTAATAGGGAGCTGGAGCCGTCAAATTTGTGGGAGTCGAATGCTGGAGCCGTCAAATAATTTGGCGGCTCCGCAAGCCTGCTCATAAGTATAAGGGAAACTTGGTAATTTTTTTTTTAGTGATGGGCTGATATCAATTTTTTTTTTATTTACAGATTCTGATACAATTACAGATTTTTTTCTAAACCAGTTAATCTTTCTTTAATGCTCAAATAGGTATGATTCAAGTCCAATCAATCAGATACCTTTAAAAATTCTTGTATTGTGCATTTCATTAGCTTTTTTTTTTTTATTTATTTTAGTGACAAACTCACATTATACTGCGGGAAATGAACAGCAAAATTTTCTTTTCTCTTGTTACAGTCTGTGATAGTTGCCATCAGTACAATTTTTTTTTCATTGTTGACAGTGCCAGTTTTTGTGGCATGATGATGATGCAACTGAATATACAATAGTCATAAGAGATATCTGTACTGACTGTGTGATAAAAAAGCTGGCAGACAGAAAGGTATTTCAAATTAGTACTCTAAAAATTGCTAGCCTGCTTAGTATATAATTTAACAATATATTTTATTCAATGACAATCTCAGCTTATAGTTAAGATTATTCAATACACTATATTTGTGTATAAAATATTTTTTTCTGTGTGAATATGACATATGTATATTAATTTTGTTTTAAAAAACCAGTGCTCAGAAATCTTTTATGACATAAGTGCACTGTTTTTTTAACTTTTTACTGCTCCTAATTCAACATTTCTTTAATGCCAAATTATACATTATATTGTATTTACTAGTAGGTCGCTGCTATGCAAAGTGTATTTTACTATCTAAATTAGTTTAAACAAAAAAAAATATTCATTTTAATATACAAAATTTATTTTACCTAATACTTTTCCTAAGCAGTACCCTGATATTAAAATTTGTATAAAATCCCTATATTTAAAATGTAATTTAAAACAATAAGGGTAAAAAAAAAATGATAAGATTAATTATTTGTTGTGGAAGGTCTTTATATTTTACCATAGTTGATTTCAATAGCCAAACAAATCAAGACATATCTTTATTTTTTTTGTTTATTATTAATTAAAAAAAAAAATGATATAAAGTGAAAGAATCTGGTTCACATTTTTAGCTAAATAACAACCTCACAACATATATTATGGTTCAAACAAGCTTTTAAAGATAGTTTATGATGGCATTAATTTTTTTTAGGGTGAAAGTCTTTCATACAAATCATATGTGCGATTACATTGATTAAATCTTTATCAATAATTTTTTTATTTTCTTTTAAACAGTCTGTCAGCAGTTCACTGATTGGTCTTTGCAAATACAAGTGGACAGCCCTAAAACATCTAAATAACAAGGTTCAATGGAACTCAAGATATTATCTACTTGAATCAACGTTGTAGCACTGAGTGTACTACCAGTAATTGGCATTTACAATTATACAAAAAATGAATGTTATGAAAAGGGTTTTGCTTGAATGAGCTGAACAATGGTATGAGTGTTATGAAAGCGATTCATATATTCCTTTAATTATTATGTGTGTAGCTCTATAGATTAGCGAGAGATGGATTCAGAAATATAAAAAATAATATAATCAAAGACATTTTAAGAACAAAAAATTGTATCAAAATTTGTTCATTTCCGTATCAGTTGATACAATATATATAACAATAAAATGTGATAATTTATAGAAAGATGCCTTGACACAACCCCCCTTCATTCTAAATAAAAAAAATTATTTTTAGCCCTAAAAATCAAACATTGGACAATGTTTATGTAACAACTGAAATTTTCTCATATAGTTGTGTTTGTTTATTTTTTACATTTCTGAATCCAGTACTCGCTAAACTAGACCATAGCTTTTTTACATTTTGATCATTATTTTTATCGCAGTGGCTACGGTTCGGTCCGACCGAACGCGTATTTTTTTTTTCGGGTACCAGCCTTACTTATTATTGCATAGCGGCCGAGTCGCTGCACTGAACTATATAACAACATAATTTTTTTTTTTTCAGGATTAGGGTTAGGGATAGGGTTAGAGATAGGGTTAGGGTGTGGAGCAATATTATCTATGGCTGGTACCCGAAGTAAAAAAAATACGGGTTCGGTCGGACCGAACCGTAGCCACTGCCTATTGTTATTAAGTAATTGATAATTTTCCTTATGTATGTTTGCTCAAGGATTGTGGATATTTTTTTTCCTGTTATATTTTGGGTGTTCATCCACTTACTGCTGACAAAAGTAAATGCACATTAATCATATAAGCAAATGTTTTGGTTTTTTTGTATGTATTAACTGTAACAAAAAGGATAAAATAAATTAGAGATCATATCTGACAATTAAATGCCATATATAAACTGAGGTAGGCAAAGTCTGTGAACTGCAGGCTACAATGGGTCTTTAAATTTAACAGTAGGTCTGGACCAAGATCAGATGGATGAATCCTTTATATGAACTAATATAAATTAAATATTAATTGCACAACAAAATAAAATTCTCAGCTGGCCAGATCAAACAGCCCTAGTCAAATAATAATGGTATGTGTGAAAAAAAAATGCAAAGAAAGTATTACATAGGTACAATTTTTTGATCATGAAAATGAATAAATAGTTAATAATGCTTCTTTCACACATGGATTGATGACACGGTTTACGAATGTAAAGCCCATGTTCTGATGTAACCGAATTTAAATACTCTGTAATGCACTTTTCAAGCTGGGTTAAAATTTTGATTGCATCTGGGGCAAAGTCGTCTTCGTGTAACGCAAGTGGTGCACAGCAGGATGGCTGGTCTACACTGACACTGTCTCCTGAGGCTCAGGTCAGGGGCTTGTCCCCTGCAGATCCTACATTCTCCACCTTGTCTCTGTGCAGCAGCTGGTGGAACTACTGGGCAGAATAAATAATCATTATGAAACCTTACCAACTGTACAAGCTAAGTAGATTGAAATTATGGGGATTTAAATGCTGCAAAATTAAAAAAATTACATGAAGCAGTTTCCCTTCATTTTTTGTTAATGCTATTGTATTTTTAAAGAGGTTGGTACTTTGAATGTTTTTTAATTTATTGTTTGTACAAAATGTAAATATTAGTTTTAATCATGAAATAAAATGTCTGAAATGATATACTGGTTTTTTCGTTATATTATTTTTTTTCTTTTAAAAGCCTGAGTGGCAGGATGGATAGAATGTGGACAGGTATACACAGTGCCATAGCCAGCTTAACTCACGCCCGGGGCACAATACCTTTTTAATGCCCATATAATATGTAAAATATACCATTTGGCGCCCCTTTGGGAGTAGCACCCGGTGCATGATAACCCCCCCACCTGCAGGTATATCGGTGACTAAAATCTGTAAGATTAACTAGTCGCTTGTTTATTGCCTAGATAAGATTAATTTGAAAATGATGGTACCTGGTGTATCTATTACTGCAAAGTCGTTGAATTTGTCACCGATTTCTTGCATTTTAGTTAGATTTGTATCTTACTAACAAATAGTTGTAAACACTGCCTGTTTTCCTCACACAATGACGAGTTCGAAAAGTTGCGGCATAATAAGTGTCAATAATAGTATCACGTACCTAGTATTCGATTCTCTCTTTTCTTAATAATAATTTTTAAAAAAAGATAGATTAACCAATTAAAATAGCTGTATATAAAAAAACAATCAATTTCAGGATGTTTTAAAAATTGTGATTGGAGCTCACAACGACCATATATTTATTTTCGCCTTATATATTACAATGCCTGAAATAATACCCCCCCCCTCGTTAATAGCCATATTTATGTATTTGGTATCGAATCTCAGTGAGATACTATGTTGCTATTAATATCACTGGAAAATTCGTGCTATTTATATATTTCCATAGGGTAAAAAAAGTCGTGACCGATTTCCGGTAGCAACTAAGGGGCCGTCCATAAAGTACGTCACGCTATTTTTGACTCCCCCCCTCCCCCCCCTGTCACAAAGTGTCACAAATCTCGGGACACGCCCCCCCCCCAGTACGTCACACTTTCAAAAATTTTTTTAATTAACAACTAATAAAAATATAATCGAAAACTTAAAAAGCACTTCACTATTAAACTGCCTTAAAATATTAATATTAAAAGAACTATCAGATTATTATATGACTTTACTAGTGGAATAACTAATTGTCAACAGTTGTCAGTTATTCTTTGAAACAGTAACTCAATCAATTGAATGTGGAAAAAAAATTGCAATAATTAGACTTGACAATTATATAATAAACATCATTTATCTGCTACCTTTTAATTTACAATGGGTGAGGTCAACTTTGAGATAATCTTCCGATTATGCATTCTATTGACACAGGATAAGAAGTAGATTAGCGAGACTTGACCTCAACTAGTGATTAAATAATAAAAATGGAAACAAAACAATGCGACTTAAAAAAAGGACTAGATTGACAAATTATGTGAGCAGCTCTTGTGTTATATAGAATATGTTTATAGTGGACCTGTGAATTATGTTTAATTAAAAAAATTCACTAGACATCATCCATCCATGGTGAAGTGTTCATCCATAGTTACGACTGACAAAAATCTTTCCCCATCATCGTTTTCTGGAAGAATTATTGCAGACAGATCAACTTCATCCTCGTTTAGCCACTCAATATCCTCTGAATGTGCATTTTCTATTCTGCCAATAATTGCCATGAGTTCTCTTTGCCTTCTAGCAGCGATTCTCAAAGGACGGAGGCGTTTTATCTGAGTTGATTCTGGAAAATTTTGGGTTGGCACATTCTCCTGCGCCCGAGCTCTGTGTTGTCCTGTATGTTTATTCAACATTGTTTGTGAGGCAAAGTATAAGTGACACACTTTCCAAATTCGATGAAGCTGGTCTGCAAAGATGGACGATAAAGATCATATGGTTGTACTTTTAAAACTTCTGTTGATCTTGGCATAATGTCATCAAATTTGAAAGTTTGTGCCACAAACAATGAAGAAAATTTATGAGCATCGGCATCTGCTCTTTCTGAAGCTCTGAGTTCATCAGTTCAGGGCTGTTTTAAGGTCATCGTAGGCCCTAGGCACTTTCAAAGTCGTAGGCCCTCCCCATCTTCATTTTTAATATTTTTTCAAGAATGCACCCGCACTTATTTGCGATTTGAAATCTAAATAAACTTTGAGGGTGTCATATGTGACTTTGCTAAGACAAAGAGCCGAAAAGTTAACATTCTGTAATTTACAGATCTGCAGCTTGACGTGCTCACCTCACACGGTTATATATTGTTACTTTAATACAAACATTATTACATTTTATTGGCATTCTGGACTTGTTTTCACTTTATGTTCTGGCTTTCGTAGGCCCTTGAAAAGTCCGTAGGCCCTAGGCACAGTGCCTACTGTGCCTAGTTGATAAATGATAAAGCTGCTTTGCATCAGTTGTTTGGTTGATTGGGATTGGAGGAGGAAAGAATATCGAAGGTAAAACGTTGAAATATGAACTCCTAACTAACATGAGGAATTGTGAACAACACATTAAAAAGATATGCATTTCATGCTATTTTGATATAAAACTAATTTATGTATTTCACAAAATTTTTGAAAATTATTTTTAAAACTATTAAGTTTTACTAAAAAAATAAATAGTTAAATTAGAAATAAAATAAAAAAAATATATTAAAAATGTGACGTCACACTTGGCCTGACCCCCCCCCCCGTCACAAACTGTCAAACTTTCTTACACCCCCTCCCCCCTATGGAGCGTGACGTACTTTATGGACGGCCCCTAAACTAAGCGGCTCCACACTAGTCCACACACAACATACACGCTGAACGTTGAACATGGCATCGTTTTTAATAAGTTCATTACTGGAATACTTTCAAAACGATTCTAAATCTATCTCCAGAGGCGAGAATCACTATGAATCTGGACATGTGACTAATTTTAAATATGCCCATCGTTCCGCTACAGGAAAAGTAGCAGCTAGCATGAAAAAAAAAAGGAATACAAAGTTAGGTACTTTGATACAAAATTCAAAATTGTTTTGTCAAACTAAAACTAGTATCGATGAATAGATCTTGCCGAGAACATTCCAAAAACACCACATCTGTAATTATATCTCAATTATAAGCGAAGTTATGATTTTTTTAGTGACGTTTTTTTTTTACTATAGGCTATATAAAAGAACAAGTTGTACACTCTAAACCAGAGGTTCGCATATTTGCCCAATGGGCCGGTCCAAGAGTAGAGATGGATGGAGTTTTGACATGAACTAATATCATTTAATGTAAACGTCACAACGTAAGAATCCGTCGGGCAGTAGTTTGCTCATGGCTGCTCTAATATGTGCTAGTGCACACAACTCGACGTGCTCTCGTTCACCACTGAGAATTTATAGATGTCAGTTTCACACACGCACGGATAATACATTTTTTTCGTTAACTCTCAACTGTTGTTCATTTTCGGCCATTTTTTTTGCTGATTTCAGGGTGTTTTGTAAAACTAGGCATTTTTCATTATGTTATAAGCTACCTAGTGAAGTTATACGTCGTTAGATTTGGAAATGAATAAGCTATTTAATGATATAAAACTTTTGATATAATAGAAATTTTTAATTTTGTAAAATTATAGTGTAAATGATTTTTTGATTATTTTTTACTAACTAAAAATACAAATACATCACAAACGGTAAGAATAAAAAAAAAAGGTATGAAGAATTTAAACAAAATCTTTATTATTTACATAAACATTATTCATTTGTACAACACATAAATAAATTTGGACATAAAATTATGATAATTTTTTTTATTCAACTTTAAATGATACTATAGAAATTGGAAAAAAAATAAGGACTCATGCCTCTAGAGTGAAAAAAGACATATAATTTTCACACAATGTTAGACAAGACAAAATTGATCATTAAAATTTCTATATTATTATTATAAGTGACCGGAAACACATTTAAATGAATAAAAAAAATAAAGTTCTCCACCATTTATTTGTTTTTCTAAGGATATTATACTTATTTAAAAGTTGATCACTTTTGTCACCCCTTTCATATTAAAAAAATCACCAAATTTCTCTTTTTCCCAAGAAATCATGCTTAGTCACCAAACAGCCCGGCCTCAAATACGCGCGAAGCATTCCCTTTTTGACACTTTGTCAAAAAAGGGAGCGACAGTGACACAAATTCCTAGTGCATTATGTCTTTTTTCAAAATAAAACTTGGAATATTTTACCAAGTACCACATTTTTACAAAAATAAAAAAATCTATTTTTCTTTGCCACTGTATCCCAGGGTCGGCGTTGCACATATATAATAAAACATTAAAAAAAATTGACCAAAAGTAAAAATATAAAGAATTATAACGTCCAAAAAATTGTCGCTCACCGGTGGTCGAAAAGTCAAAGCTACGATGGTTGAGAGTTAAGTACAACTCTGTATCTAAATTATACATAGATGGGAATGAAAAAAGGACATTACAAAAACCGTGGTTCTAATGATATTATAGATATTTTTCTCGTTCGTTCAAGGATTTGAAAGACATAAGTTAGGAACATGCTGGCTCATAAGGGCCCCTGACGAGAAAGCTTAAAGGGTAAACAGACGGGCAATTTCGATTGGATTTCGGCTGTTTTAATATTTTTCATAATTAAAATTAGTTAAGTTTAAGCTGAACAATAAATGAGTTGAATATTGTTAACGTTTCAAATATAATCGCATTTTTTTTGCATTTTATCGAATTAATAAACACATTTATTGATTAGTCTTTTTTTAAATATTATTATTAATGCAATTCCATCCTCTCCCCCCCCAACCCGATGGGCCCATGATGCATGCTCTTCGCGATGCTCTAGGTCAGCACGTCCATGGCTAAGGTGCTACAACTTATTAACTAGTCAGGTTAGAGAAATATTGCCCCCCCCCCAACTATTATCGATTGAGTTTAATTTAAAATAAATCATTACCGGTTTCTGCCTTTCCCTCCTTTGTTATGTAAAACCATCCATATCCTCAAAATAGAACATGATATTTTTATCAAATAGACATATAATTGACAACATTTAAGTTATCAGCCATTTGAACATCTTGTAAGACCTCGTTTTGGAAAGGAGACTTGGTTTGAGGATTTTTCAATTCTGTGAAGAAAATGCCAATATCTTAAATTCTTGTAGAAAACAATATCTTGCGATCGTTTCCACTTTTGATTTGAAATAAATCCTGTTAATTCCATGATGGTAGATAATTTCATTCCAATGAGCATACGAAAATAAGAATACAATAAAACACACATTCCACACATTTTATCTTCAAAATCTCCTTTTGAAAATCGCGGCGAAAGAGATTAAATGTAGGTCAAAGTTCTGATAATATTTATATTATCAACCAATGAAAAAGTGTGCTGCACACGACTTCTATGTTTACATTTGGTTGCCTTCCGTAAATTAATAAACACATTCAATCATTAATTGAAATATTGAGCCAAACCCTATTCGAAAATTGATAGAAAAAGAATGTTAGTTTATTGAACATGTTAATGGATTTATACAATATTTGAAATACATTATTACGTGCTAACCTATTTAGTTTTCAATAATTTAATATTATAACATATTCTGTTTCCATACAAAAAAACAAAAAGAAAAAAAAAACTGCTTAACTCGGTGAATGGGGTGTTCAGTAGATTATTAAAGCCCTCATCAAATGTATAAGAAATCGAACAGATGTACATGTTGTGTACATTTTTATCTGGTTTAATTAAACAATTCACAGAGCATCTTTCATTTTTGTTATTTAACATTTCCATTAAGCTCTTTCAAGAATTGAGTGCATTGCCACTAATTGAATTTATTCCAGTACTGGAATTTTTTTGAAAAACTAAATCATGTCTATAAAGACACTATTTATTAAACAACGTTTCTGTGTAAAGACGATCATGGGCAGAGGTACAGTAATATATATATATATATTTATATATTTATATATGTTATATATATATATATATACATATATATATATATATATATTCTACATTTAGTGTAGTCAGTAAATTTCCCTGGATATATTCCTCTGCAGTTACATCGTCATCCAATGACAAGTTATGAATGGATAATCAATGCATATTCATGCTTAAAAAATGAATGTACCTTTAAAGTCACCATTATATTACTATTGAGGTGAATCATGGCCTTTTCTGGTATCTTCGCCTGATGCCCCTTAGAACATTAAAAAAAATCACCACGCGTCGTTTCGTTTCTTTTCTTGTATCTAGAGCTCCAACACCTGGTAATTTTACTACCATTTGTCGTCTACTTACATTAAACCACCGCTCAGATGTCAGTTTCTAATGTTCCTTTTATAATTCCGTTTTCCATTGGATGATACTCAGCATTATCCGACAACTTGCTTTCATTCACCTTTTTTGTAAATCTTAACCATACTTGACGAATCAAATCAACCGTCAATAAATCTGTGGTGTTGGACTCCACCATCTTCAGAACGAAGACACCGTCTGCCTTGAGGTACTTCCTGACCAGCTGCCGCAGAGATTTCTCTGTCACGAGGTGCTCGGTGCTACCCGAAGAAATCATCCCGGTATATTTTGTCATGAACTCCGTCAGCTTCCTCTGGCTGAGCAGCTGGTACGCCCACTTGACGAGCGTGAACGTGTTCACCGCCAGCATGAACATCAGCAGGAACCAGAGCACCAGGAACATCTTCTCCAGGAAGATGTTCAGGGACAGCACGCACTGGCACGTGAAGGTGTTGACGTTCTCCAGCTGGCGGATCTTGAAGTCGCAGAGCGCCACCCTGGGGAAGTTATACCCATCCTCCCACTCCCCGCTGGAGGCGAACTGCCAGATGACATCCACGCCGAAGGTCCAGAAGTTGAGGTTGAGGAAGGCGGAGATGATGAAGAACTGGACCACGACGTTGGCGAGGTAGAGGAACTTGATGAAGAGGTAGATGATGACCAGGTAGTGGCTGCGACGCTTGCCGTAGCAGATGAAGAAATTCTCCAGAGCGCGGCGAAGTTTTTTGATTCTTTCATTACTGGAATAGAAAAAAAACAACAATTCTTTTAAATACTACGTGTATAATACATAGTAAATAAATATGCAATGAATACAATAAAAGGCGAAGTCGAATACATTTTTGAGCCCCTTAACTAAAAAGAGACACATCTAATATTCAAAGTTGATCTTTACGGGGGTCGCTCCAGCCCCGTAGCGTGAAAATTCTACAGCAGGGGCCAGGCATTCTACAGCAGGGGCCAGGCAATAGCGGGGGGGGGGGCAGGTAATACATGTTACTAAGTAGAGCAAATAAGCAGAGGGGGGGCCAGACAAAACGCAGGGAGGCCAGGCCCCATGCTGCCCCCCCCGCACGCTACGGGCCTGGGTCGCTCAAACGTCGGGTCTAAGGCGAGCGCCCGTGCAATAGTCCGCCTCTGTTTGGAACGACACATGTCGGTACCCAACCGCACACATCCCAAACAGAGCGGTTCTCAGATTAGTGTGGTAGAGCCATTGTCAGGTTTCAGAGGAGTCCAAAGACGTTGTCAGGTATTAAAATGCCCTGTTTAAAATCATTCCGTGGGGGGAGGGGTGAATTCATGGCGATAATTATATTCTTTTGAAAGTACGAGTGTGCGTGTGTGTGTGTGTGGGTGTGGGGGGTCTTTGTGCGTGCGTGAACCAAATACTTCTGTCAAAGTGGGTCGCGAAGAGAATAAGTTTGGGTATCACGTGATTGGAGCAGCCATTGATACATTTCTTAGATTAATGGAAACAAATACCTTGCTACCAGAAAATTATTACAACATAATTGTGGAGAACAGGTTCTCACACATTTGTTAGAATGTAGGATAAAATATAAAGTAAATCTTTGAGAGTTTAAATCAAGAGTTCAGGGTTAAATCTTTGGGGGTAGAGTCATTACGTTTTCTAGCGACCTGGGTTAGGGACTTGACATATGATACCTTAACCTTTGTTCCGAGAGTAGGGAGAGAGTCGACTGACATTCTTGACAAAAAGATATATCACCGAACACAACCGAAGGTGGCAAAGGGCGCTAACCTTTTAATGAGTTTTTTTTAATTAGCCAATCCAACAAGTGGGTGGGGCACTAAGCCTGATGAAAAAAAGTTTGAAGAAACGGGACGTGGGATAGATTAGGACAGTAGATTTCTAGATAGAGCCGAGAGTGGTCACAAGTAGATTACCAGTAGATATTAATGTTATTGCACTTAGTGAAATTGATGTTGGACCATATTGCATGTGATGTACCTTGTGTTTATAATAAATATTACCATATACACGGAATCCAAGTGCCTCTGTTATAAATACTGCTGTACGGAGTTTGAAAGCGTTTGCACTTAGACATATCTATAAGAGAACGATTGGATACAGGCTGAAAGAATCCTAGGCTGGCAATATACTAAATACACAGCCGAAGTGGCACTTAAACCAGCACGCAACAATAATAAAGTTTGGCATTTATATACACCAGCACGTAGATTTTTTCCCCTACCTAACCGTTAAACGGATAGCAACGAAATCTATAATTTTAAACAAAGAGGAATAACTCATATAGAAATGGACACGTGGGGATGATACTGCAGTAGATTCCCTTTACCAGGGGAGAAAACCCATACTTGAATGTAACCCACAGATAAACCGGTATCTCTGGTACAGGTATGAGTAATGTAGCCAATAGCGTAGAAGGGGTGGGGGGGGGGGGGGGAGGGCTCCGAAAGAGCTCTGTTAAATGTTTTGTCCTTTCAGATTGGGACGAGGGCGCCAAAAAAAAAATGTAACTCGCACAGGGCGTCAAAATAGCTAGCAACGGCCCTGACCACAACAATACATTGTCAGAGATAAAAAAAAAAATGAAAATATTGTAAATTCTAATTTCGAGGCATCGAGTGTCAGGAAATGAAACAACAACAACAAACTATAGAATGAATATTTAAAAAAAAATTTTACTATTAATCGATTCCATCCCTTGTTGTTTTTTTTTTTTTTAAATTCTGTTAACAATAGCACAGGGATAGTTAATGAATTATTTATTATTATTTTTCTTTTATTCTTGTACAAATATCAGACAAATTACGGTCATGATGCCAGGGCATTACTTTAGGTTAACTGGATCTTTTGAAAGAAATACCTGCGATAATATCATATGATGTGCACATTTTATTCCAGGTTATCAGTGCACTGTGCGCCGAGTCATGCGAGGTATATGAGATATAGAAAATAAAAACACAACGTAATCCAGACAGTCTCTCTCCCCCCTCCCCCCTCATCCCCCCACCACCCCTTTTCCGTTAGGGAAGTCCGCCCATTCAGCTGACCTCTGTTAGTGAGGTTACACAATGCTTGACGATGCATCTACCACACACACACACACACCCATGAACCTAAACTGATACATAATTGACTCGATGTTTTAGCTGGGGAGGGGACATCACTCACCTGGATGGTATGTCCGAGTATGTGGTAATCCAACGATGCAGGAAGAAAGCCACGTGACCCAACTGTCTCTCCCTGTTGTCCTGGTCCATGTTGGCGGTCTCCAAAGTCATGCCTGCGAGTATAAATGAAAATAAATGCCAGTATCGATACCTATCAATGTAAAGTTTGTACTTGATTTTGTAACTTCGATATTTATTCGGAAATTGGCTTTTTTTTTAAGTTTAAGCTTTTATTAAAACAAATGAACATTTTATAGCTTATAAAATCAGACATATTAGTAAGAGCGATGTACGTTTCATTCACAATAAGAATTACGTATTTATGAGATGAGTTCAAGTTCTCTTACTCCCCCCTCCCCCCCCCCTCAAGGGCCATCGGGGCATACAAAGGGTGAAGTTAGCAAAGAAAAACAAAATAAATAAGGAGCATACATTTAACTACATATCGGGTGTATGTAATTGGTAAAAGGTGGCTTTTGTAAAAAATACAAACAAAATACATAAGGAGCATACATTTTACTACATATCGGGTGTATGTAATTGGTAAAAGGTGGCTTTTGTTAAAAATACAAACAAAATACATAAGGAGCATACATTTTACTACATATCGGGTGTATGTAATTGGTAAAAGGTGGCTTTTGTAAAAATACAAACAAAATACATGAGGAGCATACATTTTACTGATGTAATTGATAAAAGGTGGCTTTTGTAAAAATACAAACAAAATACATAAGGAGCATACATTTTACTACATATCGGGTGTATGTAATTGGTAAAAGGTGGCTTTTGTAAAAATACAAACAAAATACATAAGGAGCATACATTTTACTATATATCGGGTGTATGTAATTGGTAAAAGGTGGCTTTTGTAAAAATTACATAAGGAGCATACATTTTACTACATATCGGGTGTATGTAATTGGTAAAAGGTGGCTTTTGTAAAAATACAAACAAAATACATAAGGAGCATACATTTTACTATATATCGGGTGTATGTAATTGGTAAAAGGTGGCTTTTGTAAAAAAAAACAAAAAAACTCGAACTTAAGTTTTACCAGACCGTCAGTCAGAATCGGCACTTGTATGTTAGTAAATTTTGTCACGGCAAAGTGGGTCGCATCCTTAGAGTCCGCCCCTGGCTTTACTAACCCTATTTTAACGGCTACGACCTTAGACTGACAAAATTGATTGTGTTCCCTTACCTACAATTTTGCCCAGGTTTATACCAGAGAAAAGTTTCATCTCCTTCCAGACAAACTTCGGCACCCGGAACATGAAGGCGAGAAAAATGAAAAATATGGTGGACCATCGGTAGTAGCCGACGTCATTAGAATACCTGTGGAGAAGAGAACAGTCATTGTAAGGTGTTTAATTCTCTTTATAATGCAGTAAACAATATATATATGCTGTTTTAATCTGTTTATAACCCAGCAAACAATACATATGTTATTTTAATCTGTTTATAACCCAGAAAACTATACATATGTTTTTTTTAAATCTGTTTATTATCCAGTTAAAAATATACCTGTTTTAATTTGTTTATAACCCAGAAAACAATATATATGCAGTTTAAATCTGTTTATAATCCAATTAACAATATATATGTAGTTTTAATCTGTTTATAATCCAATTAACAATATATATGTAGTTTTAATCTGTTTATAATCCAATTAACAATATATATGTAGTTTTAATCTGTTTATAATCCAGTTAACAATATATATGTAGTTTTAATCTGTTTATAATCCAATTAACAATATATATGTAGTTTTAATCTGTTTATAATCCAGTTAACAATATATATGTAGTTTTAATCTGTTTATAATCCAATTAACAATATATATGTAGTTTTAATCTGTTTATAATCCAATTAACAATATATATGTAGTTTTAATCTGTTTATAATCCAATTAACAATATATATGTAGTTTCAATCTGTTTATAACCCAGAAAACATTATATATGCTGCTTTTATCTGTCAATAACCCAGTAAACAATACATATGCAGTGTAAATCTGTTTATAATCCAGTGACCTTTCTTTCTCCAGCGAGGGCGTCAAGCTCTCATCCCAGGGCACCTCGTACATGGTGTGCACCCAGCAGTAGTGGTTGATGTACCGCTTGTAGCGCTTCTCCGTGTACTCGGGCGGGGGCCAGCAGAAGATGGGCTCCCCGACGTACTGCTTGGCGCCCACGCTGATGCCGAAGAAGAGCAGCACCCCGTACATGATCCAGTAGTTGAGCCGGTCAGCCAGGTCATCGTCGCTGACCCCATTCTCGAAGACCACGGCGGAGAAAGCCGAGATGACATGACCTATACCGAGCCTGTTGTTGGGGAGAAAAAATAATAATTAAGAGAAATTTGAGTACGGGACTAGGTTAAGGGCCGTTCACGTCATACACATAAATTGTACGCCAAACTAAAAATAGTTCGTTAATAAAAAAAAAAAGGGAATTCCCATTGATGGTCAAGTTGAACGGAATGTTGGTGCGAAAATAAATGTAAATAACCATAGATATATGTAAATAACTAGCCGATCGGGTTTTCCCACTAGAAGTTTATTATTTTATTCGTACATTATTCACATAATTAAGTCTGTCTTTTTAATTATTTGGTTTGCATACAAAATAGTTTTAAAAAATGGATTATTACTGAGCTCAATTCAATTAATTAGGTTGCTCATTAATTTTGTCAGCTCCTGTTTCGTCGAGCAGGCCGTTGGGCTGGTATTACATAATCCACGTAGGTGACTGTATCCATTTTTTTGTTGTTGTCTGTTTTATATATGGGGGTGGGGGTGGGGGGGTGGTATTTGGTGTCTGTTATTTGACGCTGTAAATTAAATTAAATATGTAAACATTTCTTTTAAAATGGGGCAATTATGGTTTGTGTGTGTGTGTGGGGGGGTGGGTCTCAATTCTATAATTAGAGTGGTAGAGGATTTATTGGCTTGGTTAACATATTTGTTATACATTTGAAGTTTTATGAAATTTTGAACGGTCCCCGAGTTATGTTTATTTTTTTAATAATCGAGAAATGAAAAAAAAATGTTTTGTTAATGTTGTATTGCCCAAAGAAATATTTGCTCTGAGCCCGGGACATAAATCCGTCAATGTGTATTAATTAGTCATTTTCTGTGTACATGTACATCTTATTTTACTGTTAATAAACTAAGTTCATTCCAAGCTACATTGAAGTAATTTATTTTGTCTAAAAAATGTTCAGATCAATTGTATTTTTTGTTTCGTTTAGAAATCGTTGTATTGGTGAATTAAAAAAGTGGATAATTTTTTTTAAAGGAATAAATTAGGCAGAAATTAATTAAAAAAAGACAAAATACAAGTTTAAATTGACTTAACTTACTCATCCATGGTTAGTGTTGATATCTGGGAGGATAGCAGATTGTAAGATGTTTTGTTATCTGTCACGGCAAGTCAACAGTTGGAAGGGTGGACCACGTGACACTTCAAGACAATGATAGCAGCAAATGTTTTTTTTTTTCTGTTGCAATTGTTTCTTGTTCATAGTGTGTGTGTGTGTGTGTGTGTGTATACTTTAAGTGTGTTGATTGCGTTATACGCTATTTATATTTATGTGTTATATTATGTAGAGACAATTGGACGCTGGTCAGAGGCGTAATACCCCACCATCCCGATGTGTACAGGGGTGTCACCAGGCACGCCGAGATGGGGGTCAGGGGGGTGCCCGGCCGCCCCGACCATGTTAATTTTTTTCACGACTCATTGTTTATCAAGGGGCCCGCAATGATGTCCTACCTTGGGGCCCTTGTTGGCTCTCGGCGCCCCTTGGTGTCACCAGCTGATATGGCGGCCCGCTGACAATGTATGCCGATCGGTACCTCTCTCTAATCACTGGCTTCAAGCTGCCCCCCTCCCCATACGTCGGCCCTGATTTTTTTTAATTAATCGTTTGTGGCGTATCGGGGTTGGGAAAACCATTAACAAATTACTATTCAAAACGTTAAGAAATCGATAGTGATATAATATAAAACGGAATATATCCGCCATAGTATCTAGTGTCTAGTTGTTAGTTTTCACTGTGGTGTATTAAGAAACAGATGAAATTTTGGACGTTAGATAGGCGGCGTAACGCAATAATAAGGGCCGTATGTTTATTACCTGATTCATTAGATGCCCCTGAATATTACCTGATTCATTAGACGCATCTAAATATTACCTGATTCATTAGACGCCTCTTAATATTACCTGATTCATTAGACGCCTCTTAATATTACCTGATTCATTAGACGCCTCTTAATATTACCTGATTCAATAGACTCCTCTTAGTATTACCTGATTCAATAGACGCCTCTTAATATTACCTGATTTATTAGACGCCTCTAAATATTTTACCTGATTCATTAGACGCCTCTAAATATTACCTTATTCATCAGACGCCTCTTAATATTACCTGGTACTTCCCCTCTTTTATTTTTTTAACTATTTAAAATAGAGTTAGAAAATAGAGTTAGAAAATAGATCGATATTATACCACTGGTGGACATGTCTCAGATAACACTGGTTTACATAAAAAAAACTGCAAGCAAAACATTATGAATTTCTGAAAGCTTATTAAAAAAGATAAATTTTGATGTACTTATTTCTTTTGTATCACGTCAGGTTTTTGAGAAAACCACAAATTTGTGTTTACAAATTTTATGCTTATCATAAGCAGCTTACGTCATCACTTTATGTTTGAACACAAGTTTAATTGAATATTTTATTGCTGTTGTTTATGTGTTTAAGATTATATTTGATTAGCTGATTTTAAATTTTAAAAAAATTTCACAATGCCAAGACATTGTACGAATTCAGCAGACAGTTTTTGTTATGTTTGTGGACGATTTTGCACAATGGCTGAGAAGAAGAAAATATCAAATTTAACAAAGAAATATTATCATGCATACTTTGGATGTAAACTGGGAGACCAGGACAAAACATGGGCGCCTCATGTTATTTGTAAACTCTGTGAAGTAACTCTTGGCAAGTGGTTTAAAGGTAAAGTGAAAAGTATGCCATTTGGTGTGCCCATGATTTGGCGTGAGCCTTCGAATCATGTGACGGACTGCTATTTTTGCATGACGAATGTTGTAGGATTCAACAAAAAAAGCAGACACATGATTCTATATCCTAATGTACCGTCAGCCTTGAGGCCTGTAGAACATTGCGAAGACATTCCTGTGCCTACACCTCCTACTCAGCTGGATGATTTTGAAAGTGATGACAGCTCAAGTTCTGAAGACAGTAGTGATGTTCTTGATCCTGATTTTAAAGAAGATGTCACACCAAAGCTTTTTACTCAGGAAGATCTTGATGATCTAGTTAGAGATCTAAACCTTCCAAAGTCATCAGCTGAACTGCTTGCATCCCGCTTACAAGAACGAAACCTTCTCACTCCTGATACTAGCGTAGGTGTGTACAGATGTCGAGAGACAGAATTTGTACAGTTTTTTTCAAGTAAGCAAGAATTGTTATATTGTAATAATATTGAAGGCCTTGTCACATCTATGGGAATTGCTTACGATGCTAATCAGTGGAGATTGTTTATTGATTCCTCAAAGCGCAGTATGAAAGCAGTTCTTCTATTTAATGGAAATAAAATATCATCACTTCCAGTGGCACACTCAGTAACATTAAAAGAAACGTATGAAAATATGAAACTGTTGCTCAGTTCGTTAAATTATGACCAGCACAAGTGGTTGATATGTGGAGATTTGAAGGTCATAGCCATCATATTGGGACTCCAAGGAGGGTATTCAAAATTTCCATGTTTTTTGTGCCTCTGGGATAGCAGAGCAGACTCTGAGCATTATACCAAAAAAAAGTGTGGCCAGCGAGAGAAGAATTCACTCCAGGAAGCCACAGTGTAAAGTTAAAGCCTTTGGTGGAAGCACATCGAGTTCTCCTTCCACCGCTGCATATAAAATTGGGGTTAATGAAAGCTTTGTCAAGAATATGAACCATACTGGCTCTGGGTTTCAATACTTGGCAGAAAAATTTCCCCATTTAAGTGAAGCGAAATTGACTGCAGGTATCTTTGTTGGACCGCAGATCAGAGAAGTAATGACTGATGAGGAATTTTCATGTAAATTGGCCACAGTTGAGCTACAAGCCTGGAATGCCTTCAAAGATGTTGTCAACAATTTTTTAGGAAACTTTAAATCCGACAATTACAAAAGTCTTGTTGAGAACATGATAGCCAAATTTCAGGCTTTGGGTTGCCGCATGAGTGTAAAGTTGCACTTTTTGGACTCCCATGTAGACTACTTTCCTGAAAATCTTGGTGCGTACAGTGAAGAGCAGGGTGAAAGATTCCATCAAGACATTTGTGCAATGGAGAGTCGATACCAAGGTCGATGGAACGCGAATATGATGGCCGACTATTGCTGGTCATTAAAACGCCACAATCCTGGCGCTGCTCATAAGCGCAAATCACTTAAAAGACAATTCGTACGGTAGAAGACAATAAATTAAAATAAATCTGCTTTTTTAAAATAATTTTGTATATATCAATAGTTTTCTGCATGACCGAAGTACATTTTGTTGTTGGTTTAATTGACTTTTTTCTACATTAATAAATGTCAAACTGTAAAAAATCCTGACGTGATACAAAAATTTGGATTACATATTTGGAATCAGCATAAAAAGTTGCATAAGAAACACTTATTTGCATATCAGCAGTTTTCACAAAATGAAAATTTTTAAACCAGTGTAATCAGACAGGGAGATAAATACACAGGTGTTTAAGTGCACATATGTAAATAGGCAAATAGATATTTAGTGAGATTGACAAGTAAGCATAGGAAGAGATGAACCGATACATAATCAGACCAATAGATGAAGTGAAATACAAATAGAGAGCTGGTAATTGTATCTCTAGGAATTTGAAATATACCGGAACAAAAAATTAATTAAGATGTTTAAAAAAAATGCTATAGAACGAACATGTGTGCTTAAAAATAAGTAATGAATAATGCACGGAATAAAACACAGAAAAATCTCAACGTCGGTAAAGTTATTCAAGTTACTGACAAGCAAATCAACTTCAAAAAACTAAAATATCAAAGAAAACAAAATCAAAGCAATATCTGCTCGGCATATCTGTATTTTTTTACTGACCTCTGTATAAGGAATGTATCAATAATAGATTGCATTTTATTTTCTATAGAATGGAAATAGATATCACGTGACAACAACGTCAATATGTGGACATTTTTTCAAACTTGAAGATGAGATGGACAGGCTGAAAGGTCACATGCTGCCATAATCTCTTTTTTTATTTTTTTTAAAATAATAATTTTAGACTCCCTGATGCAAAACCTTTGTCAAGGCCACTTTACAAAAGAAATACGTAGATGTAAATATATAGATGTTGGTTCTCCAACATTTTTAGAGTTATGACCCCAGACACAGGTAGCCCAGTTATATTGTACACAAAATTTCTATGAGAACCAATAACTATTTCTTTCAAATTTTAAGTCACAAGTCTAAACAGATAAATAAATTAAAAAAACAAAAAAACAAAAAAAACTTGCGCTATCCAACATAGGGGTCAAATCCCTTAGCTTGGGAACCATTGAATATAATTATGGCAAACTGGGGAGGAAATAGACAGAATGTCGTATCGTTTTCCGAAAAAGTGTCTGTGTTGTGATGGTGGTTATAATGTTATCCGTGTTGTGGTCAAGGCCGTAGCCGCGGGGGCGGGGGACTAGGGGGCCGCAGCGCCCCCCCCCCCCCCAAATTAATTCTAAAAATAAAATTTTATTATAAAATATACTTCTTTATCATTGTGTTCCAATTTTTTCTTATATAAAACTCTCCGCACAGCTCCTCCCAAACCGCACAGCGCCCCCCCAAAAAAAATCCTGGCTACGGCCTTGGTTGTGGTTGATGGTTATAATGTCATCTAGATGGTTATAATGTCATCTGTGTTGTGGTTGATGATCATAATGTCATCTAGATGGTTATGATGTCATCTGTGTTGTGGTTGATGATCATAATGTCATCTAGATGGTTATGATGTCATCTGTGTTGTGGTTGATGATCATAATGTCATCTAGATGGTTATAATGTCATCTGTGTTGTGGTTGATGATCATAATGTCATCTAGATGGTTATGATGTCATCTGTGTTGTGGTTGATGGTTATAATGTCATCTAGATGGTTATGATGTCATCTGTGGTGTGGTTGATGATCATAATGTCATCTAGATGGTTATGATGTCATCTGTGTTGTGGTTGATGATCATAATGTCATCTAGATGGTTATAATGTCATCTAGATGGTTATGATGTCATCTGTGTTGTGGTTGATGATCATAATGTCATCTAGATGGTTATGATGTCATCTGTGTTGTGGTTGATGATCATAATGTCATCTAGATGGTTATAATGTCATCTAGATGGTTATGATGTCATCTGTGTTGTGGTTGATGATCATAATGTCATCTAGATGGTTATGATGTCATCTGTGTGGAGATTATAATACCATGAGTATTCAGGTTGAAGGCTATAATACCAAGTGCGTTGTTGTTCGAGGCTGCTAGACCATCTGCGTTGAGGCTGGAGTATACCATAAAAATCATTGCTACTACTACTGTCTAGTCTGAATGACCTCATACAAACACACTGTTAGCTGTGTTGTGCTAATGTTAACCTCTTTCTTTCACCAACCACCACATCTTGTGATCTTATCTGGAGGTGTCACTAAGTGGGATCTTATCTCACCTATACTCCATATAGTCATGACAGTAGTTGCAGTGACTATCATTGCTCCCCCCACCCCCGCCCCTCCCCTCCCCTCCCTAAGCCCTTCCAGCTTCCCCCTGGCCGATCCCAAAGAGAAACAGGCAGAAACAGACCATAACAGGACAACAGACATAGTTTTACTGGTTGTAAGATAATTTTATCTGAGGAGGGCTGTCCAATTTTTATTACTCATAACAATTATCTAGAAATAGATGGGCAAATATCTAGAGAATTCTAATAAAACTGAACAAAATCTATATTATATACATATGTATATTGTACTAACACAATGTACCACAATATACCATAAGTACCACTATGTACCACTACTAAGTACTATAGCATCTTTTATTCATATATTTGGCCGTAAACTATCACAGTTAACCCCGGGGGGGGGGGGGCCCATGACAAGGGCTCATAATGTCCTTCATTGAGACGCACCTGACTGTGAGCTATGCAGCCCTGTTAAGATGTGCAAAAAACTCGTTCCATAAATCTTTTTCAAGCACCAGTACACATTCCAACTGAGTGGCGAGATGGTTCAGACCAAGTGATCAACAGATTAATTAACTTTAAATTGAGTTTCCACAAAACAAAACAAAAACAACTTGGGGCCCTTTCATTCTAAGTGGTGGAGGCCCCCTTTAACAACCGTCTAGTTTGGGCATCCAAAAAGACTAGCCCTGCTTACAACCTCATTTTTTTTTTGTAAAGAATCAGGTCTGGACAACAGCATGTTAACGTTACACACTGACTATAACTGAACTAATACTTTCATAACAAAAAGGTCCCTGTTTACATGGGTTGGGGGGGGGGGTGTCTATTCAGAGACCTACTGAGATGAAACGCGCCAATGTGCTAAAAATTACTTGTCGATTCTCTTAGATTTAGTATTAATTAAAGCTTGAAGTGACCTCCTTTTTTGCGGTGGCCCTAGTTTTGCCTACCTTTATTAAAAAGGGGGCTGCATTCATGTGTGTTCTGCTTTATTAATCTTAAAGTACATTGCTTCAATTAAATATTCCTTAAAAAAATAATAATAGAAAAACGTAATTAAATGGCATTAATAAAGGAGGACAAGATTTCTCATTCAGATTTGAAACGGGAACAAAATACTCTCGAACCAATTTTCCCCAGATAATAGCAACGTATGTGAGAGCCATTGTCGTAACTTTAATGCATTTTGAATTATCGATTTGTTTCTTCTGCAACTGTTTATAATGAAAGGACAGGATGTTTTCACTGGAATAATAAAATAAATAAAATAAACAGAAAATAAACAGAAAGATGATGCGTGGGGATTGTTTACTTTGAATATCAGGTGAAATCATATTATATTATTCTTCTCATGTAATACATGCCTTTCAAGTTAACTGTAGGCCTAAGACTAGTTGCCAAATATCTATAATACAAATTTTACATCATATGTTCCGGTTTCCGTCTGTCATCGCGACTTCCGTCTGTCATCGCTACTTCCGTCTGTCATCGCCACTTCCGTCTGTCATCCAATATGGCGGCATAAACAATTCAAAGATGGCAGAAACATTTACTGTTTTCTTCTTAACATGCATAATCCGGCTACCAACTGGCCAGCCGAGTAAGAATAGGCTCCTACATGGCTGCCAGAATTGACATTGGACCAGCCATATGTTTAGTGCCGAGGTGACAAAACACCGCACAATAACATACGGCAGGTAAGATCATGAATGCCAAATGGCAATCACAATGCAATACGGTTTTCGACCGCCTCAATCATTACCAAAGGGCAAGAAGCGATCATAGGAGAAGTAACACAAAATCATGCCAAATATTCTGTGATACTCTCCGAAACAAATTTAAAACGAAACGTGGTTCCAAAGGCCTATTTATATCTCACAGTAACGTAATAAATCTATGGTGTTCAATTAGTTATTAAATGAGAAGCGATCGTAAAAGAAATATTTACAGAAATCGTTCAATTAATATTCTGTGTTATGTTCCACAATCTCAATTTTAAACCAAAATTATGGTTAGCTAAATATAATGTAATATTTATATTGCTTAAATTGTTATTATTTCTAAAATATGTCTATTTCTAATGTACAATTATTTCCCTTTATTACTAACCTTATATACGTCACTTTTTTTTTTCATTTTTTGACTATTACGTCACATGAATGAAATGAATAAGGGTTGAGTTTGAGTAGCGCCGAACACAACGTTTACAATGCAAACTAATCATTTATGATGGGGGCTTCACACAGAGGGTGTATGGAGGGGGCCCAGTTTGAGGAGGGCCCCCAAAATATTTTTTAAACTAAATATTAAGTACATTATCTCATGTCAAAATGTAGTGGCTCCCGAAGATGCCTAAAATCCCTTGGCTCGGCATTGGCTTCACAGAACTATAATGTTGAAAGCTTTGATATGTCTTTCTTTTTTAAGAGGCCTAATGTTTTCTGCGTCTGCGGCCTCAACTGCATTGATGGAATACTATGTTTTTAATTGAAGGTAAGCTAAAGCTACACAACGATTCTTTCTTCTCGGGACCAAGCTTGAGAAGCGTCAAAAAATTATCTCATGCCAAAATGCAGGGGCAGCCCCCAAAGAGGCCAAGCCACAGGGCCCGTAAATCCCTAGGTTCTGCACTGCCGGGTCGGCAATTTTTCTTAGTTAATTGTACTATGCTACAATGTAAAACAGTAAATAAACCACCTGTTAAACATGTAGCGTTGTGCTTAACACAAGCACTCACTCGCGTCTCTCTTTTTTTTTTAAATACGCCATGTTGAACATCATAAAACATTAAATGAATAACTGTTTGGAAAGGAGTCCATTAAAATATTATGAAGGAATATGATTTTAAGAGTTGTTGTTTATGTCTACCCATAGTGAGGATTATTTTTTTTGGGAGGAACTATTTAACATATGAATTTTATTTGATGTATTATTAGGTGTCCATATTCTCAAATGTATTTAGGCTACAATAATCTGTTCATGTCCTTGGGGCCACTGCAAGCATATAGACCAGAGATGAGCGGACAGCGGACGCGTCCGCTTGCGGACGCAGATCCGCAGACTTTTCAGAATCAGCGGACTAACAGCGGATGCTTCGTATGGTTAAGTTGCGGACTCGCGGACTGACGCGGATCTTCTTTAGCGTTACCATAAAAAATTTCAAGTCATTTAAACAGCTAAATTTCAGCAATGCGGACTGACTGCGGACCAATGTTGTAAGATTCTGCGGACGCGGATCATTGATAGAAATCCGCGGACGGACGCGGACGCTAAATTTCAAGATCCGCACACCTCCGATATAGACTGATTGTTAACGCGCTAAAATATATATCACCATTTTCAACTCCAACTGTGTGCCTACTCGCCGGTCCGGGTACCGGGCCTTTGATAACTAGTTGCAATCAAATTTTGCGAACAAAACGACAAAAGAGGTCGTTCACATATTTTTTGAAACTCCATGAGGAGCAGGTGCTGAAATGTGACAGTATGTGACAGGGTGTGTGTGTGTGTGTGGGGGGGGTTACTCATGGGTTTACCTGTATTCTCACTAACTATCATAGACAATATTCAGCCTTGAGTTTAAAGCAGCTCCACGACCTTGACAATGGTAATAAATATTATCATTTTAATAGGCAAATATTTAACCTGGAAATGGGGGAGGGGGGGCGGCATATTCAGAGTTCGCCCTAGGGCAGCGCCAAGGCTATTTAATTATGTCGCTGCCTTTATTGATTGGGTTTTTTAACTTTACAGATTCCTTAAATCTTTGTTAAGTTTTTTTTTTTTTCATCTGTTTTCCCAAGAAATATGTTTTTTATTCTCCCCAGTTTAAAGTCATCCACACACTTTAATCTGAAGCCTACAACCAGGAAACTGCTAATACTGCCACAAACTGATAGCGTCGTGGTTTCGTTTATTAAGACAAACCCAGGTTGCCATGTAAACACAGTCCGTTGCCAGGGTGAAATTCTGTTATTGTTATCTTGCGGCATTCTTGTCTCGCTGCGAGGTTAATTAGAACGATCCACAGCCTTCTGTTTAACATTATCAGTCTAGTCAGTTGTTGTTTTTTCAAAAACTGATTAATCATCTTTGGAATTAACTTAATCTTAAAGGGATAACTCCGGTGCACCCTGCGTAGTAGAAGACGCCCTAGGCACTCTGAACTTCAGCGCCTTTTTTTAAAGTGTGATTAAACACACAGAAGGCACTATAGGCACCGTGCCTGGGGCTTACAAACAAACATAGGGCCCACAAAAAGTGAACAATAAATAATTGTTTAAATTTACAATTATATAATATTAATTTAGTTATAATGAATCTATAGTGCGCGTTGGCTGTAACAGTAGCCACTTCGTAAAATAAAATATAATTTGCAGGAATTTCGACTTAGTGTTGAACATAGGGATGTATATAGAGAGTGCGCTCCAACACAAAGCTGAGTACATCAGCGCATCTCGTTTTGCAGGCTGTTGCTGTTGTTTACTGTGGGATGTGTGATCTTTTTTTTACATTTACACCGTTGAACTTTTTCTTAGACCGAAATAAGAAAAATTTTTTTTTACTGTAGATAGAGATCAGTGATTATATTACTATTACAAATACTTTATTTTTTGTTATGAACATGAATGAAACATTGTATCATTAGTACACGATCACTTTGGCACAGGATTTGATGAGAGAGATGCATGATCGAGGCCTTGAGCCCTATTATGCCCTAAACGTACATAAGCCCCCCTCCTCCCGTCCCCCCCCCGCCATTTCATACGAACTCAAAGGTTCAGTTTACAGAAACGAACATCATATATGTGTGCGTGTGTAAATAGTAACCAGCTTGACGTCACACTCAATAAATAAAAAAAAAAGTAAGGGGAATAATACACATGCACTTTTTAAATACCCCCATAGTTGTCTCCCGTTTTTAAAGGACCTTTAGAATTGTTCCAGATTTCAGTCCCTTTCCCCCATTATCTGAG
Source organism: Bulinus truncatus (assembly GCA_021962125.1). NCBI lineage: Eukaryota > Metazoa > Mollusca > Gastropoda > Planorbidae > Bulinus > Bulinus truncatus. Next base: position 629,582 of record JAGDYQ010000292.1, on the reverse strand, counting down.
CATACAATAGTCTATTTTCTCTCTGTATAGTTTTTTTTTGACGAAGACTTGAAGATTAAACCGTCATTAAGACATAAGCAACTAAATACCGGTTCTTTGTCAATAGCATTGAACTGCTCTGATGTATTGCCACATCGCCCCATGGTTTATTGTCACTAAGTGGGACAAGCTAAAGATATTTACAGTACGCACTAAACTGAGATCTGATGTATCTATTTGTTTTGTTGGTAACTAGTTAAAGTATTGTGCAGCTAAGTATTTCGTTAATGTTGTATCATATTATTTTGGTACGTTTTAGGTGGAAAATGCAATTATTGCAGTACTGGTATACCATTGCATCGTTTATTTTCAGAGAGAGAGAGAGAAAGATAGAGAGAGAGAGATAGAGAGAGAGAGAGAGCGAGAGAGAGAGAGAGAGAAAGAGAGAGAGAGAGTGTGTGTAAATCAGATAGAGAGAGTGTGTGTGTAAGAGATAGAGAGATAAAGATAGAGACAGTGAGTGACAGAGAGAAAGAGAGATATAGAAAGAGTGTGTGTGTGTATGTGTGTGTGTGTGTGTGTGTGAGAGAGAGAGAGAGAGAGAGAGAGAGGCAGACAGAGAGATACAGAAATAGACAACTATCGTAATACTCATTAGCTAACTTTAAAGAAAAACTATTTGCTCATGTCCGGCATTAAACCGATTGGACACATTGCGCCCTTTTGGGCCCCTCTCACCAGGAAGACCCCCCGAGCTCGTGTAATTTACAACTCAATAGCTCTCAATCGGGCGCTGCAGTTCCCAAGTCCGTCCCTGAGTGTTGTCCATATGTTGTGGTCTGTTCATATAAATGGCACAACAATGGAATAGAAACTATCTCTCTCTATATATATAAACTACTGTCGATTATTTACTTAAGGTTTAGATGAGGGGAAATACTCTAACCAGGAATACACAAACTAATACATTACTGAATAAACTCGCCGGTTTAGAGAGAAGAAAGTCCATATTGATTGTGTGATGTATGATTAGCTAATTAGTGAATGGGCGGGGCCTGTGTCGGATCTGGACCAATCAATAAATTGCATTACCACTTGCCATCACTCTTTTTAAAAAAAAATATGAAGAATATAACGAGTTTGAGGAAATCTGAAGTGAGTGAACTCTTAAGGTATACTGTGCTGAAAGATGACTGACCTATATAGGTATATCTAGCAGTGCGTTTGTTATATTTGGATGTGTCGACTTAGCTAGTTTTTCATTGGTCAATAATATATTTTGTCATTTATCCAGTTCCCTTAGCAACTTATGCCTCCAAGTCTTTACGTAAGTAAGGACATTCTCGTAAGATGTAAATCAAACTAAATAAATAAATAAATCAGCAACTAGTGTAACTGTAAAATAACGAATGAACATTTGTAACAGTAACATGTGTTATACCTGTAACAGTGAAATTGTGGTTCATAATTAATTTAAGAAAAAAAAATTATAAAGAAAAAAAAACAAAAACATTTGTGACTTGGAGTTTAAAAAAAGGTAAAATTCCAGAAGCCAAAACAAATTGAAATGATTGTATTTGTAAAATGACACTTTTGAGTGAAACATTTGTAGCATGGTACACATCCAAAGGTGTATCCACAGGTGTAGTCATGGGGGGGTAGCCATAGGTGTAGCCATTTTCGTATCCATTGGTGTAGCCTTTGGTATATCCATTGGGGTAGCCATAGATGTAGCAAAAGGTGTATCCATCGGTGCAGCCATTGGTGTAGCAATTCGTGTAGCCGTAGGTGTAGCCACATAATTTAAATTATACAGAGACAGCATCCCTCGTTTTTGAATCACAGTTTACCAATCGCCGACATATTTCTTTATTTTAACTTTTTTTTTTTTAAATCGCTAACACAATGTATTGTTGTGACCAGGGCCGGAGCTAGCTATGGTGGCGCCCTGTGCGGGCTACATTTATTTTCAGCGCCCTCCTCCCAGTACGAAAAGTTCGGCGCCCCTGTGCGGCCACACAAACCAGCAGTACCCTCCTCCCCACGCCGCTGTTGGTGATACTGTTACTGGGTCATACTTTAACGAGCTACTCCTTCAAAGTCAATGAAAATGAAATTAAAGTTATTTCAGAATGTGTAGTTATTAAAGTACACCGTAAGTAACAAGAACTTTTTTTTAGTACGATTGCTGTCGTATATCCAGTGCAGGATTTACGTGTGAGCTACACAAGCTATAGTTTAGGAACCCCCCCCCCCCACACTTTCTTCGGACCTCCACCCCCCCACACTTTCTTCGGACCTCCACCCCCCCACACTTTCTTCGGACCTCCACCCCCCACACTTTCTTCGGCCCTCCACCCCCCACACTTTCTTCGGACCTCCACCCCCCACACTTTCTTCGGACCTCCACCCCCCCACACTTTCTTCGGACCTCCACCCCCCACACTTTCTTCGGACCTCCACCCCCACACTTTCTTCGGACCTCCACCCCCCACACTTTCTTCGGACCTCCACCCCCCACACTTTCTTCGGACCTCCACCCCCCCACACTTTCTTCGGACCACCCCCACACTTTCTTCGGCCCTCCACCCCCCACACTTTCTTCGGACATCCACCCCCACACTTTCTTCGGACCTCCACCCCCCACACTTTCTTCGGACCTCCACCCCCCCCAATTTCTTCGGACCTCCACCCCCCCACACTTTCTTCGGACCTCCACCCCCCCACACTTTCTTCGGACCTCCCCCTCCCCCCAATTTCTTCGGACCTCCACCCCCCCACACTTTCTTCGGACCTCCACCCCCCCACACTTTCTTCGGACCTCCACCCCACCACACTTTCTTCGGACCTCCACCCCCCCACACTTTCTTCGGACCTCCACCCCCACACTTTCTTCTGACCTCCCCCCTCCCCCAATTTCTTCGGACCTCCACCCCCCACACTTTCTTCGGACCTCCACCCCCCCACACTTTCTTCGGACCTCCACCCCCCACACTTTCTTCGGACCTCCACCCCCACACTTTCTTCAGCCCTCCACCCCCACACTTTCTTCGGACCTCCCCCCTCCCCACACTTTCTTCGGCCCTCCACCCCCCACACTTTCTTCGGACCTCCACCCCCCACACTTTCTTCGGCCCTCCCCCACTCCCCACACTTTCTTCGGCCCTCCACCCCCCACACTTTCTTCGGACCTCCACCCCCACACTCTTCTTCGGCCCTCCACCCCCCACACTTTCTTCGGACCTCCACCCCCCACACTTTCTTCGGCCCTCCACCCCCCACACTTTCTTCGGACCTCCACCCCCACACTTTCTTCGGCCCTCCACCCCCCACACTTTCTTCGGACCTCCACCCCCCACACTTTCTTCGGCCCTCCACCCCCCACACTTTCTTCGGCCCCTCCACCCCCCACACTTTCTTCGGACCTCCACCCCCCCCACACTTTCTTCGGACCTCCACCCCCCACACTTTCTTCGGACCTCCACCCCCCACACTTTCTTCGGACCTCCACCCCCCCACACTTTCTTCGGACCTCCACCCCCACACTTTCTTCGGACCACCCCCCACACTTTCTTTGGCCCTCCACCCCCCACACTTTCTTCGGACATCCACCCCCACACTTTCTTCGGACCTCCACCCCCACACTTTCTTCGGACCTCCACCCCCCACACTTTCTTCAGCCCTCCACCCCCACACACTTTCTTCGGACCTCCACCCCCCACACTTTCTTCGGACCTCCACCCCCCACACTTTCTTCGGCCCTCCACCCCCCACACTTTCTTCGGACCTCCACCCCCCACACTTTCTTCGGACCTCCACCCCCCCCCACACTTTCTTCGGACCACCCCCCACACTTTCTTCGGCCCTCCACCCCCCCACACTTTCTTCGGACCTCCACCCCCCACACTTTCTTCGGACCTCCACCCCCCACACTTTCTTCAGCCCTCCACCCCCCCACACTTTCTTCGGACCTCCACCCCCCACACACTTTCTTCGGACCTCCACCCCCCACACTTTCTTCGGCCCTCCACCCCCCACACTTTCTTCGGACCTCCACCCCCCACACTTTCTTCGGACCTCCACCCCCCACACTTTCTTCGGACCTCCCCCCCCCACACTTTCTTCTGGACCTCCACCCCCCCCACACTTTCTTCGGACCTCCACCCCCCCACACTTTCTTAGGACCTACAACCCCCCACACTTTCTTCGGACCTCCACCCCCCCACACTTTCTTCGGACCACCCCCCACACTTTCTTCGGCCCTCCACCCCCCACACTTTCTTCGGACATCCACCCCCCACACTTTCTTCTCGACCTCCACCCCCCACACTTTCTTCGGACCTCCACCCCCCAATTTCTTCGGACCTCCACCCCCCACACTTTCTTCGGACCTCCCACCCCCCCACACTTTCTTCGGACCTCCCCCTCCCCCAATTTCTTCGGACCTCCACCCCCCACACTTTCTTCCGGACCTCCACCCCCCCACACTTTCTTCGGACCTCCCACCCCACCACACTTTCTTCGGACCTCCACCCCCCACACTTTCTTCGGACCTCCACCCCCCACACTTTCTTCTGACCTCCCCCTCCCCCAATTTCTTCGGACCTCCACCCCCACACTTTCTTCGGACCTCCACCCCCCACACTTTCTTCGGACCTCCACCCCCCCCCCACACTTTCTTCGGACCTCCACCCCCCACACTTTCTTCGGACCTCCCCACCCCCACACTTTCTTCGGACCTCCACCCCCCCACACTTTCTTCGGACCTCCACCCCCCACTTTCTTCGGACCTCCACCCCCCCACACTTTCTTCGGACCTCCACCCCCCCACACTTTCTTCGGACCTCCACCCCCCCCCCACACACTTTCTTCGGACCTCCCCCCTCCCCCCAATTTCTTCGGACCTCCACCCCCACACTTTCTTCGGACCTCCACCCCCCACACTTTCTTCGGACCTCCACCCCCCACACTTTCTTCGGACCCTCCCCCTCCCCCCAATTTCTTCGGACCTCCACCCCCCACACTTTCTTCGGACCACCACCCCCCACACTTTCTTCGGACCTCCACCCCCCACACTTTCTTCGGACCTCCACCCCCCCACACTTTCTTCGGACCTCCACCCCCCCCCACACTTTCTTCGGACCTCCCCCTCCCCCCAATTTCTTCGGACCTCCCCCCCCCCCAAAAAAAAAGTGTCCGAGTGAGCGATTTTCATGTATACTTTAATATTTGGCACTGACATATACTATCTGGACTTGTAAAGGGCCCCATGTCTCAAATAGATTAGGGCCTTATCAAGACTAGTGCCGGCCCTGCGTATATCAATATTTAGATGCTACACTATAGCAGGGGTCGGCAACCTTTTGAGACGGAAGAGCCAAAAGTTATAATTTACAACTTTCTCAAATTTTAAAGATCCACTAAAATTGTTGTCTCAATATTATGGTAGTTGATCAGGCCACAATTTGACATCGAAAGAGCCGCATGCAGCTCGCGAGTCGCAGGTTGCCGACCTCTGCACTATAGGAATGCAAATAACAGTAATGATGACATTTTTTTTAGTCATGAGTAGTGGACTTCTTAAATAGAGATGCATTTTCTGTATGATATATTCTGTGGGTGAAGTCTGTCGTCCTCTGACTGACCACTGTGACAGCCGTTCCTATGGACAAGCTAACAAGGCTACCGGCCTTGGGCCTCACCTCCACAGCGGCCCCTTCCCCAGCACATTTTAAAAATAAAATCTGTTTGTATAGGACAGTTACTTCTGTAAAGGGCACCCAGATATAGGGTAGATACTTCTGTAAAGGGCACCCAGATATAGGGTAGATACTTCTGTAAAGGGCACCTAGATATAGGATAGTTACTTCTGTAAAGGGCACCTAGATATAGGGTACATACTTCTGTAAAGGGCACCTAGATATAGGGTAGATACTTCTGTAAAGGGCACCCAGATATAGGGTAGATACTTCTGTAAAGGGCACCTAGATATAGGATAGTTACTTCTGTAAAGGGCACCCAGATATAGGATAGTTACTTCTGTAAAGGGCACCTAGATATAGGGTAGATACTTCTGTAAAGGGCACCTAGGTATAGGGTAGATACTTCTGTAAAGGGCACCTAGATATAGGGTAGATACTTCTGTAAAGGGCACCTTGATATAGGGTAGATACTTCTGTAAAGGGCACCTAGATATAGGATAGTTACTTCTGTAAAGGGCACCCAGATATAGGGTAGATACTTCTGTAAAGGGCACCCAGATATAGGGTAGATACTTCTGTAAAGGGCACCCAGATATAGGGTAGATACTTATGTAAAGGGCACCCAGATATAGGGTAGATACTTCTGTAAAGGGCACCCAGATATAGGGTAGATACTTCTGTAAAGGGCACCCAGATATAGGGTAGATACTTCTGTAAAGGGCACCCAGATATAGGGTAGATACTTATGTAAAGGGCACCTTGATATAGGGTAGATACTTCTGTAAAGGGCACCCAGATATAGGGTAGATACTTCTGTAAAGGGCACCCAGATATAGGGTAGATACTTCTGTAAAGGGCACCCAGATATAGGGTAGATACTTCTGTAAAGGGCACTCAGATATAGGGTAGATACTTATGTAAAGGGCACCCAGATATAGGGTAGATACTTCTGTAAAGGGCACCCAGATATAGGGTAGATACTTATGTAAAGGGCACCCAGATATAGGGTAGATACTTCTGTAAAGGGCACCCAGATATAGGGTAGATACTTCTGTAAAGGGCACCCAGATATAGGGTAGATACTTCTGTAAAGGGCACCTAGATATAGGGTAGATACTTCTGTAAAGGGCACCCAGATATAGGGTAGATACTTCTGTAAAGGGCACCCAGATATAGGGTAGATACTTCTGTAAAGGGCACCCAGATATAGGGTAGATACTTCTGTAAAGGGCACCTAGATATAGGGTAGATACTTCTGTAAAGGGCACCTAGATATAGGGTAGATACTTCTGTAAAGGGCACCCAGATATCTCAAAGTCAACGCCCATGGTTTCCAGAAACTTTGAAAGTTAAACAATAATTAAACTAGAGTTTGAACTCATTGGTGGGCTGGCGGAAAATGACGATTAAATCTCTAAAGTTTGGAGCAAAATGTTTATAATAATTTTTTTTTTACTTTCACCAATCTGGCAGTGTTAAAAAATCGTGTGCTTAGAAAACCTCGGGAGACAACGACATTAACGTGACAATAGCCATCGGGTAAATAATTTTCCAACATTGTCATCAAACGGCATCTCATAATATATAAATAAATCCATTAAAAACACAACGAAACAAAGTAAAATCTGCGGGTGGTTGTCAGGGAACGGACCCGTGGATGGGGAATTACGCTGGGAATTATTTTAACGATGTTTGAATGTAAACAGCACGGCGACGTAAAGATCCGATGCAAGGGAGCACAGCGATCAGTCCAGCGAGGAAATGACATCAGCGCAGGACGGACAAATCACCAAGGCCAGGTGAGGACGATTGAGGGGAGGGGGAAGGGGCTTGAGGGGTGGGGGGGATTTATTGACCATCTCTTCGTGACATATCTTACCATCATTTCTCCTGTCTGTAACGTGGGGAAAAAGAAAATGTTCCAGATCTGACTTCACTGGGGATTTGTTCCGGACATCGATTATGTTTAAAGCCAAGGTATAGTTTTTATTTTGCTGTGTATTAAACAATGTTTTACAAAATGTTTGTTCCGGACATCGATTATGTTTAAAGCCAGGTTATAGTTTTTATTTTGCTGTGTATTGAATAGAACAAAAGGTTGAATAATGTTTGAAAAAAAAAACTAAAACACACAATCTTTGTGAGGGATTTAATTTTACATTCCTAATGATTAGGAAAAATTGTCTGGTGTAATGGATAAACCTTCATACGTTAAAATACCAAATGTGAGTGTCCGTGATGTGATTTTTCTTAATTCTTTTTAAAAATATTTTTAGCGTGTGATAATTAAACCGATTTTAAAATATTTACTAGGAAGTTGTTATATTCTATTTCGGTGTGGAGTGAATCTGAATGTAAAATTTTTTGTGATTTTAAACAAAAGAATGCAGTTTGAATCTGAACAATATGGCTGTCAGTTAGACTTAAAAGGAATTAGTTTTGTAGCCAAAATATCTAAATTAATTATTTTCAAAGACCAATTTACTTTCTGATTAACAAAACTAAAATGTGTAAAATAACAAAAATATAAACAAACATTTGTAAAAAGAAAAAAAAGCTCTTTATAAGAATAATGCACTAAATAGTTTGAAAAAAAAAATCATTATTTCATAGAAATATTTATATAAATTATCCATTGCCTGTCTTCTGTCTCATCCAGATAGCTGTCTGTCTACTGCTTGTAATGGCATGACATGACACAACATTGGATAATAAGTCAACATAAAGGATGAGTCAGAACACATCACGTGATGTAATCACATGATTCCCTCTGATAAATGTAAGTATCAATGAGTTATTCGTATTTCAGGGCACCAGTAAATGAAAATACATTTAAAGTAAATACAGGTGTGTGAATGATAATGAATTTTTATTTTTCTTATCTAGGTCACCAGAAAGAGTGAATCATGAAATTGAATCAGACTCTCGACTACATATTTACTTCGCACCCGAAAATCTCGCCGTCTCCTCACTTCTGCTCATGCAGCGGTTATTGCCCCTTGCAACTGACGTCACCGACAGTCACGGCAATGAGACAACCACCGCCGTCATAGAGGGCCCCATCTCGCCGCAGGGCGTCCTCTGGGTCCCCTACCTCGCGGTCGTCTTCTTCGTCCTGACCACGGGGGTCCTCGTCTTCTCCGTCTACCGATACTGGAGTCGAGTGCGGAAACGTCAGCAAACGATGCTCGATTACCTGGAAGTCGATATCGACCTGAAGCGCAGGAGGATATGCGGCATGATGAGGACGCCCATCAGGATTCGATTCAACGAGATCCACTGCGAATCGATACCTCACGAGTCCAGTACTCGGTCCGCTGCAGACGCTCACAAACGAGCAAACGATGATGATTACTTTTTAAACCAGCCGTCGCGCAGACCGTCTTCCGAGTTCACGCACTCAAAAAAGTCAACCTCCAATCGAAAGAGACCAGAAAGTCATAGCCGTGGTTTTGAACTCTGGAATGTAGAAAGCGCTAGCGAGCAGTGCATGGCTCCATCTTTCAGGTCAGATTGCCAGATTGCTGACTCGCCCCCTTTTAATAACCCCGCGACCTCGACGAGAATCGCGCGTTGTGATGACAGAGTATTACCGGAAGTTGGTTTCCATTCAGAGCCTGGATTATTTACCTTGACCTCCGACCTTCTTATTCGTCATGATCCACCTTCTTCGAGACCGGAAATGAGTAAAATTAGAACTCCGCGAAGCCTTGACGAGTTGCAATCATTACAGATAGACTCTAGAATAGCGCCAGAAATAGACAAAGCTGAAAGGCGATTAAAGGATACGATTCGGTGTTTCGACAGTACAGCTGCAACGTCTGAACCATTTTTGGACTCCTCCTCCTCGCGCGATTCCCCGCATAAATGGTGCGTCAAAAAACATGTAAACAGTTTGAAGCTTCGTTCTGAACGGAGAAAGTTTTTCGCCGGCCTTCAACCAAACGAGGCAGCAGAGAGCATTGCACATCAAGGCCACGCCGGGGATTGCAGAAGTAGCGAAGTTGGCGCGAGGAGAAACACGGATCTCAGAAAAAACGGCGAGAGAACGTCAGGGGACGCTAACGCAATGAAATGTGGCAGCCAAGGGAAGATAATTTCCCGCCACACTGCGCGCGGTGGACACGTTTTCAAAAACAGCGTCGGAGAGAGGTCTCCATCTTTCGCTATTTCAGACTTGGCAACATCGAGGGTCGGCCGCGACAGTGGCGTCACCAAAAGATGTTTAGATATCGAGACGGTCCGCGACGGATCTCACGTCTTCAGCGTGAGTCACAACCGGAGGAAAATGAGGCCGCCCGGAAGTCAGTCAGAAGAGACGGAGCTGTTCCTGTACGGCGCGGCCGGCGGTGGGGGTTCGAATCCTGGCAGCGATACGACGGACTCGTCCTTGGCGCAGGAGTACACAGGTTTCTAAATTGAGACAGGGTCGCTGTGTTAACCATTTGAGAGCCAGTGTAGGCAAGGGGCTAAAGCACTTTCTATCTGAATGCACTGAATCTGTTTCTATAAACAAAAGCCTTTTCACTAGAGCCCACAATTATGTGCCTTTTAGCAGGGCCGTTCCTGTATTTTCAGGGGCCCTAATAGGGAAGAGTACATTTGGGGTCCGTAGGCGAAAAATGCTGTCAAGGTTACTGCTAGCAAAATCTTGGGCACCAAGCAATCTTGGAATTAAGTGGTCAGATTGTCCCGTTACTAGTGGTCAGATTGTCCCCTTACTAGTGGTCAGATTGTCCCCTTACTAGTGGTCAGATTGTCCCCTTCCTAGTGGTCAGATTGTCCCCTTACTTGTGGTCAGATTGTCCCCATACTAGTGGTCAGATTACCCCCTTTCTTATGGTCATAATGTAAATGTTCTCTTTTAAAGCTAAGGTATCCTTCCCATAAGAACGGATCTGCCATGCACGAGCAGACAAGCTTGATACCACCCCCTAAACCACCCCCCCCCCGCCCTCCCTCCCTCTCACGGCAAAAACTCAAAAGTTTGACAGATAAATAAACGACCACGTGTGTAAGACGGCAATTACACTGGCCTGCGCCGTTACTAGGGGTCGGATTACTATTGGCTGGTTCATTTCGGGTCGAGGACACTGAAACCTGTGGCATTAGGACATTGTGTATCTTAAACGATTTAGCTTGGATGGGAAGCTTTGAAATGGCTCAATCGGCTCAGGTCAAATGGCTCTGATTAAATGACAAGCTTTATGGTTTATTAATTTGTATTCCTCTAAAAAGCTAATCTCTTCATTTTCCGTTTTTTTTTTGTTTTTATAAAAGTTCTAAACTTTTAAATTTCATTGTCTTTTCTTCTACACTACTAACTATGGTGTAGCATTCTTATCATTGTCTTTTCTTCTACATTACTAGCTATGGTGTAACATACTTATCATTGTCCACTAAAATTATTACCAGAAGGTAAATATATATTACATAACCTGTTCATTCCTACAAGCTGAATTTTTTTTATACATTTGTATCAAAGGAATTAATTTGACTCTCTTGTTAAACCATAATAGGGGAAATAACTGTATAAAAATATTAAGTGAATGAGTTATCTTTCCCTTATAACACTCCCAATGAAAAATTTTGAACTTCATAGCAAACGTTGAATAATGCATTATATGCTCATTTCTAAATAGCGCCCCCCCACCTCACCCCTTGGCTAAAGCGTATCTAGCATTGTTTTTGGCATGGGCACACTCCGGCAATGTCGACCCCCATCCCTTTGCCGCTTAGGATGTAGCCAGGTTAGGCCTCCATCCATTTGGCAGTGCACCGACGCCTTGACTTGTTTAGATGGGCTGAAGGTAGTGGCAGAGTCGCGCCGTAACTTACCTGCTGCGCCTTTTGCACTTACATTATCATCTTTTTTTTTTTAGCTTTAAAAAAAAAATTATAAATATTTTGACTTAAATTTCCGCTCTTCATGGCAAGATTTTCCCCCCGCCCCTACCTGGCTGCCGCCCGGGTGTTTTGCACCCTTTTGTAAGATAGTGTGACTCGTCCCTTGGCGGTGGGAGACCAAGTCCCTCGCCTATTTCTCATATTTCCTCTTTTAATCCGAGAATAAATACTTGATTGTTTATATAATCGACAAACAACAATGATAAACAAACTGTCAAAATGTAGATTTAAAACGGAAAACTTTTATTGACTTTTAGTGAATCATAAAAACCTGGCAACATGTCATATGTACAGAATAATAGAAAAAAAAAGTTTTAAGCTACAAATAATATTTAAAAAAAAATGAAACCCAAAAAAACCTGCTTTCATCTCGTTTCACTCAAAGTCAGTTTATAAATACATATTTTTAAAAGACTACTACTATGGAAAAAAAATCATTAACATAATATCATAGAGGAAAATATTACATGAACATATATTAATGAAATAGAGAAATAGTAATAAAAAATAATTAATCGTAATGGTCATAATTATATGTACAATGTACAACCGGAAATAAACAATATGTTTTTTCATCTTATGTAGGCTAGTACGCCATTGTAATTAGCTAAACGCAGTGGCTACGGTTACGCTCAACGCGCATGCGCTCTAGCGCTCTAGACGAACTATTTATTTGCCGAATTTTTTTCTCGGGGTCCAGATATAGATATTGTTCCTATCCCTAACCCTAACCCTAACCCTAATCCTATTCCTAGCCCAAAAAAAAATAGTCCGTCTAGATCGTAACCATAGATATATAAGACATCGTAACCGTAGCCACATCGTTAACTAAAAGTTTATATCATGTATTCATACGCCAATTAAAAAACAAAACAACAAAACACGCAAACTTACATTGTATTCATTAGTAAAATAATAAATTAGGGTGTAAAGCGAACGACATAAAAAGACAATTCTTGTGAAATAAATCAAATGGAGTGATAAAACAGAAGATCACATTGTTTGAAAAATATGGTTGTCAAAGTGCTATTTTTTTACACCCAGATTTTTCTCCCCTGAAATTTCAAATTATTACTTTGGGCCAAGTCCAAAGTAACAATCAAGGTCGATAAATCATATTATCTACCTTTCAGTTATTAATGTCATCATAAATATTCCTTTTTTTTACATGAATATATCTACCAAAATTTACTTATATACACAGTGGCGGGTGGTCAACCGGTTCGCTCAAGCCGGCACTTGAACCGGTTTTTAAACATTCGCAAACCCTTATTATTAAAACCTATAAAAAAGATCTGATCAATAATATGACATAGCATTAAACCGGTTTTAAAAAATTCGAAAACCCTTATTATTAAAACCTATAAAATATATCTGATCAATAATATAACATAGCGTTAAACCGGTTTTTAAAAATTCGTAAACCCTTATTATTAAAACCTAAAAAAATATATCTGATCAATAATATAACATAGCATTAAACCGGTTTTTTTATTTATAAATTCTCAGGCCGTTATTGTTTAAACTTATAAAATACCGTGTATTTTATAATATAACACATGTACAATCTATAAAATATATTGGAATAAAGTATAGCGTTGAACCGGTTGTTGTTATTTTATTTTCTTAAATCCCACCGCTGTTTATTGACTCCGTGCCAGTGGAAGGGCGTGGCCAGCACAATATTCAGACATTCTTAACTTCCACCACCCCCGCCTAGTCCAGGGGTCGGCAACCTGCGACTCGCGAGCCGCATGCGGCTCTTTCGATGTCAAGTTGCGGCTCTTTCGATGTCAAATTGCGGCCCGATCAAATACCATAATATTGAAACAACAATTTTAGTGGCTCTTTAAAAAAAAATTGAGAAAAATTGTGAACTATAACTTTTGGCTCTTCCGTCTCAAAAGGTTGCCGACCCCCTGGTCTAGTCTTAGATTCAAACCCTGGACGTTCACGGCGACATTCGCACGCTCTGCCACGCGTCCACCGTATTCCCCTCTCGCATCTTTCAACTCATCTTCTTTACATCTATACGCATTATATGTATGAAGTACAATGTTTTTTATACAAAAAAAAAAAATAAATAAATAAACTTAAGCAATAGTTTTAATGGAAGATTGTTCCCCCCTCCCCCCCCTTTTTTTTTCCCCTTTCCTTCTGTGTAGAAGTCGTATACATTGAAAGCTCTTCATCATCGGTTATCAACCTCTCTATCAGCGGTTATCAACCTCTCTATCAGCGGTTATCAACCTCTCTATCAGCGGTTATCAACCTCTCTATCAGCGGTGATCAACCTCTCTATCAGCGGTTATCAACCTCTCTATCAGCGGTTATCAACCTCTCTATCAGCGGTTATCAACCTCTCTATCAGCGGTTATCAACCTCTCTCGCGACTGTACCCCAAGGGGTGCCAAATTATTTCCGCGGGGACCCCTAAGTGCGAGAAATAACTGTACTTTATTTTCATAATGGAGTACGCTCGACTTTTCGATGCGGTACTCGGGTCACGTGATTTGATGATGTAGTCACGCAGCGAACTGGCGACCTTTAACCCCACGGGGTACTCGTACCACCGGTTGAGGACACCGGGGCTCTACATGAAATAAAACAGTTGATCTTAAAATATACGAATATGTAAAATTTTTTTTTTTACTTTAAAAAAAAAAAGATAATTAGAAACATCACAGAAATTGTATTAATAATAATATAGTAAAAATACTTTATAAGATAGTGATGATAATCATTGCAATAGAATCACAAAGAAGTGAAGTGGTTGTGAATGAATAGCAATGAGCCGTAGTGATAACAGACAGGCAACGTTAGCTATAGAGGAGCTAAAAAATATTAGCAAATGTAAGGAATTATAAATAGTAAACAATGATGCAATTTATCTTCGTAATTGTTCTGTGTGAATCGTTCTTAGGTCATTTATATATTACATATATAAATATGGGAAATTTAGGGAGAGAGAGGGGGAGGGGGAGAGAGAGAGAGAGTAGATAGATTAGGTGCCCATACTTGTGGAAAAGTGCCCATCGCCGGCCCCATTTAGATCACTCGAAAATAAAAAGGGCCCCTTTTGCGGTGGTGGGGGGAGGGGGAAATTCTTTGCATGACTTTTTTTTTTTTCATTTGAAGTTTTCTGAAATATAACATACAAAAGAAAAGCCGTCTTAACAAAAAGAGTTATAACATTAATTTGATGAAATGAGTAAATCTATTACTATCCCAAGAGTAAAATGGTGTACAAAGTTGAATCAACTCAACCTCACAATGTCACCAACAGAGTTGATTCTTCTTTTTACCCGTGGAAGAAACAATCGGTACAATGAAAACATTACGAAACCGACATTAACTAGTTCTTTCAACATACTGTATGCGTGACACATGATAATATGGCAAAAAAAAAAAATAATAATATTCAATGAATATAAACTTTTTGTGATTTTTTTTTCTAGTCGTTGATTTGTTTTCTATAAGATTGTGTCAGGATTGAGAAAAAATTATTAAAAAATTGTGAATTAGGAAAGAACATTTCAGTGACTGTGATACAAGATTATCGTGCATTATGTTAGGTGCAAGCAATTACATATAGAAGCGGCCAGCAGAGCGCGTGGCCAAGGGGGGAAGGAGGTCTGCGGGGCCTAGGGTGAATTTCGTCTTCGGTTTCATAGGGCAAATATCTGTGGGGCCTAGGGCGAGTTTTTTTGCGGGGCTCAGGAAAATGTCATCTATGGGGCCTAGGGACGATTGTCATCTGTGGGGCCTAGAGAAATGTCATCTGTGGGCCTAGAGAAATGTCATCTGTGGGCCTAGAGAAATTCATCTGTGGGGCCTAGAGAAATTCATCTGTGGGGCCTAGAGAAATGTCATCTGTGGGGCCTAGGGAAATGTCATCTGTGGGGCCTAGGGACGATTGTTATCTGTGGGGCCTAGAGAAATGTCATCTGTGGGCCTAGAGAAATTCATCTGTGGGGCCTAGAGAAATGTCATCTGTGGGGCCTAGAGAAATGTCATCTGTGGGGCCTAGGGACGATTGTCATCTGTGGGGCCTAGAGAAATGTCATCTGTGGGCCTAGAGAAATTCATCTGTGGGGCCTAGAGAAATGTCATCTGTGGGGCCTAGGGAAATGTCATCTGTGGGGCCTAGGGACGATTGTTATCTGTGGGGCCTAGAGAAATGTCATCTGTGGGCCTAGAGAAATGTCATCTGTGGGGCCTAGAGAAATGTCATCTGTGGGGCCTAGAGAAATGTCATCTGTGGGGCCTAGGGACGATTGTCATCTGTGGGGCCTAGAGAAATGTCATCTGTGGGCCTAGAGAAATTCATCTGTGGGGCCTAGAGAAATGTCATCTGTGGGGCCTAGGGAAATTTCATCTGTGGGGCCTAGGGAAATGTTATCTGTGGGGCCTAGGACGATTGTTATTTGTCGGGCTTGGAACTAACGTTTAGTTTAGTTACAGCTACGTATTTAAAAAAAAAATTATTTTCCACCTAGGGTCCCTCACAGGGGCCTTGGCCTGTCCGCCCAGTTGCCGCCCCTTAATGCCCCTACTTATAAATGCCAGTATTAAAGATGCCGCGGCGACACAGACTTGGAAGTTTCAAAGAAGTAATTACTTTTTGAATAAATTAAACATAAACAAACATTTCATGGGGAAAAAATCAGTTGCGTCCGTTGAATGGAAAATTACATTTTAAATATTTAGTTGTGAATCTTCAACTTCTCTTGTCAACTCCCACACACATGCTCTCTCTCTCTCTCTCTCTCTCTCTCTCTCTCTCTCTCTCTCTCTCTCTCCCTCTCTCTCTCTCTCTCTCTCTCTCTGTTACTTATTTCTCTCTCTGTCTCTCTCTCTATCTATCTATCTATCTATCTCCGCCATACATTTGATACATAAATATTGATGCGTCTATAATTTATATGATTACTCTATAATAAAAAAAATAACAATATTGTAACATAAATAAATAAGTTGCAAAGACAGGTTTATTTCTTGTTGGGGTGATTAAGCAAAAAAAAAAAAGTTCCCTTAGCCTAAGAGGGGCAGAGTGTAGAGTTTTTTGTTAGCTCGGAATATGAAGGGATAGTGTGTGGTTAGCACGGCACTCAGCCGCCTTTACTTCCCCGACTTATATAGGTCAGGTGCCCATCTAAAGCTGGGTGTGTGTTGACACGTAGTACTTGAACCAACTTTCACCTGGACCTGGAAAAATATCACCGAGGATCGAACCCAGGACACTCAGGTAGACACTCGAGTAACTGCACCGCCTACCGCCCCAAACTTTGACCTTAATTTTCGTAATTTTTTCGCTAACGAATATTTTGTGTGCCAGTGCGTGTACTCATACCATTGTACATATAAAGAGAAATATTAATATATATATATATATATATATATAAAGTTGTATAAGATAATTGTTGTATAAGATAATTGTTGTATAAGATAATTGTTGTATAAACGTAGTCTGGAGCAGACAATAGCTCATCACCTTGCTGGGTGTACAGTTTCATATCCTGATTTCAAGAACAATTAGGTAAATATATAAATAACGATAATATGTACATGACTATACAAGCACATCCCGGAGACTGGGAGTACAATGAACACGTCCGGCGTAATGGGAGATAAGACATCAACATAGGTACCGTCCCCTGATGCCCGGAATTAATTCAAAGGGCAAATAAAGTTTAAATAAAAATAAATACAGTATAATTTTTTTTTGTTACATAGAAATAATATAACTTTTATTTTAAAATAATATATAGTAATGTTTTTTTTTTTTAAATTTTGTTTGAAATGTTGCCAACTTAGTTCATTTTTAAAGTACAAAAAAATCTATATCTATTTTTTTTAAAGCTTAATGAATATAGATATCTAACATGCATACCCCTGTTATAAATTGTGTGAAATCGCACCTGTGAGTGTAGGTTTTTACTTTCAGTAAATCCACCTATTTGGTAAGTTTTAACTGACCAAAGTAATATGCAACATTGCTTAAAATTGTGAAAGTAAGTGAGAAAGGGGTTTGAAATGAGTGTCCACCTTCGCATACCAGTTACCACGGGACGCCAGTGCACTAGTCAGTTATTTAGGGCCATCCAAGTATATGTCAGGCCCCCCCCTCCCCCTTATCTCACATGCCTCTTATGGTAAGGGTGTTTGTGATCAGAGGGGCACCATCATCACGGGGCCCAAGAAACACGCTGACCGACAGACCCCTGTATTATGACTTCGCTTCCTGATCCATGTTTAGATTTTCCTGCTCGTCTGTCAATGAAATCGAGGCAGCTTCCGGCAAATTCTCCAGTTTGGTGCCGTGAAAACGAGACTCAGCGAGAATGTCATGAGGGCTTCTCCTGCTCTCGGCAGCGGGGCTCTTGTTCGGTTTGAACACGTCATCCTCCAGCGGCTCCGCGGACACGGAAGGGTCGGAGTCGGGGCTCCTCTCTGGGTCGCTGTGGGGTTTCTTCTTTCTCTCGTCCACTGGCCCCAGACGTAGCGCCGTGAGAAGTCCAGTGGTCGACGTCTGGCGATGGACGTACCCATGGCCTGGGAATGCTGAACAACGAATGAGAAAGAAAAAAAGGAAAATTAGACCATTTGTGATGTATTAATTTTACACAAGTTTGATTCGTTAAAGGACATTTTTTTTTAAATCTCAGTATCAGAAAAAGTATGGTAGTTTCGAACTTATCTCAGTATCAGAAAGGGTATGGTAGTTTCGAACTTATCTCAGTATCAGAAAGGGTATGGTAGTTTCGAACTAATCTTGAAGAGCATCAATTGCTCTATTTAATATTTGACAAATAATTTGTTTTTTTGAACAACCAAAATTAACTAGTTCAACCAAAATTGGCACATTCCGATTTTTCGCCTTTTAATTCTGTTTTTTTTTTCTTAAAAACTATTTATTTTTTTAATAAAATAATCACTAATAGTAAATCTTGGCTATCAAAACATTTCATATTAATGCATTCAAGGCTGTCCGTGACAAAACTAATAAGCACTAATTAGACCGTAACGTGAGAGAATTAAATGTTACGAGGGTGTTTCAGGGCGACATGATCTAACGGTATTTCAGCAGGTAAATTTTTGGCTTCAGTTTTGAAATAAACATTAACTGAATCCACTTTAAATATTCGGGGGGGGGGGGTGTCCTTCAATTTTTATTAATATTATTGCTAAAGAACTCAAATCATCACAAACCCAATTAGCAAAAAAAAAAGGCCTATTAAATCAAGTATAAATGAAACATTTCTTGGATTAAATGGAAAGCAATCCGAAAACCAAGATGTTAAATCGGCCAGAGAGAGAGAAAAAAAAGTAAATCTTAAATGAATTTTGTCAACCTTTTAATAAAAAACACAGACGAGGGGAGTTGATTTATAGACTGTATGCATTAATTGAGTACCATGTGGTTATTTCAATGTAGTCATTTATACTTGGTCATTTTCAAAAAGTTCATTCACCAAGCCAGTCTTGAGTTCATCCGTAACAATTTGTTTCTCTGCCTCTGGGCTGAGATGTGAAACGGATGAAAAAGTAATTTGCCGAGAGTCAGGCTCAACCATTAACTTCCATCCATTGGTGGAAGCTGGACGGTGTGTTGTTCACCTCGAAATTCTCCAACTACTGGCAGGACCAAGAGCACCTGGTAGTGAACCTTGCTAGGCTTGAGGTAATTTAAACACCATACCTGTACAGTAAATAATACCTGCGACATTGACTTATTTGAATAAAAAACTTATATACTTGCAGGTACCTGTAGACTCTTATGTAATTTCAGTAGATTTCAAACTTTAAGCGCTTGAAATAACATGTTTATGACAAGTGTAAGCGATGACTCTGTTTCATATGTTTAATGACATCTTCGAGTTAGTTCTTGTTGTTTTTATTGTGATTTTTTTATCAGATGCAAGCACGGGTCGAAAATCAAACTACGATATGCAGTTTAAACTTCGATGCGTATTTTAATAACAGGAATCACATTATTCTCGAAACTATATTGCAGTGATTTTGCGATTGTGTGAGGAGATACATTGAAATCTGCAAGTCTCGACAAGTAATTATTACATTTCAGCATTAAATCAGCCCAAGAATAACATTTTGAGAATCTCTAAAGTTAGTGAAAAGGAATGAATATATTGAACATTTTGGAAATTTATACTTTATGCATAAATCAAAGACCACATTGTTATTTCACTAAAGACAATATATATACTGGCAGTACATCAATTCACCTCATTGTGATTATAACAAATAAAATCACACAATATGTTCGGCTTCTGCAGACTATTAGTCATATGGCACATTTAAATATCTTGGCCATATGACTAACTTTGTCGGGAGACATCTAGCAAGGCGGTGGTCGATGAGGACATCCGAGACCAGTATTAGTCACAGCTGGCGGTGGTGACAGATGTGGTCGAGACACAACGCCCATCTTACTCGGTCCGCATGGCAGGAGATCCACTTGCCTTGCCATCCCTGCTCTGTAGGCATTAACTCCAGCAACAAAACAAATGCGTACCGGCGCATAAACAAAAACTTGCTAAGGGAAAAGTTTTTAATAGATTTGACGGCACGGAAGAACAAAAAGGTTTTAAGACTTGCCAGACCAGCAGGGGGTGCGAGCTGCTGATCGGTCCCTATAGCAAGGCAAAGATTTTTATCCAGCTACTTGGACAGAGGGCAGGCTGCGAAGATATACCGTTCCCCATCGACAGCTGTGAAATCTACGGTCACAGATTGACCACGGTACCACAAACGTTGACAAAGGTCTTCCTCTCCCAGGCTGGGGGAAACCCAATGATCTTCTGCCAGACCAGGATGGCCACAGGGCTAAGATCAGATGTAATGCATATATTTCATTTTGATCTTAGCTACCAGGCTGTGAGCATTATCGTCTGACAAAAACTTTTTTTTTAGGGAAAAATTTAAGTGCAATAACTAAATGGTTTTCATTCTTTTGCATAAAGGCTATAATGTGTAAATCCACTGTTTCTACATTCAGAAGTAGCTTACCACATTTCCAGAAACTGTGCCAATAATAGCCTCGAGTCTGCCGTCAATGCCTTGGGCAAAACAATCCTTCAATAACCCCACCCAATAATCATTCCATTTCTCTCTAAATTTAAATCAGATCAATGTCTCGTACATTAAATTTTTTTTTTCAAATCATACCTGTTTAAGGTTGTAGGGTAAACCTGCTGCCTTACAGAAACGGTATATGAGTACCCTCTCAAATGGCCAGAGGAGCGGGGTATTCCCCTACCAAGCTGCTAGGAAAGGCGTGGTGTTCTTGGTTCAGCCTTGAGAATGTTGCATGGGGAGCAAGCAAACTCTACCAGCTGCAGTTATTGTTGTGGCTGTGTATAGACATGCACTATTATCTTGACATACCGCCTCGTTCATTACCCAAATGCATTGAAAAACGATCTTCAGCGTGGAATCATATGAGACTTAGTTTCAGGAAAGTTAAGTCTTTCTTGGATGACTCCACGGATTTACTTATTTGAATACCATTTATATTATACATTAAACTTCAGTGTACTAACATTGTGGTCTTCAATTTATGCATAGAATAATATATTTACTCCTTTCTGTCAACTGATATAGGTGGTGACGTAGGTCCCCCTTTTTTTAGTGATGTTTCTGCTTTTGGTGTACAACGAGGCGTCTCCGAAAGAATGTTTCTGTCCGAGTGCGCGTGTATCTAAGAGCGCGACTGTACACCCCCCCACCCACTTATACAACTACCAGATATAAAACGACGTCACTACCATAAACGTGAGGTATTCAATCTATGCCTACATTCTTTGCCGGCCATCTGTTCACTTTAATTCACCCCCCCCCCTCGTTTACTTTTTTTCAATTAGTTTTGTAGACATGCGTTGAAAGAAAGGTTACCTCCATCTTGTCTGTTGAAGCCCGCTTTGATTTCTTTCACCCTTAGAAATAGTTCATTCAAAATAAACTTTTAAGTGGGGCGTAAACCAGGGGGGCCCAGTTATATTTCCACACTGCCCTGCATACCAAAAGAGCCTGATTAGAGCAGATGCATGGGAAATAGAAGCCTAGGTCGGTTGGTCCAATTTGTCCACTAGGTCATTTTGTCCACTAGTGTACACTGATGATTCAGTTTTAAAGCTAATCAAAGTAAACTTTTGTACACAAGAGCTATTTGTTTTCAACAGTTTAGCTGAGTATGCTGGGCCGATGTAAGGTTACTATGACAAACCGTATAACTGTAAAATGTATTGTCTTTCCCCATCACACATTACTTCTAATATCCATGTTTAACCTAAATTTTACCCAAAACTTGCTCTAAGTTCGTGGTGAAAAATCAAGAAAGGCCTTATAATCTGATAAACGACGGCCGATATTTTAGGGCCTGTCACTCGGGGCCCCTCTAATAACTTGATAATATTACCATTAAAGTGCTCTTTTCTGTTTTTGCAGGTTAAAAGAACGATAAATCATTATAATCATTTGACATCATTGAAAAAAACATGACTATTTCCCCTGACTTAAATGAAATTCCGTAAAAGCCGTTATTGTGATGAACACACAGACTTTTTCAGCTAACTATGGCAGTACTAACGGGTTATACTTTCACAATAAAGATACTAGTTGGATCAGGATTTAGGATGACAAGCTCTCTGTTATCGTCTCACGTGTTCTGCATTCCATGAGGAAGCCTAAAATTGTGAATTTATCATGGAGTGTGAATTCAAAGTAATTGGAAACATTTACTTGTATGTTGAATAAAATACAATTTAATGTTGTGTAAGAATTTAATTTATCTTCTCTTTGTTCTGATGTAAAAAACTGGACTTTTTAAAGGGGCGATTAATCATTGTAGTTTTGTCTTGTTTTTTTTTTATTCTCTAACTTGGAACATCTGTTTTAATAAGTTATTTTTTAAAATGGCAATTTATTCCTTAAAAAATGAAAATGTGGTATTTGATAATTGTTTTAATATTTTATTGTTCTATTCTTTCGTCTTGTCTGGGCCTATCTACAGTACATACTAATTGATATTTTTGTAGTTTAATTAAATAGTGGCTATAGTTCAGTTCAGTTTTGGTTAAAAAACAGTATCACAAATCTACAATCAAGGACATTTTTGTTTTGTTTCAACCTGATCTTGGAGTCAAATATTCCGATTTTACAGTTACATGGATCATAATGAGCTAGATTTGCCAAATAAATAAATTGCAATCAGATATATGTAAATCAAACTATGGGAAGAACCTCACAACAATGTACTATAAATGAGGATAAAAGATAGGAAATTTGAATATTAACATAAGATAATCCCAGTAATGGAGAAAAGACTGCAAAGCTTATTTCAATAAATAACATAAAAATTTCACAAACTGTAACAGGATTTGCTTAACATTGATTTGTGAAATTGAAATAAAAAAAAAAAAAAACGTTTTACAGCATGCAGTGCAACAATTTCAGTTTCATGAGTATGTGTGTACATACACAAAAAGAAAAAAAAAATACAACTTTACATCTTGCTGTTGTCTACATGCTTTCAAATTATTATCGTTTTGCTTTTATTTAAACTCCACTTATTATGAGAATAAAAAGTATTTTAAATTTCAGGCGAATTGATTCAATATACAAAGACTCAAAAACCAGAGCCATTTATTGGAGTTTCTCAGGGCCTCAGCAGAGATGGGAAAAAAGATCCCTCTGACCATCACTTAATAGAAATCAACACTTGAAGGGGCCCTTTTGGTAGGGTGGGCCCTAGGCTGTCACCTTGTTTGTCTACCTGTAAGAATGTCTCTGCTCGGACAATTTATTCTCAGTGCCGTCCTGATTTTAAACCAATTATGGTCATTTAATTATATTTTCTCGATTCAAATATTTTATTTTATGTAAATTTGTTTTATTAAAGTTACATTATTTTACATTGTTTTTTTTTTCATTCAATAATTTTTTTGTGTGCTTTTTTAAACAAAAATAAGTATTTTTTTTTTAAATCATACTAACTGAAAAAGTGTTATTAGTTGTTTTAATAAAAAATATTGAAATTTAAAAAAAATTTAACCAATATACTTTGCTGTGTCAAACAGATAAACATTAAGTGGATTAACAGCATCACAACAAGTGAGCACCTACATCAACGTGAAGTGAAGCAAGATGACAATTAGTGAACAAAGTTAAAACAAACAACCAAAAACAAAGAGGTACCAGAAAACAACAAACTTCCTCTTCAGATCTTCTTGTGTTTTTTTTTTTGGTTGTTATAAAATGCGAAGTTAAAACAAACATTCTAATATTTTAATCATTTGATATGTTGTATTTATAACAGAGAAATAATGACCTGGATGTCTTAATTTCCGTGTCCATTGGAAACAACAAAAAGAAAGAAAAGAAACATGAAAACAATTATAGAACAGCAATGTGTTGTTATGGACTTGTAGAAATAATACCGCACTGACATATATAGAAAACAATATTTACAAGAAAAATACAGAAGAAATAATAAAAAAAAGTGCACAAAAGCAGTGTTACTCCTTTCATCAGTTTTAATAATGAAATAACAAGGTATGATAGCCAAAAGAAAAAACAAACAAAATTGAAAAACGCTTACAAAATGCTTTAAATATTTATAATATGTATATAATTATGTATATATTTATATATAATATCCAAAATGTATTTCTGTTAAAGAGAGCCTATAAATAGTCGTATGTATATGATGG
Organism: Bulinus truncatus; assembly: GCA_021962125.1. Classification (NCBI taxonomy): domain Eukaryota; kingdom Metazoa; phylum Mollusca; class Gastropoda; family Planorbidae; genus Bulinus; species Bulinus truncatus. The sequence goes on along the minus strand of JAGDYQ010000292.1, from coordinate 605,263 downwards.
ACATAAATCACCTGATACAAATCACGCACTGGTCAAAGCCACAAAATGAAAACAAAAAAATGTTTTATTTACAACTTAAAACAACAACTATATCTTTTACTTATTTAATTTAAACCCCGATTAAAGAAAAGCATAAAAAAAAATATATAGTAAAATTGATACCCTAAAAAAAATGGTCTTATGTAAGAAAAAAACTAAATAAATGTTCAGAATGTTCTATTGTTGCACTTTCTCTGCCTTTCACATGCAATAATCTATTCACTAAACAAATGAACGGTTTTATTAAGGTGTGTGTGTTTGAAACTGACTCATGATAATTGACTTCTCTTTAATGAAACAATTTAAGGGAGAACTTTAGATTCCAAACACAGATAATTATATGCCTATCTCCCACCTGCACAGATTTTAAGGCATTTATCCACGAATCAAGCAAACAACATATAAATTAAGATCTAAGGTACACTGTTTTAAAAAATTATCACAATGAATATGTTGAACTAAACACCATTCATTGATCTAAACACCATTCATTTTTCTCAAGCATAAAAAAAAAACATATACAGCCTGAATTTTAATACGACAGTTGTTCTTTATTTCCACTAAAACCTGGCTTGGTATTCGTATCTGTTTTTTTTTTTTTTCGTTAAGATTGTTTTGAGTTTTAAAATTCTCTGCCATGTAATTTCAGGACGGTAAAACTAATTCCTAAGTACTACTAGCCAAGCGGCCACATAAAAAAAAATTTTTTGGGATACTATAAAGGTCCTGAGAAGAAAAAAATCACATTCCGAGAGAAATAAAATCATTTGTTCGTTGGGCTGTTATCTATATGTAATAATGATTTGAAAATTATATTGAAATATGGAGATGACCACTGCAGCAGTTAGCAGCAAACATTATGAAAATTAGTTTGCGTTGAAAAAATTTATCATAGATTATTGCTAAATATTTTTACAATAATTTCAGAAACTAATTTTAAGCATTTCAGTCGGTTAGTTCTTATTTTCTATTAAACAAATGAAATATTTAATAAACTGTTATGTTAAGATTTTCTTTTAGACTGTTCTTTGATAAACCTGATTCTTACAATGAAAATAAAGATGCATAAAAATGTATTTATTTCTAAAAAAAAGCAATTAAAGAAAATAATTTCCTGAACCTGAATGGAGTTTTTTTTTGTAAAGATAATTTTAGAATTTTAAAAAATCATTAAATTATATGAATTTATTTTAAAACAATAGGGTATTTCCATTAAATTATATGATTTTATTTTAAAACAATAGGGCATTTCCAAAAGCAACTGCTGGCTTGTTTCAAAGTTTTCGTATTGGCGCTTTAATTAAACTTTGCTGAAACCCTCAACAGGAAAAAAATGTAATCGGAAGACTAAACCTACATTAAAAATTATGCAACATAAAAAAAAAATGGCTGTCATTTTAAAATTGACAACAAAATATCACAGCATTTTTTCAAACCAGCACATTTTTTCCTTTGACTTGAATGTTGAGATACAAACAAGAATCATCTTGATTTTTATAACATTCAATAGGTTTAAAAGAAAAACAATAAAAATATAACAATTTGAAACATTCTCTTACATTGAAAAAATAAATAAATAATGCTACATTTTTTTTAAGTATTCACAAACCAGTATTACATTTAGAATGATTGGAGACATTTAGGTAAACTGTTGATAACTTCAAAGCCATAAAAAATTAAGTACAATTTTTACGGCTTTCCATTTTGAATGCCTCATTGTATATCTCAAGCATTCACATGTCATCTAGTTAATGTTCGGAAATTTTGATGACCAAATTATGTTCATAAGAATGGTACTATTTAGCTTCTTAAAATCACCATTTGCTATATATAAATCTAATTCCATTTTGCTATAATATAGCTTCTTCACATCGCATATAACTGGTTTATTCTAGTTTAAAAATTTCATTAGATTCCTTGACAATTTCAATCAATTTTTAAATAAAGTTGAGCAATAATAAATGTGTAAAGTCTTAGAAATGGCAGAAGTTATCAGTTTCTATGATATTCTTTTTAATTTATGCAGAATTTTAAATACTATGACAACACATTAACTATAACGGATACAGTGTATTTATCTCCAATACTGATTCATGAAACTAGATGAAGTATTGTAATTTATTTTCCCCATTCACAATGGGTTGAAGTTTCAAAACAAAGTTTCTCCTTTTACTACCTTTAAACTGAATAAAAATCAACCCCTTATTTCAAATTCTCTGTAACGTTTGAGCTCAACATGAATAGCATCAATCATAATTGAAAATATTTTGAAAAAATAGTAAAATATAAAGTTTAAACAGAGGAGGATTCAATGGCGGGTGCACGGGCAGGTGCCCTGAGGCTCCGGCTTGTAAGGTGCCCCCCACGCAAAGCCCATGTGATACTATTTTTCATATCTTTTTTTTTTTTTTTAGAAAGGCCTGACCCTTTATTCTGATTCAGGGATTCAAAAGCCATCAGTCTATCTATGAGTTATAAATATGACAATTATTTTTTTTAGTTCCTCATAACCTGACATAATGGTAATCATGAGCTTTGAACGCAGACAAATTTTTTTTTAGGTCAATTGAAAAATAAATAAACAACACATGATACTAAATGTTTGCATATAAATAAATATATGCAGTTTATCTACCACAATGTATAAATAGATTTTAAAAAAATGCAGATCTGATAAGCTTCAATTAGACAACAGTAACATATTTTCAAAAACTAGTTCTGTAAATTATTTTTTTTTTCCAAATTTGAGTGAAGAGATATATTAACTTATCAACTTTGGAGATCATTCAGAAAGCTAATGTTGAAAGTTAAAAAAAAAAAAATGTAGATCTTAAGGTTTAAGTCTTAGATCGTCATCAGCTCTGCAGCTGCATGTTTAAAAAAGGTTCAACATTTTTGTTTTTCAGGAGATACACAATGAAATTTATAAATAGCACAATTATTCATGCAGCACTAAATCGCAGTGGGGGGGGGGGGCGAATACAGGTTTATAATGAAGGGAAAATTAAGTTCATATTTAAAGTGCGCACACAAGGATTTCATATTTTTCACAAAATCTATGCACTGACATCTATAAAAAGAAAGTTATGTAAGAAAAAAATCTGCGATTTTTAAAAACAGAATATAATGAAAGATATTTATTGAGATATCATTCGCACCAGCAAAATTTAACTCAATTAGTGCCTTCAGAAAAAAAAAAAAGTAAAAAAGCAAAAGGAAAAGATACAAAACAAAAAAAAGTTTACAAAAGTATTAATGAAGTGATAAACAACAACTAAAAAAATGCTCACGTTAAAGTAGATGAAAAAAAACATTTAAAAAGTTAAAATAAAAAACAAAACAAAAACCTATACATAATAAAATAAACCCACAACAAAACTGAATAAAAAAAATTAAAAGATGTATATACTAACAAAAATAAAATAAACTGAGCTAACATCTATAAATAAAAATAAAAATTGAAAACAAAGTGCAGTGCATTAAATTCATTTCCCTGGGTTTGTATTTACTGATCAAACAAATATATACAGAACTTGCCCTCTTCCACAAAATTTTCCTTTCAAGTCAACAATTAAAATAAAAACACTCAATAAAACAGAATAAGAGAGAGAGAGAGAGAGAGAGAGACGAAAAAAAAAAGTAAGATTATATTACAATGTAAATTTCAACAGTGGTAAAAAAATAAAAGGCCACATAAATATTTATAGGAAAAAAATATGAAACAGCTGACACAAAGATACAAATGATTTATGTCAGGTTTTCCATTTCATGACAATGTGGACACAAGAGGAGAAATAAAAGATTTTTTTTTTTGTTAAGCAGATCAAACACTGCGACATCTACAAGTGTGAGAAAGGATTTCATGAGAATGCATAGAAAAAATAAAAACCATTACAATTAGAATGATTGGCAAAATAAACATTAATTTGTTGGCAGGGTACAATTGATACGTACATGATATTTACATCTTTTACAATTTTTATCACCTTGATAAGTTACAGACATTATTTTAAAAAAAAAATGATCTAAAATTTAAAAACATTAAGTTTTTTAATTAATATTAAGAAAACAAAAAATATCAAAGGACATTGTTTGTAGCTTCATAAAAATGAAATAAATATAAATTGTATCAATATTGATAAACAGAGATTGAATGTTGTCTGTATTTTAATTTGACTGAGTATTATAGCAGTTTACATAGGCCAGTGAATACTTTGCTTTTGCTTATCTATAACTTAGATAAAAAAAAATTGATGACTAGGTGAACAAAAAATAAAATAAAATGGATGGACAGATGGTAGAAATCACAGAAATGTAAAAGAAAAAAAAAAAACAACCATTTATTTATTCATTGAGAGATAAAAGTGGTTACAACAGGTGTACAGAGTTGACCCCTAACAATTAAGGTGCTGACCTCTTGAGTCAAATGTCTACTCCTTACCTTTGGCCTCCACTGAGGTATTTCGAGAAGTTGCATCCTTAGGTATGTGTCTCCCGTGGCCCTGACCTACGCTATGGGAGGATGGTTTCAGGGGAGTGAACACCGGCTTGGGAGAGAGTTTAGGCTTTGATGTCACTGAGGAGGTGGAAGAGAATGATGATGACGAGGATGATAATGCAGATGAGGTGGTTTCAGTCATGGCGGCTGCTGCTGGAGCTGTGGTGTTGGACGTTTCAACAGAATCATCTCCTCTGTTTTGGTTTTCATCACTAGAGGCACATTGCTTGGCTTTCTCTCTTTCTTCTGCATCTAAGGTAGATTCAAAAAGCAAAACAGAATGTATATCACTAATTAATAATAATAAAAAAAAATATAGCTTTCAATACTTAATCGTATTAGGAATATATCTTTAGTCTATAACTCACAAGTTTTACAATTGTGTAGTTTCGCTAGACTGTCAAAATGCATTTGAAAAACAATATTATAATTTTGCGTGATTGATAAATATTTAGCAAATCTACATTATCAAAAGAAAATCACCTACCTATATAAAAATGTTATGATGATATTATTTATTTGATATTGATAAGTATACACATTATACATGTAAGTGTTTATTTGTTTTACATAGAAAAAATATTTAATACTGATAATTTGTTATTCAAGTGATATTTTATTACTCAAGTAATAAATTTTTTTTATTTCACGTTTATTAAAAGAGTAATTTCAATCACAATTTTTTTCATTAATTTATAATGCATTTTGAAGTATAAAGGAATTATTCTTTTATAATTGTAAATTTTTTTAAAAAGATGTGTACGTTCTCAAGTTAACTTCCAAATAAGACAATTCAGAGAAACGAACGCATTCTACTATATGTTACCGAATAGGTCTAATGAGCTTCAATTTTCCTTAAATTTCAAGAATGTTTTTGAAAACCGTAGACGTGGCCAAAAATACAAATATATTTTTTTAAGAAAGCAACAGAGTAAAATAATATAATTAACTTTTTATACATGAAAAATAATCTCTGTATTATAGTGCCTACTAAAAGGTACAACTATGTAACATCTGCCTACTAAAAGGTACAACTATGTAACATCTGCCTATTAGAAGGTACAACTATGTATCTCATGAATCATGAATCTGTTGATGTTATTGAAAAAAAAAAGATAGTAAGGGGAACTTATTACATTGTCTTAAGGAAATAGGGGTACCTTTTACTGCTCGCAGCTTCCAAAGGCTCTTGTTCTGTGATAGACACTCTACCCATGGCCGCTTAAGTTCAAAACGTCCGTCTGTCGTAAAAAGAGAACATTGCACACATTGATAATAATCAATGAAGGTATCAATTATCAATCAAGTCAACTAGCATTAAAGCATTTCATTTCTAAGATTAGCTGAAAAATTTTAAGAAAAATTTATTTCTAAACTGTTATCAGGATACATGTATTATAAATAATTAAATCTCATAAAATACACCATTGTGCTTAATTTAACGAAATAATAAAATGTAAATCATCATAAAGTTTTAGTTTCAAAGTAGATACTGTTAAATGAAATACCATTATTTAAATAAAGATGAAATCAAGACTATGAGTTGTATTGTCTGCTTATAAGATGGTTAATTCATTTTATAAAATGTATGAGCCATGCATAACATTTCTAATATATTTTTTAATAATAGGATCTCATGAATCAATACAGTTTTTTTTCTATTCACTGCTTATATTTTACAAGTTACTAGCTTAGCTTTGCAGAAATCGAATATTAACGAACAGAGAGAAATGTTAGTTTTAAAAAATGTCATTCTGTTCTAATTAATGACAAAAATTTGTAACAGTAATATATATATATGTGTATGTGTGTATTTGGAAGTGAATCAGATGAGTACATGTATTTAAAAAGAAAGGACGACAATATTATCTTAAGCAAAATGACTCACAGGGAGAAGCCGGGGATTTTGGCGTGTTGGGTCTACTACATAAACTGGTGGTACTGGTGGACTTGTCTCTCTTCTCCTTACTCTCGAAGACCTCCTCTGAGATGGCCTCATCAATATTCCTGATGCTCAGACCAGCGCTTGAGCCCTGCTGATGTAACGGGGACATAACTTTCTCCAGCATGTCTCCCATCACTTGGAAGCTCGGTTCGACAATAAAATCAATAAAACCTGGCAAATCGGGAAGATAAAATAAAATTGATTTATTTAAAATTTTTCATGCATGTCTTCAGCGTTGCGACTTTTTAAGGGAAAAAAAACCCTACAACCCTTATAAATTTTTAATTCTGTCATTTTATATAAAGCCCTCGAAAGTTGAGGACAAAAATTGTACAATTCTTTATTTTTTTTTCAACTGCTAAAATGGTTTGAGAGATTTTTTTACCTATTTGGCTTTCAGCGACCAAAGTGTTTTTTCTATCACAGAGTGGGGAAAAGGGAAGGCCAAGCTCTTGTTCTCTGTCTCCCTGAAAAGTCGAAAACCAAAAATTAATTATCTGGTCAGCCGAATGATATGCACAACATAAAACTGAGTCCAGAACTCACTAAAAATAAAAAACCTACAGCAGTTGGCTAAAAAAATTTTCAAGTTTTTACTATTCTTTTTTTCCCCATTAAACATTACTACTGATACAACTTTTTTGTAATGATTTTCCCAAACGAAAAGTGTTAACATTTAATAGCTAGCAAGGTATCTGTAAAGTCCCGGTAAGAATGTGATGTTTATCTCTTAGATCCTATAAACCACTAAAAGATGGTTTCCGTATCGCCCTTCTTTCATCCCCCACCATATCCGATAGTTCCATGGCCATGGAGGTGGAACTTTCATCATGAAATGAACCGGAAAAATTCCCAAGGTTCTCAGAGATTGAGCCGGTGACCCTCAGATCAACAGTTGACCACTTTACCTATGAACACCTGCCCTCTAAGCAAGATGTCATGGCCAGTCATTAATCAATCCTTACTCAAACTCACTGACCAGGCTCACTGTGTAGATGTTGGTAATTAGTAATGAAACTAAAAATGTTTAAAATTTTTTTTTTTTTTTTAGATTGGCTGTAAGGTCCTTGAATGGGTGAGATCCCATAACCTACTAATGGGGTGGTATTTTGGAGCGCCCTTCTTTCATCCCCACCATAAAAGAACTAAAGCCAGTTTACTGTTGTAAATTACACACAAGTTGAGCTTTTTTTTTTTTATTCATCTAGACTTTGCTAATGATAGATTTGGTTCTGAAAAAAAAACAGACAATGGTTAGCAATCCTTGCATGGGTTTATGAGGGGCTATTTCATTGATGTCAAATGGTGAAATAAAATTTCATAAGATCTATTTAACATTAATTTATTTCTGGTGCAGGGATGGACGGGCATGTGGTGTAGAGCGCTTAACTGTCAACCTGGTGGCCTTGGGTTCAAACCTCTGTTTTTTTTTTTTCAAGTCCTGGTTATAGCTCTGAAAATCCACCCAGCTTTTAATTGGGTACCTGACATATGTTCGAGGAAGTAAAGGTGGCTGGGCAGTGTGCTAACCAGAAGAATTCTACACTTCATCTGACTCAATGATCCGTTCCGGAAATTTTACTTTTATTTTACTAATTTTTCATGGTACCCTTTTTAAAAAGATGTGATAACTATATGAGCTATTAAAAGAATATCAGGCACTATTGGTTTAAAAAGGTAAACATTAGCTTTAAAAAATGCTTTGTTTATAAAACATTTTCCTTATCAACATGACCAATTGTAAAATAAGGATTGTAATTTTGTAAGTTTAATATTGACGGCTTGAAACAAAAGTCATGTGAAGATGTTTAAATAGTAGCAGAACTCTTTACAGCTTTACCACAGCCAGAGTTCACAAAATTGAGTTAGTTTTTCAATCACCTGTCTAAAAAATTCCTCTAACAAGAATCCAGTCCATTTTTCATGCAGCTCCCAGTCCTTGGCGGGGTGACTGATGTCAGCGCAGTGTAACACCAGAGATAAAACTTTGGACTTTTCAATACTGCAGTAAATAAAATATAAAAAGATGAATTGCGCAAATAATTCGCCGTCAGGGATGAGAATAAATAAAATGTAACAACAGGATCAACAATTTATTTACTCGACACTGCCTTTTTTTTTTTTTAAAAGAGAAAAAATGAATGTCTGCTTAAAATAAATTTTTGAAATTAAATAAAAAAAAATAAAATGAAAAAACAGAAGAGATTTTAAAATGTCTATTTAGAATGGACTTACTTTTCAGGCATGCCAAGTAAACTTTTCATGTTCTTAATTTGTTGAAAGTGGAAAGACATATCAGTGGCCAAGACCATATCTATAACAAGTGACCGGAACTCTCTGTAATCAGATACTAAAAATGAATTTTGTTCCTTTTATTTTTTGAACATGCAAGTGGATTAAAAAAAATTAAAATAAAATGCATTTCCAATGCACTGTTCCTTCACTAGGCTTTTTGTAAAATAAACCAATACATTTATCAATCCAAAGAGTAAAAGACAGATTGTTAACTTTAGCACTCAAAGGTATCACAGTTTAAAGAAGTTTACAAATTTTATGATGACATAACAAAATGAGCCTGACCTATATTCCTCTTTACTTAGATTGCATAAAATATTGTGTTCTTCCTCTCTCACCAACTTAAATGCCGCACTTATGTGGTGATTTTCTAACACTGCACGGTCGTTGTACAACAGAGCAACATCAGAGCTGCGTAAATCAAGAGAGGATTTTGTTTTAAAATGAACAATAAGCTTAAGTAACACATGATAATATAGTGAATAATTACAAAATCTGCGTAATAAGCATTTCCAATGTAATCCGTTACTGGAAGTCATTCTAATTTAAAATCTTATAAGATTAAAATGATTTATAGAGTAAGTAAAAAAGTTATTTAAAAGTGAATGCATCCCTTACTCATAAACCTGATTTTTATATTAAATTGTTTGGAGTAATTAAACTGGTTTTAAATGGACAAACAGAATAAATTTTATTAGATTTTAAAAAATGGATAATAGGCTAAAAGAATTATCACTAACAAATTCCAAAAATCAAACAAGATCTTTCATCTACAAGGAGAAACATGCTGGACTTGGCTAAAAACTTTAATTCCCATTGCAAGTTGTTAAAAGAGTTTTAGACCATTTGGGCTTAGAGGGATGACAGAGACTGTATAAAAATTTTAATAAAAACTGCTAGAGAAGAGAAAATGTAATAATAAATGTCCATAACGGTCTATCTAAAATGCTCGAAAATGAGCCGACCATTATTAATAAATTATTTTATAATTACTGTCAGTGCTTTTTTTGTAAAAAAAATAGGTGCCGGTACTCAGTGATGGATTGCCTTAATTTTCACTACCAGTTTATATTTTAATTCTTATTGCATGCAATTTTAAAATAATTCAATTTTAAAAAATTAATAATATAATAAATGAATAATAAACGTTAGAATACAAGATCAATAATATTTTTCCCCCACATTGAAAAAGGTGCCGGTACGCCATACCAGTGCGTACATTAGACCAACTCACTCGCAGCAACACATTTTTTTGTTCATGAGAAAAAAGACTTACGAAGTGTTGATGTGAAAGTTGTTAGTTGTCCCTGTATGCTCGTAGTCATGGATGAGAGCAGCTACCAAGGTTGCAAATACTTCTAAGTCAGTCAGCAGTTGCTGAAGACAATAGAGCAAAAAAAAAAATCAGGACAAAAAAATAACAAGATCCACAGAGATACATGTCATCCCCAATAAATAAGAAACTTTAACATCTGACATCCAAATTATAATTCAGTTATTATGTTGGTATGAAATGTCACACAGCTTTTATTGCAAACAAAATTATGGATAATTTTTCTGCACTAATTATCAATTTTTGGTGATGAGCAACACTATTGTTTTTAGTGCTCAAAATGGACAATTTTTCTTGTAGTGCTTTACCCACTTCTTGTGTTCAGCCAGCAATTAAACATGTAAGTTTTTTTCTTTGATTGAGCAAACTTAAAATTTTTTTTTTTTAAAAAACCTTTCCAAAAATGACAAAATATTAGATTCACTTGAAAATAAATGGTTAATTAGTTTTTATTATATGCTCAGTTCAGTTATAAAAATTTCTCAGGTCATGTTTCCTGTGGTGCTTCAATGGCCATCACATTATCGGCATTGGTGGGGGGATGAAGGAAGGGCACAACAAAAAAAAAAAAACATTCCGTAGTGGTCTACAGGTTCTAAGAGATAAACATCTCATCCTTACAGGGACTTCATAGAAGTTTCCCCCCAGGCTTGATGTACAGAGAATAGAGTGTGTGCTGAACTTAAGTTATCTCCCTTTTACTTAAGGATCCTACAAAATATTCAGTGTCTAAAGGCACTTGACTATACAAACAAATCAATAGCTGACTAATATAAAAATTTTGTGGCTTCTGGTGAAGCGTAGAGTAATCAGGAGGAGAAAAAAAAACCTTTATAAAAGCTATACATTTTTTATAGCTAAAAAAAAACTCTTTTATAAGTTTTTATTACAAAAACAACAACTATATAACAAAAACAACTTTTAAATAATTAAAATGAAACAGTATCATCATTTCAGCATTCTTCTTCTGTTTTTTAATTTAAAACATGGCTAAAAGTATAATCCCAACAATCTCAATCACAGTTTTACTATATAAATAAGAAGCTAATCCAAACTCTTGCTAGTCCATGTTCAAAAGGAAAAAAAAACAAACTTACTGCTAACCGACTCTGTGACAAGACGTAATGCACTGTTTGGGCGATGTCAGCACCATGCATCAGATTGTGGTAAGGATTTTTATATTTACTGTAACCATTTTCCAGGGCAAAAAGGAAGCTCTCTAACATCTGAAAATTTTAAAAAGAAAGAAACGTGTCATTATTTTATGATTATATCAAGTTGGCAATGGCTTTACAATAGTTTATGTTCCTGCAAAGGCTTTGCAGGGTATAGCTAGTCCTAAGGCTAAATATTACATAACTTTTCCTTACCATCATTTTTGCGTCACACTTTAAAAAATTCAGAGAAGCCTACATATTTCAAATTTACTAAATAATAATAAGATTAAGAAATGAAAATAGAGGGGATGGGGAAGCATTTATATCCGAGAATCGAACCTAATACTGACGGCGACGAATTAACGAGTGTTAGCTTTCTGGGAGGGGGGGGTACGATAGATACTAATTTAGCGCATAATTTTTTGTTTTATTCGTCCGACTTTATTAGGCTTGGGCAGACCCAAAAAAAAGCACATCTTTACTCTTAGACATATATCCTGACAACTAAAATATATAATTCAAAGCCGTATTTATTTTAAAAAAATATTATAAAAATATCTCCGATTATTAACAGCAAATGACTTTATTTATTAGGCTTGGACAGACCCGAAAAAAATTAAAGCCAAATATAAAAATATCTCCGATTATTAACAGCAAATGACATCATCAAAGTCTGCAGTAAATGAGAGTTCTCATTCATTCTGTTTACTGACATCATCAAAGTTTGTTGGTCGTGTCTCGGAAAAAAAAGTACGTAACACGCCCGGTCGTATTCGAAGCCACTGCGTTTTAAAAAGGATTGAACAGAGACTGTTTATATGCAGGACTCAATAGCAATTTTTCTCCTATAACACAATGGATGCAGTAGTCAAGGAGATGATGCACAAAATATAAGTGCTCTACTGAATTGGAAATCTGACTTACCTGTGTATTAATCTTAAACTTTGTAATGAGGTCATACTTCTGCAGCAGCTCATAACCTACGAACTTGAGGCTGTGTCCGTCTGCAGCTTCGTTAACAGTAAAAACGTTGAACGACCAGTCATCTAGGTTCTGTGTTAGGTGTGAGAGGTAATTAAAAAAAGAGATGTCAGTATATTTTTGTTATGGCACATTTAGAAAATAAATATCAATGCTTACGGACACTTCCTATTTAAAACAAAAATAAAATATATTTTTTTTTACATTAAATAATCAAGAAAAAAAGGAATTGTGGGCCTAAAGCTGCAATCGCTATGCTCTTTTTATTAGACCCACACAGTTAGAAATTACAGTTTCAGCCCAGCATCTTTAACAAAAAAAGAGGATAAAACTATAATTGTCCGAGATGAGTCGTATTTTGTGCACTAAGTAATGCACTAACAGACTCATACTCACTGAATATAAATTATGCAGAATGCGTATTGTCAATTTAAAATGACATTCATAAAAGTCTCCGTATTTTTTTTTTTACAGTGCCACTGTGTATCAATATTTATATGCCACGCTATTAAAAAGGAAAATAGCACAATTGGCAGCATTTTTTTAAAAGTCTTTGTTACAATACTTTTTAAATAGTGATGCGCTTTCTGTCTGTGCTCTTGCCTACATAAAATTTCCCAAGATAGTTGGAATGCCCCTAGTAAAAATTCAGTCTATTCCACTTATTGTTTTTCTGCTCATCATCACAAGGGCTACTGTATTTTTAAAATTCGAAAACCTTTCTCCTATATATGCAGCAATATGCAGACCAAGACTCGGATATGGACATCAGAGACTTTCTTATGAATATGAAAACTAAATGACTACAGAGGGCCTCAACCATATTGGGCCTTTTCTTTGACCAGCTAGCCACGAGGAATGTCAGCCCCAAATTTTCAAAGAGCCAAATATTTGCGGGTGACAGCTGAAACAGTGAATTTGGCAAGAGGCCCCAAGTTAACTTTACCTATGACCATCAGATATAGTAGTGTTTTCGTAGTGTTATATAGTAGTGTTATATAGTAGTGTTATATCGTAGTGTTTTCGTAGTGTTCCCAGATGAAGTTTATCTTAGGGCCCAAAAAATGTAACTAGGCCCAGGCCTCCTCCCCCCCCCCAAAAAAAAAGACAACAACAGAAATAAAGTAAGAACAGCTCTGATAGAATAAAGCAAGAACAGTTCTGATAGAATAAAGTAAGAACAGCTCTGATAGAATAAAGCAAGAACAGTTCTGATAGAATAAAGTAAGAACAGTTCTGATAGAATAAAGTAAGAACAGCTCTGATAGAATAAAGTAAGAACAGCTCTGATAGAATAAAGTAAGAACAGCTCTGATAGAATAAAGTAAGAAAAGCTCTGATAGAATAAAGTAAGAACAGCTCTGATAGAATAAAGTAAGAACAGCTCTGATAGAATAAAGTAAGAACAGCTCTGATAGAATAAAGTAAGAACAGCTCTGATAGAATAAAGTAAGAACAGCTCTGATAGAATAAAGTAAGAACAGCTCTAATAGAATAAAGTAAGAACAGTTCTGATAGAATAAAGTAAGAACAGTTCTGATAGAATAAAGTAAGAACAGCTCTGATAGAATAAAGTAAGAACAGCTCTGATAGAATAAAGTAAGAACAGCTCTGATAGAATAAAGTAAGAACAGCTCTGATAGAATAAAGTAAGAACAGTTCTGATAGAATAAAGTAAGAACAGCTCTGATAGAATAAAGTAAGAACAGCTCTGATAGAATAAAGTAAGAACAGCTCTGATAGAATAAAGTAAGAACAGCTCTGATAGAATAAAGTAAGAACAGTTCTGATAGAATAAAGTAAGAACAGCTCTGATAGAATAAAGTAAGAACAGTTCTGATAGAATAAAGTAAGAACAGCTCTGATAGAATAAAGTAAGAACAGCTCTGATAGAATAAAGTAAGAACAGTTCTGATAGAATAAAGTAAGAACAGCTCTGATAGAATAAAGTAAGAACAGTTCTGATAGAATAAAGTAAGAACAGCTCTGATAGAATAAAGTAAGAACAGTTCTGATAGAATAAAGTAAGAACTCTGATAGAATAAAGTAAGAACAGCTCTGATAGAATAAAGTAAGAACAGCTCTGATAGAATAAAGTAAGAACAGCTCTGATAGAATAAAGTAAGAACAGTTCTGATAGAATAAAGTAAGAACAGCTCTGATAGAATAAAGTAAGAACAGCTCTGATAGAATAAAGTAAGAACAGCTCTGATAGAATAAAGTAAGAACAGCTCTGATAGAATAAAGTAAGAACAGCTCTGATAGAATAAAGTAAGAACAGCTCTGATAGAATAAAGTAAGAACAGCTCTGATAGAATAAAGTAAGAACAGCTCTGATAGAATAAAGTAAGAACAGTTCTGATAGAATAAAGTAAGAACAGCTCTGATAGAATAAAGTAAGAACAGCTCTGATAGAATAAAGTAAGAACAGCTCTGATAGAATAAAGTAAGAACAGCTCTGATAGAATAAAGTAAGAACAGTTCTGATAGAATAAAGTAAGAACAGTTCTGATAGAATAAAGTAAGAACAGCTCTGATAGAATAAAGTAAGAACAGCTCTGATAGAATAAAGTAAGAACAGCTCTGATAGAATAAAGTAAGAACAGTTCTGATAGAATAAAGTAAGAACAGCTCTGATAGAATAAAGTAAGAACAGTTCTGATAGAATAAAGTAAGAACAGCTCTGATAGAATAAAGTAAGAACAGCTCTGATAGAATAAAGTAAGAACAGTTCTGATAGAATAAAGTAAGAACAGTTCTGATAGAATAAAGTAAGAACAGCTCTGATAGAATAAAGTAAGAACAGCTCTGATATAATAAAGTAAGAACAGCTCTGATAGAATAAAGTAAGAACAGCTCTGATATAATAAAGTAGAAACAGCTCTGATAGAATAAAGTGAGAACAGTTCTGATAGAATAAAGTAAGAACAGCTCTGATAGAATAAAGTAAGAACAGCTCTGATAGAATAAAGTAAGAACAGGTCTGATAGAATAAAGTAAGAACAGCTCTGATAGAATAAAGTAAGAACAGCTCTGATAGAATAAAGTAAGAACAGCTCTGATAGAATAAAGTAAGAACAGCTCTGATAGAATAAAGTAAGAACAGCTCTGATAGAATAAAGAAAGAACAGCTCTGATAGAATAAAGTAAGAACAGCTCTGATAGAATAAAGTGAGAACAGTTCTGATAGAATAAAGTAAGAACAGTTCTGATAGAATAAAGTAAGGACAGTTCTGATAGAATAAAGTATGAACAGCTCTGATAGAATAAAGTAAGAACAGCTCTGATAGAATAAAGTAAGAACAGC
This sequence comes from Bulinus truncatus, assembly GCA_021962125.1. Lineage (NCBI taxonomy): Eukaryota > Metazoa > Mollusca > Gastropoda > Planorbidae > Bulinus > Bulinus truncatus. The sequence goes on along the minus strand of JAGDYQ010000292.1, from coordinate 589,708 downwards.
TCTGATAGAATAAAGTAAGAACAGCTCTGATAGAAGTTGATTGTGCCCACACTATTGCAAAACATGATAACCAACATTTGATTTATCTGATGGTAGTAGAATGCACAGACTGTTGAGGTGTGTGTGTATGGGGAATGGGGTAGAAGGTTAAGAAGTTGCTTGTCCTGTCAGTAAAATAGCAGAGCAGTGATAATCAGAGACACCATACCAACACAGGTATAATGCCAGTGGGCAATATAGGACCATTGCAAAAAGTGACACACCTGAACACTTGTTAAGAGTTTCCAAGTCTTGGGCCATAGCTTTCAAAATGTATAATTACACTGGAAAACAAAAAATAATTTATCGTGGATTTCTTGGTACCCATCATCTAATCATACTCAATTTACATACGCTGATTTCGAATATGCAAACCATTTGTCTCTATCAGCGTCCAATTTTAAGAAATCCGCAATCTTAATTTTTTTATTATAGTTATAATACTCCAATATGTATAAAAATGAAATTTTTAAACCATATATTCTCTTTTGCAGTTAATTAAAAAAATATTAAACACAAGCATGAAATCAGTTCTAACTAATAAAATTATATGTAAAAAATATATTCCATTTAAAGTCAAATGCATGTGTAAAATGTTTAAAATGTTCATGGTTTGAATTTCTTGGCTGTGGACTTCCGCTTGTACAGAGTACTTGGCAAGTCGCGTTGTAGAGTCCAACAGTAGTCAGCTAACATCGCTGCACTCCACCGACCCTGGTAGCGTGACTCCATCACAGAAATGTCCTGGTGGAAGCGTTCGCCATGTTCATCGCTTACTGCGCCTAGGTTTTCTGGGAAGAAGTCTAGATGTGAATCGAGTAAATGAATTTTCAGAGACATATTGCATCCCAGGTACTTGTAGGCACTAATGCATTTCTTTACAACTGTTTCATAGTCGACAGACTTCTTATTTCCAAGAAAATTGGTTACGACTGACTTGAATGCCAGCCACGCATCTTTTTCAGGATGAAAGTGTTTTGAAAGTCTTCATCGGCCATGATTTTTCTTATTTGTGGACCTATGAAAATACCTTCCTTGACTTTAGCATAACTGAGCTCTGGAAACTTGTTGCATAGGTATATAAATGCATCCGATTTGCTGTCTAATGCCTTGACAAAGTTCTTCATCAGTCCTAATTTTATATGAAGCGGTGGCATGAGAATTTTGTCACGATCAACCAACGGTTGATGAAGAACGTTTTTGTTTCCTGGTTGCATTCTGTCTCTGATCGACCAATTCTTTTTTGTATAGTGGTGCTTCTTATCTCGGCTGTCCCATTCGCATATGAAGCATATGTACTTCGTGTACCCTGTCTGCATCCCCATCAAAATAGTTATTACTTTTAGATCGCCGCAGATATTCCAGCTGTACACGCGATAACGTATTGTTTCCAACAGTTCCGACATGTTTTCATATGTCTCTTTCATGTGGGCAGAATATCCAACTGGTACTGAAGCATATTTGTTTCCATTGTGCAACAATACTGCTTTTAAGCTAGTCTTTGACGAGTCAATGAACAGTCGCCAATCTTCAACAATGTGTTCGACACCAAAACTTCTCATAAGGCCGTCAACATCTGTGCAGTGGCAAATACTGCCAGTCACATCAAAGTATTGAACAAGCTGTTTATGCCTGTGACGAAAGTTTGCTGTAGCTGTACCTGGTGCAAGCAAATTAAATTCATTTAACCGTAAACCAAGAAGTTCAGCTTGGCCTATTGTTAGCGCCAGATCTCGCACAAGGTCGCAAAATTCAGCATAATTCATCAAATGAATTCCTCCTCCGGCAGCTTTGTAGTCAGGGTCTGAGTCATCGGCACAAGATGGAACATCACTTTCTTCATCCTTCTCTTCGTCTATTGTGTATTCTACAGGCGATTGTGGTAATGGACAAATGACAGGATCGTGTGGAATTGGTTTTGAAACTGTTGGAACATTTGGGTAATTGACAGTTGTACGAATTTTATAACAAATTCCATTGATGTTTACCAAACAAAAATAACAATCTGTGGAATGATTGCTTTGCTCACGCCATATCATAGGAACTCCGAATGCCATGTGGTTGTTTTTCTTTGCCTTCCTCATCCAACCATGCAAGTTGCATGAACATGTCGAACAGATGAACTGTGGTGCCCACGACTTACCACAATCCATCTTTGAGTCAAAATAAAGTTGATAAGCTTTCTTCAGTAACGGCGTGAAAGTTCTGATGAGACTTGTTTGTGAAAAAGCCGCACACATAGCAAAACAGATCTGGTGAATTTACGCATCCTCTGGTCGCCATATTTTAAACAACTTGCAATTGCCACATACACTGCTCCTTTTATGAAGTCTGAAACTGCAACGTAAGCAAATTCTAAGACAATGCGCAATTCATAACACAACTGCAAATCAACACTCACCCTACAAACATCTGACATCATCAGAAAAAAAAGAACATTGCCAATATACGTAATAATTACGAGGTATGTGTGTTTGTGAACATGTGTGTACGCGCAGGTGCGTGCGTTTGTGTGCATAAAATTATGCTGTCAGCAGTCTATTCCTGTTTGGGCGCATACAAAACTTTGTTCGGCAATATCTTAATAATTTGAGCTGATAGAGCAAAATGATTTACATATTCAAAATCAGCATCAAAAACTGATTCAGAAAACGTTAATGACACATAAGAAATCCAAAACTTGTTTATCAGTGTTATTATTATTATTGTTGTTATTATTATTGTTAAGTTATTGACTTTTGGGAGGGGGGAGAGAGGCCCATGTTGTCAGAGTTTGCCAGGGTTCCCCACTTCTCAAGAGTTTGTCGCAGGCTGGGGGTTAGGGCCCAGATTTTCTGCCAGCATCCCTGATGCAAGGGGCCCTAATACGGAGAGGGTGGTGGAGGCGGGAGCAGGAAGGGGGTCTGTGTTGTCAACAAGCCAGTCAAGATAAGCAGCCACACTGTACCTTCAGCAACATTAAAACATGTGGAGGAACGTGAAGACCGACCGAGCTTGACATTCTTCTGTAGATTCTGTGGATAGTAAAGACAAAAAAAAACATCTTGTAACTATGGCAACCAAGTTTTCTTATGGACGATACCCGCCCCCCCCCCCATTACTTATTCGCTACATTCTCAATGAATTACTTATTTCCTAAAATAAAATCATTTTTCAGTTTTTCTAGCTAGCCAAAAAAATAAATAAATAAAAATGATTTAATATAATATCACCGTACATACGAGTTTGGGGTGGGGGCATTTACAATTTACCTGTCCACCATGATACCGGCCCTGATCGCGTGGGCGACGCTCCTGAAGCGGGGCTTGTCTTCTCCACGACGCTTCATGTTGGACATGGACCTGGTGAAGGTCAAGGCCAACCAATCCCTGACCTCAGTCGGGACGGCGTCAGGCTCCACCTCACTGAGCTCGTCATCTTCCTCGCACAGCCGCCTTGAAGATAGACAAACAACAAGGTTTTAGAAAAATAAAAAACCCAGACAGAAATGCAATAAAACAATTGTCAGTACAAACCACGATTGGATTTTTCTGATATCGCCCGTACTCTCTATCTCGACATCTCTCCGCGTCAATAGAAATGGGGTTTTCCCCAATCACTCAACTTTGTGGATGCTAATGTATAAATAATATATATCTTTTTCAAAATAATAGCAACATCAAATAAGGAAAAACAAATTTATACATTTAACGCTAAAATGTTAAGTGTCGAATAAATTCTAGACTTTCAGGCGATCTTTTAATTATTTTTAGTTTGGTCAGAGTCGGTAGGCTAATGTATTGATAGTCACAGGAGTCTAAGACGACGCAATGCGCGTTCGTCTTTCTTTGGCCCTTTTGGTTGGGGAACAAATTTTATGAATAAATAAACAAAGTTTTAACTAATAAACAAAAGTTTAATTCATAAAAAAAACAACAACAGTGTAATCAATATAAAAAGGTCATTAATATATGTGAAATTTAAACAATATTCAACTCCTTTATATAATATAATGGCTGCACTATGAAGGGGGTGGGCTTGCTTATCATTGCTCGTCAAGGGCCTTTATGAACCAGGACGTTCCTGTAATGGATGTTTGGGGGCGGCTTCTAGCATTAGATCTCGTATGAATTAAATCTTGATGGGGCCCTTTTGCGAATTGGGGGCCCCAGGCGTTGTCTATTGTGTCTAGTCAAAAATAAACGGCCCTGATGGCGAAAGTCAGTGATGGGGACGTTTATAGGTCACTTCTGCTTAGTCTGTTTATAGGTCACTTCTGCTTAGTCTGTTTATAGGTCACCCCTGCTTAGTCTGTTTATAGGTCACTTCTGCTTAGTCTGTCTATAGGTCACTTCTGCTTAGTCTGTTTATAGGTCACCCCTGCTTAGTCTGTTTATAGGTCACCTCTGCTTAGTCTGTTCATAGGTCACCCCTGCTTAGTCTGTTTATAGGTCACTTCTGCTTAGTCTGTTTATAGGTCACTTCTGCTTAGTAAGATAATGCCCTACAACTCTTAGAGATTGGCAGAGATGAAATCTGAGATACAGTTGTGCTTTTTTTTTGTTGTTTTGTTTTTGGGTTAAAAAAATAACACATTAAAAAAAAAAGACCTAAATAGAAATGCAACATAAGATACACGTATATTTACTATTGTTTTCTCATTAAAGAAGAATTAAAAATCTACTTGTAAAAAAAAAAAAAACTTAACATAATTCGATACTTAAAGTTAACGTAAACATTTAGTTAAACAGATAATTGCCATTTGCGTGACATACGTGTTCAACTGTTAACATCACTGGCATATATAGATTGGGTATTGAGCTATATTAGTGCTAACATGAGCATTGTGTTAATGGACATTAATATGTGAGTTCGCAAAGACAGTGATTCAGTGACTGACAAGCTGCAGACCACCGGAAAGAAAAAAAACAAAACGACATCACAGGACAGTGAGTGGAAATAGTTAATTTATTCGTAGGTTATGCTATGAACATTTTTTAAAAGAGGAAAAAAAATGTTTGCAAGGCTTTTCATAGACTTAATCATTGCTGTAGGCCTACTTATGTGCTGTACATATGATGGTAGTGGGACTGACAGTATACTGTGTAGACCGACGTAATGATAGACAGCAGTGGCTCTCAAAGACTGAGTTTGATCACACGATCGATGATCAATGTATGCACACAATTACAAAAAAACTATTTCTCTATTCTACTGAACTGAACATTTATTACAACCCTCTTTCTCTATTCTACATAACTGAACATTTATTACAACCCTCTTTCTCTATTCTACATAACTGAACATTTATTACAACCCTCTTTCTCTATTCTACATAACTGAACATTTATTACAACCCTATTTCTCTATTCTACAAAACTGAACATTTATTACAACCCTCTTTCTCTATTCTACAAAACTGAACATTTATTACAACCCTCTTTCTCTATTCTACATAACTGAACATTTATTACAACCCTCTTTCTCTATTCTACATAACTGAACACTTATTACAAACCAATTTCTCTAAAACTGAACTTTATTACAACTCTCTTTCTCTATTCTACTAAACTGAACTTTATTACAACCCTCTTTCTCTATTCTACAAAACTGAACATTTATTACAAACCAATTTCTCTATTCTACAAAACTGAACTTTATTACAACCCTATTTCTCTATTCTACAAAACTGAACATTTATTACAAACCATTTTCTCTATTCTACAAAACTGAACTTTATTACAACCCAATTTATCTATTCTACAAAACTGAACGTTTATTACTCTGCCCAGTAAAATATGGAAAATCTGCATATAGAATTATTGACGCCATTATTAACTTTTTTTTTTGTAGTTATTCTTTACGGGCCGGGTGGGGGGGAGGGTCGCGAAAACCAAACAAACATACAAACAAACAATCGTTATAGTGGGTCACGAGGTGTACAAGCTTGAGAACCACTGGTATTCACTATAATGACCTATTACACAAATAATTTAACAACATATTCATATGCCCAAGCCAAATATAATTTTGTATGCATTCATAAATATTGAAGCAATTGATATATTATTTTTTTGTTTGTTAAATATTCAATCATAAATAGATTAATTATTGATTTATTCATCCACAGACCATTAGCCATTCTACTTAATAACTTAATGCATGAAACTAAAAAAAAAATGTGCAAATACAAATTATGGCATTAGTTATTGACAGCATAATGAAAAAAAAACTGAGAGAGAGAAAAATAAAATCAAACTGTCTAGTAAACAAGCTTATTTTGAACAGGTCTTATTCCGTGACAGCTCCTAAGTCAGAAACAAAAAAAAAAATGACCTGAAATGGTGCAAGGTGCTGTTAGTACACGGTTAACTACGTCTAAATACTACTGTTAGTAAAGCACAAAACAATCTCACCTAGAAATGAAAGGAAGTTCATAAATAAACGAAACAATTAGACACAATTATCTCAACTGATTCTAAAAAAAAAAAAATAAATAATGTGCAACTAGTAAATTACGATCTTCCATAAAATTTGTTTTCGAAAAAAAAAAATATAAATAATTTAAGAAAATGACGCTAATTTCAATGTTTGTTATTTTTTCATTTCTGGTGCAGAAAGGACGCAGGCAGTGGCGGTGACGGAAGGGCGAGCGAAGGGAGTGGTCATCCAATGAAAGGAGTGGTCATCCAATGAAACAGGAAAAGGTGGGGGGGGGGGAAGAATTAAGATCTGTTCAGGCCCAGAGCACGGAAGAAAATAATAGGGCCCTTCAAAGGTAAAAAAAAAAAAAACAGACAAGGAATTTAATAGTTAAAGTTTAAAGGTGGGGGGTTTGGGGGGAGGGACTATCTAGATGTCGGGCCCAGGGTGCGCCCTCCAGGCGAGCCCGACGCTAAATCCGCCCCTGGTCATATAAAACAAACAGTTCCTACAGTTAGATCACAATGAGACATTTCCATTTGAGTTCGTAACAAATCCCGGGGTTCCACCCCATGCCTCAAATTTCCGTGGAACGCCCCTGGATAAAAAGCTCTTCCCTTCCCAGATAACACGCGTCAGCAGTGCAAGACGTTCTTTAAGCACGCCATTTGTGTTCTTTCGCTTTATAATGGTGTAGCGCACCAAAATATTGACACACTGAGGAACAATCGCACAATAATGCTGGCTTTCAGTAATGTTAACTGAAATTGACGATAACATTCTGTGCAAACTTATAATTTTCGGCGGGACATAGGGTGTTGACTATACATCGTCACTACGAACCCTTATCCAGTAAAATATAGCCTACATATGAGGTACTAAAAGAGTTGGCCATTTCGCGCCCCCCCCCCTCCAACCTTTCCCTCCCCTTCCTTAACGACCAACCACCGGCAAGAAGAAAAAAAAAATAATGACCTATTAGCACCGGGGTAGGGGGGCATCTTTATACAGTAAACTATACTTGTAAGGCACATAACAGGAAGGGTGGGACATGAAAGGTGGGGGGGGGGGAGGGGGAGAGGAGGGAGCCGAGGATTGCTTGAAATGAGGTCATGATTAAAATAAATAAATTGGCTAACACTGTTCTCAATCATTTTTTTTTCCATGATCGAAGCCAACAAAAATCAACACGGAATGTCATGCGTCACTATTTAAATTTTAATAGAACAACTTTCGTCCCAGCTAAGTTTTTTAGAAAGCTTTTATTAGAATTATATTAGTTTGTTATATCGAAAGAAGCAGAAAAAAAAATAAACACATCTAAGTTGACAACTTTACCGGGGGAGCATGGCTCGAATTTTCTGTGATTCTTCGCTGTAACGAAGAAGGAAATTGAACGAAATTTTCAAATATAAAAAAAAAACATCAACAAAGCAATAACAAAACAATCATAACAAAATACTTTTTTTTTAAAGTGACATTTTAAATAAATCTAATTTGTATTAATTCAATTATACTTAAATGAAAAATAAAACTGAATGATTCCTTATATAAATGCACATTCTCGGATGATTGATTATATTTAAAAAAAAAATAATGACCTACATTGTTGAACGCGCCAAGTGATTGACCAATCAGCATGTGCGTTACAATCAAATTAGTGTAAACAATGTGTTATCTTTTTTTTTTTTATTACAGGGGAAGCTACTCATGAATTATTCATTGAGACCCGCATTAGGTTACATAAATCTATAAAGTCAATTTAGGGAACAGAAATTAATTATGTGATGGAAAATAAAAACCTGGCTTATTGGGAGACACATTTAACTCACTGAAAAGCTGCAAGAGGTACTAATAGATGCATTAGGCCAACCTTGCTCATATTGTATTGATGAAACATTGAAGGGAAGATGGTTGCAGAGTAACATATTGTTATAATTATTTAAATAACAGAAATATCAGTGTGTCGAAATGTCTCAGGCATTTAATTGAGAACGTAAACAGACACACGGAGACATTTACACAGCATTCCTTTTATTTCATTTGCACCAACAGACAACTTCTACGACTGCAGGCTCACAAAGGCAATCAAAACAATAGCACAACACATTTATATATACATATATATTGAATTATTATTATTCAGCATTACGTATCCCGGGACAGCCATGCCGAGACAGGGTTGTTGTTATGGATAGGGTTAGAAGGGCACCGCCTAGGGCCCACACTAACAAAGGGCCATTCGAATACAAGTTATGATCGAACATGATGCTATGGGGGGGGGGCTCAGCAAAGTAATATAAGGCTCCGATATGTATCTCTAGACTTATAGATATATTTTAGAGGCCTTTTATAAAAGTACTCCTTTTGGGCTCCCCAAAGAATCGTATTTGATAGAAACTTCTACTGAAAAGGGGGGCCAACATTCTGTTGGACTGAGTCAAGGAAAACTTTAAAAAAGCAAACAAAAGCACGCGATGCTTGATTCAGTAATTGGTGGCTCAATTTGGCTCTAGTTAAAATTTGATGAGAGCGTGAGAGCCATGTCGTTGTACTTAATAACCATTTCAATACCACGCCATATTTTATTTACAAAATGAAACCTGACAATTTGAAATATACGAACATTCAAATATGGAGATTAAAAAAAGGACATTTACATATTTCTGGACCGCGCCGTGTAAGCAACAGACGGCCGTTTGGCATCGGGGCCCTAGACAGAAACTTTCAAAGATGTTTGAAAGCCCCCTCCCCCCCAAGGTAAGAGTATATGTCCGTGCCTTGTAAGCACCAGACGCACTTTAGGCATTGGCGCCCTATATTAGCATGAATTATTATTAAAACAGTTCCGCACGTAGATCTTTTACAGTTCGCTTCATAAAGGGCATGCACTGTGGATAAACAAATGCATTAATTTTCTGAGTTATCCGGCTTGCTTTTCAGGCCTCTTCTAGTCAGCGCCTGTTTTCCTGTGGATCAACTTCGTTTTATGCAATTGAGCGGACTGTACCATTACTAATTATAGATCATATACCAGACTTCGGGGTTTCCCCAATCAGCTTGAACTATATATAGCTATTTTTTTTTAAAACATGGCGTGCATTAGTCCAAGACAGAATACTCGGTGAGTGATTTATATATATAAATATATAATCAAACAATTCATTGCATATGATAAAATAAAAAGTGTTTTTTTTAAACACAGAACATCAATTCTATGTGTTAGTAGCTAACATGATTTCTTTTCTAACACTCAGTTCGTTATGACATTTATTATTATAATCTGTATTGAATGCAATGCAAGAAACGAAAATGAAATCAAATAAATAAAGATGATTGCTACTACAGAGTGTACTGATGCCAGGTAAAATGTTGAATCATACAATGCTTGTAAAAACAAGTATGTGTTGCAGCAAGATACATAATATGCCTAAATGCATTTTACTGTAAAATTAAACAAAGCGAAAAAAAAATATAAATAACTGAGCAATACATCCATTGATCTACTATAGATATTAAATATATATAGGCTAGTGCAGTGTGTTCTATGACGTCATACCTCGATGCGTTGGACAGGGCAGCTGGTGAAGTAACTGAAGACCCTCTGGCTCTGTATACATTACATATAAAAAACATGGACGTAGATTTCGTTTCGTTATTTTTTTCAATTTTCCCAGGCAGGGAATTTTTTACAAGTTTGCAACTTACTATGGTTAAACGTCTTCATGCGTTGCATGAGACAAGTGTAGTGGAACGTCAGCTCACGAACAGAATCAAGTGGACATTTTTTTTAGTTAAATGCGTACGCGTTTTTTGTTGACTAAAAACATTGATCGTAACGTGAGACGAATATTGTAAGAGCTGTTCGTGAACCGAGATTTTACTACAATAAGTTCAATAATAATAAAAAAAATATATGTTAAAGAATTTATTGCTTGACATTTGATTTAACAAAAGCAAAAAAAAAAAAATAAATAAATAATAAAAATAATAAATAAATAAAAATACAATTCCAACAGAGTGTGGGGGGAAAAAAGAGAGCATCTGTCACTATCTTAGTACTTGTAGTTCGTTCAAAAATATTAATGATGGGAAAATATTTCATTCTGGTCTTTTAATTTTTTTTTTCCAGCAAGAGCATTAAATGCAGCTGACACATGCACACCGAATTTATTTTGCTTATACGGCCCGCGGACCCAAAATGCAGCCAACCCATCTATCTTACATCAATGATACAAATATTTTTTTGTTTATCTTTCTCCTTTTTTTTTGTGTGTGATAGGTTTCATTTTTTTTTAATTTTTAGAATTTTGACTTAATTTCATACATTTATTGTCCCCCCCCTCCCCTCCACTTTCATGATTGTGTTAATGTCTCGCTTTCCATTTTCCTTTCCGTACACCCGGCTCTCTCTCGCTCTCTCTCTCTCTCTCTCTGTCGCTCGCTCTCCATTACTTTCATATTGTACAGAAATATGTGTGTGGTATCAATTACGTCATCAAAAAGTGTGCAGAATAAGGAACTAATTTTTCTTTATTAAAAACTTTTCTAAGGGCTAAGAGTGTACAAGATCTCAGTCTTATAGGAGAAATGACATCCATACAGTCGAGCCCTACGATCGAACGAACGCTTGTTGCCAGCATCTGCTCCCCCTCTTCTAATCCCCCCCTCCCCCCAATCATTTCGCCCCCCCCCCGCTGCTCCCTCGATCGACGAATTCCCCCTCCCTCCTCTGTTTCCCAAGAAGCAATATTTCTTCTGTCCTTCTTACTTTCACGCCTGACCGCTTGGACGCGGACCCGAAATGGCAAAAGGGGGGGGGGATTTCCGCTGGGAAGGGTTGAAGTTGAAGGAGAAGGGTGTTGGTGTGAGGAGGGGGGGAATGAAGGAGGCGATTAGAAATGGAGAAAAGTAAAGGATAAAAAAAAGAAACCGATGCCAAGGGAAGGAACTTATTTCTGATAGTCTGATGAAGGATTGACTTCCCCTATCTTCCTTTTTTTTTTTTAAAACCAAGGCATTTTGTCTTGTAACGTTACTGGAAGTATTGGAAAGGTGTCATGGAAGTCGTTAGGAAATGGTTCCAGGATGTAAATTTAGGGAATATGTCATGGGAGGGGAGACGAAGTGATCTAATAATTCTTTTCAGTTTTTTGTTTTTATTTTTGTCTGCAGTTTTTTAACCGGGCGAATTTGATGTATTTTATTCCTGCATATAAATGGTGAAATTTTGCAGCTAAGTAGCCCGTGGAACGTTTCAAGAACCTTTTGTTTTGTTGTTGTTGTTGCTATTTTAATAACGATTGTAAAACGTTCTCAAGTGGGTGGGGGATGGGGCGTGGGAGATATGGTAGCTGTAAGATGCACTGCTATCACAGCCGCCCAGACAGCATTATGCCCCGATCCCCCCCCCCACCCACCCCTTCCCCCAACCGGACAAACGAGCTAGACGGAAGCCTTTACGACAGAATGACACTTGACTGTCAGCGTAGGATGAGGCCCCCCCCATCCCCCCCTTCCCCCCGTTTGGGCCCTACCGGTCCAGACGGCCATGATTAAATTGGATACATTGGCGAACACGTCCTCGAGTGCTGTAGAGCAGTGGTCCCCAACCCCACTTCCCCCACCCCGCGGGGGCCGCAGACGGGTACCGGTCCGTGGATCAAATCTTACTGGGGCCGCTCGAGAAACGTTCAATTGGTTCCTTTTTTTTTTTACTTACAGTTGGTGTATTTCTCTCGGGATAGTGCGGCGTCCCACCCCCCACCCACCATCCCACCCGGGCCGCGGTGAAATTATCAAACGTCGACCGGTCCGCGGCGAGAAAAAAGGTTGGGGACCCCTGCTGAAGAGTGCTCAGCTGTCACCCGGGTTCGATGCTAGATGTGAACCAAGGAGTTTTTTTTGTGTGTGTAAGGTCTAGCAAAATGTTGGTTGACCGATCCCCACACCCCCACCCCCTCAAACAAACTGATAATATTATGAATGATAACAAACTCGCTGATAACTCGATGCAATCAAAACATGTACAGTGCGTTATAACAGCAGAACAAACAGAACTCATTCACAGGCTAAAAATAAACAGAGAGAGAGAGAGACTGAACAGATATTCTGGGAACAAATACATGCCGTGCACACACACACTCACACACAAACACACACGCATGCGCGATGGCAGTACTCACCACCATTCATAAAGCACACGGGCCATACTTAGCTCTGACCCCACCACCCACTCCACCCCTTAACAACAAAGATCTGTCTCTTCCAAGACTTTTGTGTCAATATTCAAGGGAGATTAAAAGAGAGGGAAAAAAAAAGACGGAAAAAAATGACATATGGTCAGATTTTATTCAGCCGGATTGGTCAAAACCTATATATATATATTATACATCAAACATCTACCCCATTTGACACCTACAACCAACCTACTTTGTGAAGCTCCTACATAAACCTAAATTAAACCTTAAACAAAAAAAAACAAGAAAGGAAGTTCTTGTGTAGATATGTTTAGGTGTCTTAGATATAATTAGTTATTTTTTGTGTGTATAATTAAATATTGAACACTTATGTTCACACTTAGACCACGGCTATAGGAAGAATAGAAAACAACAACACGACCGGGGGTGGGGGGGGGGGAATTTCCATTCACACAACACAAGAGAGTTATCGATTTTTTTCTGGTAGAGCAAAATAACATAGAGAGTGAACGCTATACAAGGAGGTTGCCATTGGTAGAAATATATTGGTTACTTCTCTATAACTGTGACATTCTATTTTTTTTTTAATCTCCTGTTATTGTCAGTTCTCGCTTAATTATCTTATATTTTACCCCCCCCCCCCCAACCCACCCCATATTTTTTTTTCAGTTTTTACATTTTTCTATTTTTATATTTTAAACCACATTTATGACCGGAAAAAAAAATGTTTATTTTTGTGGTGGAGTAGGAGCTAAGAAACAGTGGCCGGAAGTAATTTTAGGTCGACGGAGTGTTCGGAGTCTATAAATAGAATCGGAAATGGAAGTCGGAGATGGTTTTGTGGAGAAAGAGGCAACAAGTTTGTATTATACCCCCCACGCCCCCCTACACACACACACAGACACACCCAGCCAACGTAAACAGGAGTTTTAGTTGAAATCCAAATTCTCACTTGTATGTTTGTATGTTTGTTTGTTTCATTGCTCGCGGCTTTTTATTTATTGAAGTCTCGAGGTCTGGTTGATCGTGAGTACCACACATGACGACACGCGCTCACAGTGAGAGCAGTGAGGTCAACTGGAGAGTTTGTAACTTCAGGCGAGTAGTTACAGACATAGGTGTGTGTGTGTGTGCTGAGAGAGTGAGAGAGAGAGAGTGAAAGAGAGACAGAGAGAGAAAGAGAGAGACAGAGAGAGACAGAGAGAGAGAGAGAGAGAGAGAGAGAGAGAGATTTCTATGAGTGTATGTAGGTGTGTGACAGAGATAGTCTGTATATGTGCCAGTGTATTTAAGAATGTGTGTGTGTGTGTGTGTGAGTGTGTGAAAGAGAGAGAGAGAGAGAGAGAAAAGCGAGAGAGAGAGAGAGAAAAGCGAGAGAGAGAGAGAGAGAGTGTGCATGTTGATGTATTTGTATTTAAGTGTATGCGTGTGCGTTTCTGTCTGTCTATGCCAGTCTGTGTGTATGCCAGTCAGTGTGTATGCCAGTCTGTGTGTATGCCAGTCTGTGTGTATGTCTGCCAATATTTACGTCAACAAAACTCCCTTATTAAAACAACAATGTTCCTCTAGTGGTCATTTCGTGGTCAAACACCCCTCCCTCCCCCCATACCGTAAACCCCCCCCCCAACATTTATACCATCAACCCCTACCTTCCCTCCACCCTTTCTTTGTTGTTGTTGCCCCTGGATATGATCAGAAATAGAATACTGGCGCCCAGCCATTCACCAGCCCCCCCCCTCATAAAAAGACAAACGCCCTCTGGGCGCCCACCAGGAATGTTTTTTTCTTTTTTTTATAAATACGAGTCTCAGACTTCCATATGAATGTTCTAAATATAGATCTCTTGTACACTGTCAACATGCCTGGTGATAATGTGAACACCTTTCCCCCTCCCCCCACCCCTCACACTCCCCCACCTCTCTATAATTAATACCATGGCGTTTTGTATCATGACTCGGGTATCTGGCTTTTTTGTTTTTTGTTTTTTAAATTATAATATGACAACTGACCAATGATGCCAAGGGCATTCCGACTAATGATATATGACGTGATATCAGATCGGTGATGGTTTGCACATCAAGCCATTGATGTATCACACCGGACCAGTAATAATATCACATCATCGAGCCAGTGATGATATCACATCCGTGCAGTGAGGATATCACATCGGCACAGTGGTTGATTCACATTCAACCAAAGGTAACATCATATCAGACCAGTGATAGTATCTTCTCAGACCAGTGATAACAACAACCCATTACGGTGGTAATTTCTCATTAAACCAGTGATAATATCAAATCAGACCAGTGATAATATCAAATCGGACCAGTGGTAATATCAACCCAGTGCGGTGATAATTTCTAATTAAACCAGTGATAATATCAAATCAGACCAGTGATAATATCAAATCAGACCAGTGATAATATCAACCCAGTACGGTGGTAATTTCTCATTAAACCAGTGATAATATCTTGTCAGACCAGTGATAATATCAAATCAGACCAGTGATAATATCAAATCAGACCAGTGATAATATCAAATCAGACCAGTGATAATATCAACCCAGTACGGTGGTAATTTCTCATTAAACCAGTGATAATATCAAATCAGACCAGTGATAATATCAGACCTTTGATTTCACCCTGACAGTTGTCGTTTGATAACCAATTCTCCACCAGGAACATCTGCCTCACAGTATCACTGAATTATTCATCGCTGGCCGCTTTCACGGTAACACAGGCCGGCCACAAGTCATGTGTGTGTGTGTGACGTCACCGATGACGCAGCTCTTGAGTTTATTTTACCGCCAATTAGGCGTCTGCTCCGATGGTATGACGGGTTTCCGGTTATCAAACCATGTTATCAGATTCTCTCTGCTCGAATTTCGTCTATAAATGTGCAAGTGATAAGAATCTTGAACACAAGATTTTTTTTTGGTATGTGTGCATACGCTGACACGATGCATGTGAAATATCAAGAAATAAAGAAAAAAAAAACGTGTTTATCAGCGAGTGGCTAAATAAGTTTTGTCTAAATTTCTTCTTGGATTATACACCCAATTCACTAGTTTTACGTTGACGTGTAACGGCCGTGCCCCTAGGAATTCGTACTTTATGTGGGCCCTTGTTCCAATAGGGGGGGGGGTGCACCCTAGGCTTACAGTATAGCGTATAGTTTACACTTAAAACAAGGGGAGTAATTGGGAAAGTTCACAGTAAACCAGCTACACCCATCTATTACACTTAAAACAAGGGAAGTAATTAGTAAAGTTCAGAGTAAATCAGCTACACCCATCTATTACACTTAAAATGCCCTTGCACTTATACAGGAACATCACTACACATTTTTTTTTTAGAGGCAAGTGAATCTCTTATAGAAAGAAATGGCGACCAAAATCATAATGAGAGGGGTTTGCGTTTCGTCTAGCCTCCTTCACCCCTCCTCCCTATTCCCCCCCCCACCACAATATACATCATATCAAATAATTAAAATATTAGAACCATTTTTTTTTCAACTCCGCATTTTATAACAACAAAAAAAAAACACAAGAAGATCTGAAGATGAAGTTTGTTGTTTTCTGGTACCTCTTTGTTTTTTTTGGTTGTTTGTTTTAACTTTGTTAATAGGGATTTACCGAGACTATGAGGTCACATCGCTCAGAAGGTTCCAATAGAACACTCCGACCTTCAGCGGGGGGGGGGGAGGGGGGGAGGGGCCTGATAATCACTTAACCCTCCTCCCCCCGCTACTCCATAGTTTAAAAAAAATTCGTTTAACTGCGGACGACAACGCTCATATTATTAGCACTGTGCCTCCCCCCTCCTCCCCTGAACATAGCTTCGCAGTGCAAAGTCGGTCATATTAATGGTCAAGGATAGAACACGAGATAAAGGAGGGGGGGGGGAGGGTCTCAAATCTTTTAACGAAATCGGCCACTTGAAGATGTTATTTGGAGTCTGATTCAGCGGACAGGATTTGAAGAAGGATGTAGCTCTGGGATCCGCCATAATGCAAAAAACGGGACTGCTTTCATGGTGATACATTGTCCCCCTAACAACAGTCCACCTTTGAGGGTGTAGTAGATACATAAAGTAACTTTTAACCAGTGGCGTAGTGAGGGAGGAGGGAAAGCAAGGGGGTGGGGGGCATCATGCCCCGGACTCTACTCATAAAGGGGCGCCAAATGTTATATATTACATATAATATTATATATGGTTTTCGAATATGGGTGTGTGTGTGGGGGGGGGGGGCGGTAAATAGGTATTTTGCCCCGGGCGCGAGTTAAGCTCGCTACGCCACTGCTTTTAACGTAAGGAGGGTGGGGGTGCGGGGGGGGTCACGACAAGAGACAATCACATTTTTTTACACGTAGATAAGTTGTACATGCTTGAGTATACCCCCCTCCCCCAAATTAACACCGCTGTCAGGTCATTCCAGTAAAGGTGCTAAAATATTTCTTCACCATTTAAAAAAAAAAAAATTATAATCGAAGCCGGTGAAGATTCTTTACGCATCGGCATTGTTTAGTTTAAGGGGTTGAAGGAAAAAGTGGGGGGGGGGGGGGAGGAGAGGAGAGAATTGCACAACACCAATGTTATTATCTCCCTTGGACAAACTACGTCACTTTTTTCCGATTTCTTTCTAGAGGGCGGTGGTGGTGGTTGAGAGGGGGGGGGGGTAGGGAGAAAGGAGATAGAAAGAGAACATCGAAAGAATACAAACTAACACACGTGCGCGCTTAGTGAGAAAGATGTTACACCCCATCACCCTCTCCCACCAACCCTATCAGGATGTCTCCCCCCCTCCACCCCCCGGGGTCACAGTTTAATCCAATGCGTGACGCCGGCACATCGAAAGTGGCCAGTTGACGCCCATTGGAGAGCACTAATTTAAGATTACGCGATTCCGGAAGCCGGACATACGGGCAAGGCAGAGCATTAGCCCGTCTCAAACCCCCCCCCCCAATCTTACCTAACATCACATCCTACCCCCACCCCATCTCTCACCCCCACCCACCCTACCATCCGTAGCCAGCTCGCTTCCCAGAGATGAGACACACAAAAAAAATGTTTAGCCCAATAGAAGGTTAAGTTAGAGAATGAGATGTTTAGGACATGCACCAGGAAGAAATTTAGGCCATGCGTCACTAGGAAGTTTAGGGCATGCACCAATAGGAAGTTGAGGGCATGCATCACTAGGAAGTTTAGGGCATACATCAGGAAGAAGTTTAGGGCATGCATCACTAGGAAGATTAGGGAATGCACCAATAGGAAGTTGAGGGCATGCATCACTAGGAAGTTTAGGGCATACATCAGGAAGAAGTTTAGGGCATGCATCACTAGGAAGTTTAGGGCATGCACCAATAGGAAGTTGGGGGCATGCATCACTAGGAAGTTTAGGGCATGCACCAATAGGAAGTTGGGGGCATGCATCACTAGGAAGTTTAGGGCATGCACCAATAGGAAGTTTAGGGCATGCACCAATAGGAAGTTGAGGGCATGCATCACTATGAAGTTCAGGGCATGCACCAATAGGAAGTTTAGGGCATGCATCACTAGGAAGATTAGGGAATGCATCAATAGGAAGTTGAGGGCATGCATCACTAGGAAGTTTAGGGCATGCACCAATAGGAAGTTGAGGGCATGCACCAATAGGAAGTTGAGGGCATGCACCAATAGGAAGTTGAGGGCATGCACCAATAGGAAGTTGAGGGCATGCATCACTATGAAGTTGAGGGCATGCACCAATAGGAAGTTGAGGGCATGCATCACTAGGAAGTTGAGGGCATGCATCACTAGGAAGTTTAGGGCATGCACCAATAGGAAGTTGAGGGCATGCATCACTATTAAGATTAGGGCATGCACCAATTGGAAGTTTAGGGCATGCAATCTAAAGGATGTTTAGGACCTACAATACATATAAACAAAAGGAAGTTTAGGGGCATTCTATAATTTCTTATCCGTTTATTCTTTGATTCAACTTCAAATACATTTAAAACGAATACATACAGTTATAGAAATAAAAAAAAGTAATCGTTCATTACAACAAATGGCTATCCCTACAAAAATGGCTATTCCTACATAAACGTCTATCTCTACACAAACGGCTATCCCTACAAAAATGGCTATCCCTACACAAACGGCTATCTCTACACAAATGGCTATCCCTACACAAACGGCTATCTCTACACAAATGTCTATCTCTACACAAATGGCTATCCCTACACAAACGGCTATCCCTACAAAAATGGCTATCCCTACACAAATGGCTATCCCTACACAAATGGCTATCCCTACACAAACGGCTATCCCTACACAAACGGCTATCCCTACACAAACGGCTATCTCTACCACCGTTCATCATTCGCTTCCATTGCCGTGGTTACCGTAAACGTCATCCATTTTTATTATTATTATTATTATTTGTAAACGTAACACATGAGATCACTAACATGCAAGCCTGCACAAACGAAAAGTCGTTAATCTAGATAAAATCAAGTATTTACATTTCTGGACATTTTCAATGCTGGCAGTTCCCGTGATAAATATATAATGTCAGACGCCGATATCTTATTATGTTATGTCATTTTTTGTTAATAAAAAAAAAAACGGAATAGAAATTACACATTTTTGGCAACGAAAAAAAGTCACAATTTTACAAATGTTCAAATTCTCCAGTGGTTCCAAAAAAAAAAAAATAAATAAAATAAAACTGTTTATATATATATAAATTACTTTTAGTACTTAAAGAATTAAACTTACTATTATTTTCGCACACTTTAACATAAGTTGCTTACACTTATGGACCAAGTAAAGTAAAAGTTCCCTTAGCCCTAGTGGGCCATTGGGGGCAGATGTAGAATTCACCTGTTTCTATAATCTCGGCATATGAAGAGATTGTGTGGTTAGCACAACGCCCAACTTCCCCAACTTAAAGTCAGGTACCCATTTTAAAGCTGGGTGGACTTGTGGGGACGACTTTAAAACACATTTCACCTGGAAAAATTCCCACGGTTCTCACCAAGGATCGAACCCAGGACTCTCAGGTCAACAGTCGAGTATCTACACCACTCGGCCATCCGTCCCACAATGCTTCGTATAACAGTGGCGCTTTGGTTTTGCTGGGTTTTTTTTATCCCCGGTTTTTTGCGTTTTTGTTTTCGGTGTGTTTTCCTACTCCATTGATTTCAATTCAGAAGACTTGGCAGGTTCTGACCAACCGTACAACCGCCCTTCACAGCGGACCTAAAGTGATATTAATCTTCTAAAGCCCAACCCGCTTCTGCTTACCTCTAAACCCTCCCTCCCTACAGCCTCCCCCCCCTACAATAGTTGCCAACTACGATTTCTGATAAAGTCCACTCAACGATATTTGTTACTTAACTAAATGACTCTTGGCTTTCTGTCGGTACTCCAAGTTCTGACTAGCCGTAAAAAAAAAAAGAACGACAACAACTGACCATCAAATCACGCCGACAGGTCCAGTCACAGATTAGATATTATACAGATTACGCAAGCCTCGTTTTAAAACAATGTTTTCATCGCCGCCATTAATGGTATTTAATCTCATCAGTCCATTCATTGAATAGAAAATTTTATTATTGAATGAAGCCATAAATATATAAATAGATTTATAAATCGAGGGATAATTATCATTGTAAAAGATGATAAATCTCAAAAAAAAAAAAACAACATGAAATCATGAATTAAATAATATATTATCGCTTTTTTATATTTATAAAGCAAATTGAAATCTTTTTTTTTATTCATATTTGATGTCTTGTAAAAAAAACAACAAAGAGGTGTAAATAGGTCTGTGTGTTTTTATGAATGGAAAGCGTCATTGGAAACAAAAGCGAATAACAACAATGGCGATGCGCTGTCTGTATAATATATATATATAATGTGTGAGTCCAGTTTAATTTCAATCTATTTTTAGTTTTTATAACAAGGAACACACAAACACAATAAGAACATTTGTTAATTAGAGATGTTCCAAGTACGCGCCATGCCGGTACGAGTACAAGTAAATGTGTAAGTACGAGTACAAGTAAATGTGTAAGTACGAGTACAAGTAAATGTGTAAGTACGAGTACTCCAAACATGTATCCGGGGAAACAACAGGTTCTTGGTAGAACAAGACGTGCAGAAGTTCACCTTTATAGATATATGGATATTCTGTGTACAAATCCACTTCACTAGGCCTAATCAATTCAATTATATGCATTCCCACTTACAGGCTGGTTCTCAAAAATAAAAAGAAAATCCGCAAATGTTATACAATTTCTAAAAGTAGGTCATTTCAAATCAAACAAGTCGGTGTGTATTTGTGTGGATAAACGAAAATAGGTGTCGCACGCTTATCTATGAGTATTACCTTCACTGTTATTAGCCTTCTGTTTCCCTTTGATATTTACTACTGGCTTTATTCTTCGACCACATCAAACCGGAAACAGTACCATTGCCTCTGTATCAATAACTTGAACTGAAACTATATTTATCTTCCTTTTCATCTACGATTTCAGCCTTTATTTTTCCAATTACTCCGAAAACCACACGGGGCATTCCCCCCCCCCCCATTTCCTTCTGGATAATAGAAGTGCGAATAGTCGTTAGGTTTAGACGGGGAAAATTGCTATCAGTATGTGCGTGGCAATAGCAGCTTCAAAGCCCGCTGCCAACTTTCTGTGAGATATTAAAACTACTGGCAAACATATTTGGAATTACCTAATGTGCGCCAAGGAATATGAATTATACAGTACGCGCATCGTCAGGCTATATTGACCCCCCCACACACACACATAATGCCGCCATATTTGTGTATTTATGCTATGCGTGTCAATATTTGAGGTACTATAATTATTTACAAGGACATTGGCAGCTTCCAGTCATTATTAGATGACTTTGACCTATCATGTGAATGTAGGTTGAGTGTGGCCAGCCAATAAAAGGTCTAAACTAGTCATATATTACACTGGCAAACAGTGAATTCATTGCCAGTGATATTTGAATCATTTTATACAAAGTCAACGATGCTGATTTAGAATATGTAAGTGCTTTTGCTAGATTGGCTCTATTTCACGAGATAATTAAAATTAATTAAATAATATATGCACCGTGTTTGGAATTTGT
Organism: Bulinus truncatus; assembly: GCA_021962125.1. Taxonomy (NCBI): domain Eukaryota; kingdom Metazoa; phylum Mollusca; class Gastropoda; family Planorbidae; genus Bulinus; species Bulinus truncatus. The sequence goes on along the minus strand of JAGDYQ010000292.1, from coordinate 567,936 downwards.
CAAGAATTGCATGAAGTATAATAGTATACTAACAAATAGTAGTGAAACTGTTAATAGTCATGCAGAAATTTGTTCAAAAATATATGTAATAGTGTTATAGAAGAAAACATTTTCATTTGAAAAACTAATTATGTCTAATTAATTAATATGTTAATTGTCTATGGTAATGCATTAGCAAATCGCTGTTTGCTCGACTTCCTTTTTGTATGTGTCGTTGGTGCAATTGCGCTGGAGGCTCCAACAGTAGTCAGCCATCTTATGTATGTCCCATCTTCCTTGATATCTCTCCTCCAACACCCTCATATCCTGATGGAACCTCTCGCCTAGTTCCTCACTGAAGTCCCCAAGGTTACCTGGAAATTTGTCTAAATGACTGTGCAGGTAATGTATCTTGATGCTCATATTTGTTCCACTGTTTCTGAAGTTAGCTAGCATA